>CM034147.1:50292459-50892459 GCA_019776745.2 Taxus chinensis
ATTTATAATGTATGGCTAACTTTAAATTAACATGGACACTTAACTGTCATAGGGGATTTTTTCTTCTTGTTTGGAAAAAGCAATCTAAAAATTGTGATATCTTTGGCATATGGTAGAGTTTGGAGCCCTTGTTTCCCTTGGGAAAATGTTTTCTAACCTAACATAGGGGTGGAATTAGATTAAAGACATGTCACCAATCACTAGACAATTTATAGAAGATGGATTTGTTATTCAATGAAACCCTTCAATAGATGAAACTATATGATAAATCTAAAACAAACACATATATATTATAATATTTGCATTGTATTGTATACTGTGTAAATACAAAAGAATCCCATGTATCTAAGAAATCTAACATACATGAATTATAACTCTAGTCAATTTAAGACTTAAGCTTGCATACTTTGCATATATAGCTTTAAAAAAAATGATAAAAATTGTAAATAAAAACTAGTTAAACATAATATTATGGCTCTATTGTGGATTATCTTTAATTCGTTATCATGAAAAATAGTATCTTTAAATTATAAATAAAATTGTTTTATAAATATGTAAAACAGAAGAAATAGAATTATAAGCTCTAAATACGAACGCTTGATATGCAACGTTTGCATTCTCAAATATTAGTTTATATGACGATGAAGGTATTAATTGGAAATAATTATCAATAAAAAACAAAAATATAATAAGATCATTATACAAGCTTTAAATTCGATGACCATTTATGTCCATCGAATAGTTTTTTAATGACGATAAAATTTCAATATTACCTTTTGAAATATTCAAAATAATAATATTAATATTATATTAGATAAAGATATAAAAAACCATCATCATTTATTTTAATGATTATTAATATATATTTATATATATTATTTGTATATATATAAAATACCAATCATATAAATGAAAAGAGACGAATATTTTAGAACAAAAAACAAAACAAAAATGTAAACAACTATCAAATTTAAACCCATTAACACTACATAAAGTTAAATATGATTAAGAAAAAGATATATAATTAAAGTGGCTATATAGAGTCTCCTCAAATTTAGAAATGATTAGTTATTCAAAAAATTTAACGAAGTATTATTATTTATTAATTTGTAAATTTGTTGAACTATAATTAGTTATAGTGACCATATTGCAGATTAAGCATTGGCTAAATAAATGGTGGTGGCACATTAGGTTTTTGAATGATCGTGGGTACTTTTGTTGATATGCTAAAATACAATGGCGGACATGAAAGTTTGTCTTTATTTTATGAAGAATGTTGGTATATGTGATCTCTAGATTCTCTCACTCAATTATGGGAGGAAGGTGAGCGAAATGACGAATGGCATCCTTAAGTCGGTTTGTTAAACTATTAATAAAATATGTGTCTTCTTGACCTAAGAAGCAAAGTTTGTAAAAGCCAAAAGCATAGACTTGGAGAGGGTGACTTGTTGTCGACTACCAAACATATTTAACTTGGTCGAACCGAGGGAGGTCGCGTCGACGATGATTGGATTGGAGGCTCTTCTTTATTTTTACTTTTCCTCTTATTTGTTTTTTTTAAACAATAAAAAAAAAATAGTATGATAATAATGTGACATTCAGATAGAGACCCATCTCATTCCTTCCTACGAATTGAAGGTGGGGTTATAGATGGAAGCTCTCTCTCTTGTCTTATAATCTAGCAGTGGGAATCGAACTCAGGTTTGGGTAAACCAGTGGGATCCCCTAGCCATTTCAATCACATCCTTTGAGTTAAATGCATTATTCTTTCGAGTTTATTCCTTCTAATAAGTTTATCCTTTATTTTTATTAACATATATAATATATTATATTCAGAAAAAGTTATTCGACAATAATGATCCATAGAAAGTGTGATTTGAAAGCTGAATTTCAGAAAATATAAGAGAACTTGTATGTATGTATCAAAATATTCATAGTAATACGATAATGCTTAATAATAAAGACAATAAATTGTAATAAAAATTTATGCAAGCGAATTAGGGAACTTATTTTATAATCCATCCACGTATAGGCTCGTGTGAGATTGATGTGTGCACAATAACATACTTGTGTTCTCTCGTACCTACAATCACCATTACAACAAAGTCTTTTTGGACAACCTTGTTTACAAAATTGACATCCATCAAATGTATGTTTTATAAATAGATTACAATTCAAAATGTGACATGATGCCAACAACCATTTGGTCCATTGGTGAAGTTGTTAGGCTCTCAAAGAACCCACCAAGGATCAATTCTTACCGAGTGCAAAGGCCTATGGTGTCTTCAAAAGGGATGAGGTCAGGATTGTGCCTCGAGCGACTTTGGCAGAATGGATACCCCTCAGACCTTGCATCTAAGCTAAAGAAGACTGGATTTAGTCGAGACCTTCAACAAAAAAAAAGTAACTTGATGTAGCTCACCAACATTAATATCATGAAGCTAGCAATATTCATCTTAAAGGGGAATTAAGAATTTTCTCAAGATTAATAAATGCATTTACCAGTATTTTATTTAATTCCCTATAATGTAGTTGAACAAGAATTAAGTATGTGCTTATTAAGTGTTCCTAACATCATTTGTGCCCTCATACAACTGTGATATCCTTTTAAAATAGCATGAAGTACAACAAGAATAAACTTAATTTTTACATTATTAATGTTGTTCACATAATACATGTGGCAATGAATCCACATGCTTTATCTTAATTACTAGATGAAGTTATGTGTTTTACTTATTTTAGAGCCAAGAAAGTTTTCAAATATGCACTTATTCCGCCATGTGAAGTGCAACAACAATAATCTTAAAATAATGTTCATTTGTTAACTTTTTATTCACGCAAGATTGTTTGTGAACCTAAATGTTCTTGCATTAGAAATACAAGGTGGCGAAGTTATCCATTAGCTCCTGCTTGTGAACCTTTTGTAAGCTCGTCAATTATTTTCCCATACTTGGCAACTTTGAACGCACTCGTGCATGTTGTGTCTTCAACTAAAATATTTGTCCACTTAATCAAGTACTCTCTGTAATCATTGCCTCATGTCTTCTTACTTATCTATTTATCCAATATTACCTCAACTTATTCCCTCGCCTTCTCACGCAATTGTTTTTTCTAAAATGCACTTATAAAATCTAAATGTGTTCCTTCATCACTCCCTTGTTCCAAAAAGTAAGGGTAGAAATTGGTGTTGAAGCCCAAATTTGTACCTGGTGGATTTGGTGAAGAGAGATGAAAAGTGATTCAATTGTAGCAAGTGGATCTCTTCTTAAATTAGGTCAAACCTAAGACCTATTGATATGAGAAGGGGGTCAATTCTCTACTTCTCCTGGTTCTGCAAGGCCAATGTGAGAGACCCTAGAAATTTTATATAAAATGGACTCAAATACACTGAAGGGATATATCTATTCATAAATTATAACCTCCATGATCAAGCACCACAATAAGTGTCACTTTTGACATAACCATGCATTTGTAGGAAAATACACATGCCAAAAATTCTCTAATGTAGAAATATGAAGATATCCATAATTTCCAAGCCTTTTAATAGAGGGATTTAACAAATGCAAACACACCTAATAAGTATGAAGCCTAATTAATAGCAATGTGTCCTCTAAGAATATACATGAGGGAAATATAGATCTCATATGGGAATATACAACAAGCTTTGATTAAGGGGGGGTGGGGAGGGGGGTTGACCATTCCAATTTCAACTAGTGCCTTTTCATTTAGGCCAAATTAGAGATTTGATTAAGGAGTTGGAAATAATGTAAAGTTTCACTGATTTACACAATTGTTACAAACTCCCCACAATTCAGAAAATTATTAAACCACATATAATGAGATTTAATGAATTATCAAACTATAATAACTCGTACTCTAAAATATAGCAAATGCAATGTTAACAAGTGCAAGTGAAACCAAAATTCCACAATGATTTTATATATTGATGTTTCCAATTATTACACATTAGACTTTGACACCAAATGACCAAGTGGAAATCCTAATAATTAGAGTGAATACACTTTGAACTATAATAGTAGTTTCCTTCTAAATCGACTACTTCATTTGTGACTTAATCAAACATATAGACTACTCTCCTAGATATGACTCACAATATCCTTGAATTGATCACAATTATTCATATCCTAAACACCTAAAACGAAGCTAAAATGAACACTTACAAAACTAAGCAAACTTAAGGGACCAAAATTCAGACCCAATTGGCTAAGCTAGAAGATTAGAAGATCATCTGATGAAGACGACACTTCATCTATTTATACAATTGGTGAGAACTTTCCAGAATTAGAAAGAAGTGAAAATGAAGGGAATTTGAGATGAAGGGAACCAATCAAAGAGATGGAAGAAACATGAAACACATTAATCAAGATGATCCTCATTGATTAAACATTGTGTTGCACTTCTACAAAAGATCCAAGGGTCCTAATTTACCTCAATAAGAATTAAATAACACTTGAGGGGACCTACACATGTGTAGAAGCAAGAAATTTGAATCAAAGGAATGACAAATGGTAAAAATAGGTGTCAAAAACCTATTATGAACTTCTTACAAACTAGACACCAATTTTCTCCCAAATCGACACCAAAATGTATCCCTCTAAATAAGCTTTCAATTGTACTATCCATTCTTAAAATAGATATTTTATCAAAAGTTTTGAGCAAAAAACTAGAGCTCTATTCATGGCTTCTCCATTAAAATTGTGAAAAAAATTGTCAACTATAGTCCATTTGCAATTTTCTTTTGATTAGTCTATGTGTCACATTTTCATAGGGCCACATGGAATGTTGTGGTTGGTTATGTGTTACGATATCCTTCCCCATTCTCCCCCATCATTCTCTATTTTCCCTTTCCTAACACCTAAGCTTAAGAGAATATGCTACGTGTCAACATTTGGTTGGTTTACTATTAACCCATGATCGGGCCACATCACATTCCTCTAATTCCCAAGCTTCATTGTGCTTATACTTGACCCGACCATTAACTAACCACCTGTGATTGGTCCATGTGGCCCAATCATATGCCTTCATTCTTTGGGTTTACAAGTTCCCAGAATCACATCATGTGTCTACCTTTGATTGGTTATGGGCCTCAATTCACCTGAGATTTCATTGGCTCAATTATTTTATCTATTTTACCTGAGTAACCAAGTGAGCGTGATTATTCCACATGGTGGTTCTTGATTAGTGCACTGTTGACTTGTGATTGGGCCATGTGGCCCAATCACTTGCCTCCATTTCCTGGGCTCGTTCACTTGTTTCTTCAATTGTTTTATTCCCATGATTCCTGGTAACCTAGAATTGGGTCATGTGTTTACCTTTTATTAGTTATGGGCTCATGGAACCTCTTCACTCATTCCTTAGTCGATTTCAAACATTCAACTCTACAAACTTCTAAACACTTAGCCAAAATAACAACTAATTTATGTGGAGCTCTTATTGCTTCACTCAAGACATGAAGCATTGCTATATAAAAACCATTTGCATGTTACCTTCTTAATGAATGTGGGATAATTTTCTAAAGCATAAATGCTTAATCACTTTTAATACAACTTCCATGATAACTCCAAGGAAAAATCAGGAAAAATAACTATGAAAAAGAGGCATTAAAACAATAACCGACTACAACTTGAACATCATCATGCCATCAAACCTTCATACCCAACTTCATAGCCACAGGAGGACTCAAATTTCTCAAAAATTGAATCAACATCCCCAAAATGTCACAAGGCACTTCTAGGTGCTAACACATATCTCTACTGTGATTATGTCAAACCAAAGGGAAAACAAAGCTTCCCCTAAAGCCTTCTCTTAACTATAGAACAATGTAGAGCTTGACAATCTACCCCAAGTCAGCCATAAAGATGCAGAGAGCTCATATCCACCCAAAATGTTTGCATATATGCATTAAAAACTTCTGAGCTCTAAAATTTCAACTACAAGGCCCCAAAATGAAGTGAGACCATTTTGGGTGCCAAAAAAGGTAAGTGATATGCCCACCCCATCTAGAATCTCTATCGCATAAGCATTTTTTGAAAACATTCTCAAAACTCTCCAAGGCCTAAAACATTTCACTTGAGTTTACACAGTATGTCCTTTTTGGGAACTTCTCCTTATGCAAATGTGCCAAAACCAAGTCACCTACTTGGAAATATTGCTCTCTACTTAATTAATTAACTCATTGTTTTTACTTCATTACACTTTCCTTCAACTTCTCCATTTCTCTATGAAATTCATGCATACATGATGAAAAATCTTCTACTTCAGTACTTCTCCTCACATCAATTGTGTTTCTCAACTCACAATCATCTTTGGGACTACAACCATACACCACTTGAAATGAATTCATTATTTAACTTCTATTTATTGAGTTTTTGTATACAAAATCAACATGTGCTAATATCATCTTCTGTTATTTAGGATTATCTTCTACTAAGAATCTTTGTGATTTTCCAAGGTTTCACTTCCATACCTCTATTTGACCATCCATTTTAGGATAACATGCTTTGAATTAATGTCCAATCTTGTGCCCAAATTTATCCACAATGTGTATGAAAATAAATAATGGCTTGATAAAATATCCTTTTTATCTCTTGATAAGGGGTAATCTAGATTAAGATAATCAAGGTGGTCACGCTAAAGATACACGCCTTAAGGTTGTAAGTTAATGAAGATGTGGAGCTAGGAATATGATACTCTACACTCTATAGGAGATATAGAGTTATAAATCCTTGATCTAGAATAGGGTAGTGGTGTCTAACTAGCTCCCAATTATAAATTGCTAATAGTAAGGTTGTAATCAGGCTATAACCAAAATAAGGGTTACATATGATTGCAAGTACTAAAATGGATATTGTAAGGCAAGAACTAATAGATAAATAATGTAATAGATAAAGAATATGTTTCCATACACTACTCTATGCATGAGCACATCAAAAAGCATTTAAATATGAAAATACACAAAGGAAAAGAGAGGCTAGAGATAATTACCTGATTGAATCTACACCATTGGCATATTAACTTCCCCCATGACTGACAACACCTTATGAGAGAGTTGATGTGGGGGACTACAAACGATTAGAACAGGACCTAGGAAAACCTCTAACTGAACACTTCAATAGATCTAAAGGATAGGTAGACCATGATAAGTGTAACTCCTATGCTTGGAGATCCCAATTACGCAATGCTCCAAGTGTGAACTACATACAAGACAAATAAAACCAACTTCAATACCTCTAAGGCTTTAAGGGAAGTTTGATGAGTGCCAACAAACCGAATGATTGATGGATAATTGTTAAACTACCGATTATTAATACTAATATGATAACAATAACAATTTATGATAGCCGATATTGTCAACCATGGTTAAATTTATTGGTTATGAAAAGCTATTCACTTAGCAATATTGAGCATGGTCAATAGCAATAATTTGTTTGTGTATACATATGCCCTAACTGAAGATCATTGTGTATCACAAAAAGTGTACATGATATGGTCTTTGGGAAAATAACATGCAACATTGAAATCAAAATACTAAAAAAATATGTGTAGAAACATGGACTCAAATAAAGCATACCTACTTATATACTTACCTTCTCGCAAGTGTGTCTGAATATTGAATCACTGAAGTGTAGAAATAATTGTTATGGGAATCTAAATAACACACAACTAAAAAGAAACAATCGAAGATAAATTAGATAAGTAAGCAATAAACCTTAAGCTAATGGGAGCTCATGGAAGGATGATAGGATAATATTAGGTAAGGAGGGGAAGTAGGTCATAATTAGGCCATGAAATGTCATAAGTAGATTGTAAATAGGTTAGAAGTAGGTTATAAATATATTAAATAAGATGTACGATACCTAATAAAATTCAAGAATAAAATCAAAGAAAGTATAAGGCATAGAGAAATATTGTAAATGTAAACACCAAAAATTGGAAACTTATCCTTTGGCAATGACAAGTTTGGATTTGTCTCTACACTATGACTTGTGCAATAATCCTAAATGATTAATCTCTTTGTCTTCCACATGTCTTGCTTTATTTTACACACTACTATGTCATTCACGTTCCCAATTCCATTTATCTAAATTAATATACTATTCCCATGAATCTCACCCATATTTTTACATAATCCTCGTGAATTACTTGTCCATAATTATATGGATTAGAACCATGTTGTATTATGGTTTGGGCTACACCCACATGGTCTCATCTCTTGTCACCCAACAATCATGTTTTTAATTTAATATATTTTCTTGGGTTGGTTCATATCCTGTAGGTTAGATTTAATGTGAAACTTAACCCATGCAAAGCTATATAAGCAAGTATAATACACTTAATAACTCAACTGACATTCTCAAGAGTACCTTTGCAAAATACATTCCAAAAAGGACTAAAGGCTCTCCTAAAACTTCCTAATATAGAAGAACATATGTAAGATCAACCACTACTTAGGTCTAAATCACTCCAACCATGTTCAAGAGTATAGTTTCCCCATCTACAAGCCTAAAAAGGTTTTAAAGCCATAGCAATAACAAGTCAACATAAAGCATTTCCAAAGCTTATAAAGGTTAAAGGGAATAAATCTAAAATTTTTTGGGATGATAATGTCATGTGGGGATGCCTCTTTGGGAAGACCACCGATTTACACCCCATATTATTTTAAATTTTAATTTATTAAACTTTATTATGTCGGTTTTCCACATTTAAAAGTGAAACGACGCGAATGATTCATTGTGATCCCTATGGACATTGGACCAACGTATACATTGGTACCATATTGATACGTAAGAGAGATCATATTAGTTTGGTAAGATTACTGATATCAATGTGTTGGTGATCATTATATTTGCAAGAAACTATTATGCAATCATCTCTGTGACACCAAGGAATGAAGTGGAAGTGTTTGGTAAAAGTTGTATATGAAATTATTAATATAGGAACTGATTTATTCTAAGCGGCGATTTTATCCATCAGGTTTTCCCACTATAAATCTTGTGTTCTAGTATTATTTATATTTATGTTATTTACTTTTTGTTTATGGTCTGTAATGTGCAATATAAACATCTAAAACTATGTTTAATCACTACACTTCATAATCTATAATCTTTGGAAATTATATTGTAGATTTTTAAATAGTTTATTACTCATTCCTTATAAATCATGACATGGTATCAAAGTTGGTGATTATGCTTATGTAGAGTTAGATCTGGATTTTTTTGGTTTGTACATAGTGAAAAAACTTGAAGTTCTTTAGATCTGTAAAACCGTAGTTTTTTCCGTTGTTGACTTCAAGTTAAACAGGTTCAAAATTTCAATTTTTCCACCAAATATTATGAATATTGGTCAATTTATTGATCAGATCTGGCTTATACATTTTTGTGTGCTTAGATCTGTGTTTCTGCAACCTTGTTCTTAGTTGTTCCTAGATTCTTCGCAGTATTTTGTAGTTTTTTAAAATATATTTTGCACTCTTTATAGTTGCCATTATAGCTATAGGTCTTATTTAAAATAAGTTCTTTTATTTTTCGGGATTATTAATTTTTCGGGGTGAAGTGTGATAAAATATTTCTTTTTTTTTGTTTATTCCACAAGTTTTATGCCTGTCAGTCTACTCTTCCTCTAGGAAAAGTGATGAATGCTTATTATTTTTCATGTCCTCAATGATTCATATGTGGAATTTACACCACTTCGATTTTATTTTATTTGATTGCGTAAGGAGGAGTGCATACTCAAAATCCATTTTATTTTGGTCTTTCTAGCAACTTCACATCTGCCCAGAGCCATCTCTAATGCAAAGTTTGGTCCAATAATGTTATAGCCAAGTGTCCCCTTAATTGGTAGATTATTTCCATAGTGTGCACCTTTTGATGTTTTCTTTCTTTCTCTATCTTCTGCTTTGGTGTCTGCCTTGTGGTGTGGTTCCAGGGATTGGGAATTTTACATTCTCCATATTCATAATCATTGTTGAAGTTGGTTAACCAATCATAAAGCTCCATATTTAGCTTCTCAGAGTTAGTTGTTAGATCTTATTGATATTTTTTTCAGTTGAGTAAGTATGAACCAATCCAAGGTTGTTCCACACTCTTCGAAAATTCATTTTTTTATTTTGTTCCCCAACTTGTTTTTTCATCTGCAAAATACAAACCAATAGAAAAAAACCACGTACATTTGTTTTTTCTCTTTTTCAATCTTTGACAATTGCAAACCAATAGAACGTGTTCACGCTCTGTTCACATTTTTTAATCCTCTGTTATAATCATGTCAAAGTGCAAAAGAGTGATCCAATAAGTTTTCGACATGTGTGTATAGTTTAACAGTCTGTTTTTACTATTGGGTCTTTGGACTTGTTTGTTTGCACTGGTGACAGTGCAATATAATAAAAAATAGCCTTATGTCTGTCATCTTCTTTTCGTAGTGTCATTTTTATATCTTTTACCGCATGTTCCTTTGTTTTTTGTGTATTTGGTTGACTTTTCGACCTTGTTGTGGACCCGATAAGTCCATTCTTTTTATTAAATTTTAGGGACTTCAAATCTGCTCCATGTTGCTTCAAAACTTTCTCAAAAACCGACACATGCCCTATTGCATTGTGTTGATCTTCGACAAGTGTTGTATCCAAATTCGCTTGCGGTTTTTTAAATCTTCTTTATACTGTGATTTTTAAAAATTTCTTTATTTCGCGGGTTTAAAAATTGTCTGTGTACTATGGATTTCAAAATTTTATTTGTACTACGAGTGTTTATTCCTTTGTGCTGTGGGTGTAAAATTTTGAAAATTTTATATCTCCTTTTCTCCTGGTCTTTCTATGGCCTATCACAATTTGTTTTTTGCAATCTACAGTCATCCTTATTGGTTCGTCGAACCTTTTTTAGATATCTTTTCATCAAGGATTCAAGCTATTTTTTGAATTTTAATCCATTTTTCTCTAAGTTGAGTGTGATTTTATTAAAAATGGCTAGTTAATGCTATTTTTTTAATGGATAAATATCATTTATTAAATGGAACTAATTACAAGTATTTGGAGAGTAAGGTTAAAATCCTATTTCATGGCTAGAAAACTATAGGATCTTGTAACTAGTGTGGAGGCACGACCCACTAAAAGATAAGAAAACCCTAAAAACCTTAGCTCCTTCTCCAAAAAATCTCAGAAATCCCTATCAATCCTATTGCAAAGCATAAAGGATGAATTTCTACTACATATAGGTGTTATCCAATTTTTCCCCTCATGGAAACAATTAAAACAAACATGACTCCGAATAGTCGTCTTAAAATAATAAGGAACTAATTTGGAATTTTTTTACAGGAGCTCACATTTTAGGGGCATCGAGCTAAACGAGTTGAAGCAGGCCGAGTGCATTGCAAAAGAGCTCAGGAGTTAGAGATGGTTTGGGGAATGAAGAAATTCTAAATTTCAAGAAATTTAGACTTCAGAGGTGTGGTCATTCGAAGGTATTGAAGATGACATTTGAGGACTCGGCAGAAAGATAGTCTCCATGAAAAAGGAGTAGGAAGTCCAAAACCCAAATGTCTGACCTGAATTCAAGCTTTGGGGTTTTGGAGGTTTGCTACGAGCTCAAAGTGATGAAGAGTATCATATGGAGGAGGGGCAAAGGTCTGAAACCTGAAAGTATGACCCTTTCAAACTTTGTGGTTTTAGAATTTTAGAGATATGCGCCATTCGGATGAGAACCCAAAGCTTTGAATCCTCGAAACTTGAAGTAATAAATCCCAGAAATCCAAAGTCCCAAATCCCCAAAACCTGAAGTCTCGAATCCCTAAAACATGAAGTCAAGAATCCCTGAAACCCAAAGTCCTAAATCCTCATAAACCTAAAGTCCCGAATCCTTGAACCCCCCAAAGATGCAAAGGTTTGAAACTTGAAGTTTGAATTTTGGACTTGGAGGTTTTGGAATTTTGAAAATTTTGGCTTAAAGGATGAATAGTGTCACATGACATAGATTTCAGAGTTTGATCTATGAAGTCCAAATTTTAGACTTCGGAGGTTTGGAATTTAGGAACTCTTGAGCTTCAAATTGAGCGATGAAAAGTACATCGATCTCAGAAGCCAAAATGCCCAAATTTCTGAATCCTGAAAGTCTAAAATTTCAGATTTCGGAGGGTGCGATACAATTTCTAAGTTTGAAAAGCATAGCCTACCACTCACATTTATTACAGAATGACACCCTCATCTTGCAAGATGGCCATAACTTTTGATTGGGAGCTTGGATAGTATTTTAAAATGAAGAAATATAGTTTTCCATTTTAGAGGGATGTTTCCATATTTCTTACCTACCAAAACTGATGAAGATGTGGGCTTCCATTACTTCCCCAACAAGGAAAATTACATGGAGGCATGGATTTTGCAGTGACACCCATTATTGTTGCACATGATTTTACATGAAAAATTTTTTAGTGTTTGAAGCAAGATTTCAAATTCCTCTCTCTCCCTTCTCTCATTCTTCCTATATATTGTAAGGAGGGGCTCAATTTGAAAAGGCTTGGATAATAATTTCTTTTCACCCTCCTGGCTTCTATCATGTTTGTAAGTGATCTCCCTGTAGTTCAAACCTCCCATTCAAACTGTAAATCCAGTTAATTTTTTCCTCTTGGTCATTGTAATGCACTATATCAAATTTTTGGAACAATAATATAAGTCTCTGGTTAAATTTCAACCCTCTCTTGTGTTTATTAGCATCTTTCTGATCTCTCATTACAACTTTGGTTATGGTTCTATGAAAGTTAGGTTGTGTTACATGTTTTGATAGTTTGTGTTTAATGGTCAATGAATTTGTGTCACTTAAGAAAATGGATTTGTGTTGATTTTCATCCTCTTCAATCTGGTTTCACTTTCATTTCCATGCAAGGAAAGTTACTTCAACATTCCTTTTGGTGCATCAACTCTTGTAGATTAGGTTTAATTTCTTGCAATATTTTCAACCATGTCTCATTGGCAAGTTAGAGTGCTATTTTACAATAGATCCTCTACAATTTGAATATATGTATCAGAATAGAGGAATATGAACCGAACTTCATTTGGAGAGCTTTCCCGATTGTAAAGTCCCACGCTTTGGGAAAGCTCCATGTTCCATGGAATCACACTGATAGTTTTAATCTATCAAGTTACAACATTCATGGGTGATATGATTACGCATCAAAAATAGGTTATATAGATTCTCCTAGAGATTCTTGGAAACAAGGTTAGAAACCATGCACGAAGGTAGTCGTGTGTCAAAATAAATTAAGGCTAATTATGGAATTGTTTACAACTCCCATGGAGGGGGATGAGAAATTTTTTGATTACCTAGATAAAATTAAAAATATTAAATCTTCGGTTGATAAATGGATGTAAGTGTGAACTATTTCAAGATAAACTGTTATATTTTATCATTCAGATCAATATACATGAAAAGTTCATAAATTATATCTCCATTCTTCAACTCTAAATATTAGAACAAGAATGATCAAATTTATATGGATACTTTGTATTCTCTATTAATTTAAGAATAATGGCAGTAATGTATAATACGTTTGATTTAATGGAAGAGATTGCCTCTCAAGCATTTTTCTCTTATAATCATGAAACATTCTCAAAATAGGAATAATTACAATCCTAATCAGAAGTCTAATATCAGATCAAGATTTAAATCTAACCCTAAGTCTAATTCTATTAATTTAATAGTTAGAACTTTGAATTTGAATTTAATCATTAACATGTAACAAGTATGGAAAATTTGGTCCTAAAGACCCTCCTGTCATGATGATATTGTGTGAAAGATAAGTTCTAATTTGTTAAGGAATACTTGTAGAAACATTGTAAGCCTAGTAGTCAAAAGAAAAATAAGAAGAAAAATCATGCAAATACATTGTTGAATAGTCTATTACCTTGTATATTTCTCTCTCAATTTCAAATGCTATAATGAATGGTTCCTAGAGTAGTGGTGCCTGTAGGCACATGACCTGTATTTATGGTATCCTCTAAGATATTGTTATCAATGTTCAGTTAAAAATATGTCTAGGATATAATTCCATCATTAGATTCGAAGGTTGTGGGAATGTTAAATTGAAAAATGGAATAATTATAAATGTCTTGTATGTTCCTCAGTTGAACAAATAATCTTCTATCTTACGTCCCAGCTAATTAAAAAATATTGCAAAGTTGTTTTCCCCATTCCAAGATAAATGGTATGCAAAAGATAAAATCTATAGTGTTATTTCTTCATGGTATTCATTAAAATGGACTTATATATTTTTGATGGTTTTGTGTCTAAATATTTATTTTCTTCCTCTTATAGGACAGGTTGATATCTCAACTTATGGCATGAAATATTGGGTCATGTGAATTTCATAATTTTTTATGAAATGTATTGACTAAATCTTGTAATTGGTCTCCCTAAGATGAAATTTGATCATGAAACATGTGAAAATTTCCTACGTGGTAAGAGACATGATTGAACCATTTCACAAACATGATGATCCAAATTATTTTCAATTATTATATTTGATTCACTGTGATGTGAGGTCCTCTTGAGTTCCTTCTCTCAGTGGATCCTTGTATATTGTATGATTTATTGATCATTTCTGTAGGATGACCTAGTCTTATTTTATTAGGAAAAGTCTGATGCCTTTTCTAAATATAAGGAATTTAAATCCTTAGTTGAAAATGCTTCTAATATGAAAATAAAAATAATTAGGACTGATAATGGAGGTGAGTATGTTAGCAAAACGTTTGATGAGTTATATGTGTCGTGTGGGATTCGTAGAGAGTTGACTACTCCCTATTTCCCATAACAAAATGGAATTGTAAAAAGGAAAAATATGTACTGTTTTAGAGATGGCTAGAACTATGATTCATGCATCAAATGTGCCTAAGTTTTTATGGGCAGAAGAAATGAATATTTTTGTCTATATTATTAATAGAGTTCTTACAAAATCTCTTCATCAAACTACTCCTCATGAAGTATGAACAAATAAAAAACTAGATATCTCTCACTTAAGAATATTTGGTAGTCCTGCTTCTATCTTCATTCTAAAATTTAAAAGGAAGAAGCTAGATCCAACCTCATATTCATGTATTTTTGTTGGTTATGGCTGTAGAACTAAATGTTTAAGAGTCTATTATCCTTTCAAGTATGATATAAGTTGAAAACAAGAATGTTCATGTCTTAGAGAAAACATTATGTGATGTTTCTTATGAATCCTCCTCTATTTCTCTTAAAATAGAGTCTGATATTCCTTCTCCTAACAATATGGAAACATAAGTTCAAGGGGTAGATTATCCTGGTCTAGATATGATGTATATTGAGGGAGAAACATCCCAAAATGTGTCACATTCCAAGATTTCTAAATGGGCTCAAACTCTTGATAAAGAATTTAATATTCTTAATCTTAGAAAGGTCACTCGTAGTCAACCTACTTATCATGCCTTGATGACCCTATATGAGATTGAACCACAATATTTTGAATAATCCAATCAAGATGAAATATGGATCAAGGCTATGAAATATGAATACAATGATTTTGATTAAAAATAACACTTGGGAATTAGTCTCTTGTCCATTCTAAACGAATCATTATAGGATCCAGGTGCTTGTATAAAATCAAGTATAACTCTTCAAGTGACAAATAGATAAATTTAAGGCACAGGTTTGTAGCTTACTGTGGTTTCTCTTAGAAATCTAGGATTGACTATGTTGAAACCTTTTCTCTTGTGGCTATAATGAGTACTGTTAGGATTCTTCTAGCTTTAACATCTCAATATGGATGGGAGATTCACCAAATGGATGTTAAAAATGCATTTCTTAACCGATGATCTAAAATAATAAATCTACATGTGTCAGCCTAAAGGTTTTGAAGAAGCTAGGTAAGGAACTATATGTATGTAAACTGAAAAAAATCCATATATGGTCTCAAACAAGCTCCTAAAGCTTGGTATGCTAAAATTAATAGTTTCTTTCAGGATCTTGGTTTCTTTAACTTTGTTTTCTTGATAATGATTTATTTGTTAAGTTTGAAAATAATCATATTATCATTTTTGTTTTATATGTTGATGATCTCTTGATTACTAGCAGTGATAAAAATTTAATTGTTAGAATAAAAGAAAGATTAAAAACAACGTTTTGAAATGACTGATTTAGGTCTGCTAAATAATTTTTTAGGCATGGTTATATTTCAGGATCATAAATCTATTGTTACATCTCAATCTCAGTATGCTACTAATTTACTTAAAATATTTAACATGATTGATTGTAAACCTATTGCCATTCCTATTGAATTTGGTGTGAAACTAGATCCTAAACCTGCATGTGCTAAATTTGATCCTACTCTGTATAGACAACTAGTTGGTAGTATAATTTATTTGATTATTACTAGGCCTGATATTTCATATGTAGTAGGAGTTGTTTCTAGATTTATGTAGGATTCTTATGAGGAACATTGGAAAATGGCAAAAGGAATTATGAAATATGTTAAAGGAACAATCAATTATTGTCTGTTTTATTCTTCTTATGATGATGCAAAATTATTTGTATATTGTGATTCTGACCATGTTGGTGATGCTACAGATAGAAAATTTACTTCCGGATATGTTTTCAAGTTGGGTGTAGGTGAAATCACTTGGAGTAGAAATAAGCAACCAATGGTATCTATATCTTCTACTGAAGCATAGTATATAAGTGCTATGGAAGAAACAAAGTAAGCCATGTGGATGAACATGATTGTTGGATGAACTACATATGGGTGTCAAAGGGAGTACGTATCTTCTATGTGATAGCTAGAGTTGCATTGTTATAGAAAATAATCTAGTTCAAAATCAAAGGAAAAAGCATATCGAAGTTCATATGCACTTTATTCTAGAGAAAGTCCTAAATGGTGATATTGATCTCAAGTTTTATTCCACTAAAGATCAAGTTGTAGATATTTTCACAAAATCCACTGTGTTCTGTAAAGTTTTACAAATTTTGTGCCTTATTGGGCCTTTCAGAGTTTCCATTGAGGGGAGTGTACATAACAATTCCACCTCTTAACAACCTGTTGTAAACTTCCAATACTTCCTCCATTTTGCGATAAGTAAATGTTCACATTATGTGAATTTACTTGTAAATCCCAATGAAGCATTAGTTATGGGAATGCCTTGTTTTATAAAAGGACTCCATAATCTGATATAAGTATTCATATATAAAGAAATTGTCCTAATAATTTATTTATGGGAAGATTTGTATGATTTCCCTTGTTTACATGATAGCCTAAATCATCGTTGATGATTTATGGATCTGTAAATCCATTTGTAGAAAAAGGTAATTTGGCATGTTTTTTTTTTTTCCCACTTAACATTAAGGGGGAGTGTTGGGGTGAGAATGTCAAGTGGGGATACCTCTTAGGGAGGACCACCACTTTAAACCCCACCCCATATTATTTTAAAAGTTTAATTTATTAAAACTTTATTATGTTGGTCTTCCACATTTTAGAGTGAAAAAACATGACCGATTCACTGCGATCCCTCTCGAGATTGGAGAAATGTATACATTGGTACCATATTGATACATAAGGGAGATCAGATCAGTTTGGTAAGATTACCAAGATTAATTTATTGGTGATATTGTATTGGACAATTTGTAAGAAACTATTCTACAATCATCTTTGTGAGACTGGGGAGTAAAGTGGAAGTGCTGGGTAAAACTTGTATATGAAATTATTAATATAGGAAATGCTTTATTTCTGAGTGGGGTTTTTTCCTTCGGGTTTCCCCACTATAAATCTAACGTTTTCCCATGTTATTTTCTTTTTTTATTTACTTTCTGTTCTTGGTTTGTAATGTGCAATATAAACATCTTAATCTATATTTAATCACTGCACTTCATTATCTATAATCTTCGGCAATTTATATTATGGATTTATAAATAGTTTATTATACATTCCTTATAAATCCTAACAACATTAATAAGCACAACATTCTTATATCACAATTGTGAAGGGTAGATTCTATTTGTAGACATTGAAATATGCACAAAATCATTATTACATCATGTTTTTGGTAAGCTTTATATATGTAGGTATTGAAAAAAGGAACTAAGTGTTAGTGGCACAAGTCCTCATAATTTAACTTTTATGTTACTTTATCTCTCTTTTTATTTGGATTTCTAAATGTTTGATTATGATTTTATGTTTTGTAGTAAAGATATCTAACCGGTATCAATGTTTATTTTCCTTTTTCTAATTCTGGTTCAAAATCATACAGATTGGTCAAGACCTTACTACAGTCTTGACCAACATGTACAGTCCCAACCCTTTTATGTTTTGGGTCCTTTCTGTGCCAATTTGATCTCTTTTCCACTTTTTGTCTTTCACAATTTGTATATATGGTTGACTTTATGTGCCACTAAGATTCAAATTTCAATGTGATAGTCTCCTATATATATACAAGTTCATTATAAGAATTTATTATCTAGAAAACACCTATCTATGTATCAAATACAAGACTAAAAATTCAAGAATACATTCTTCAAACTGCATATCACATCATCAAATGTCATAAATCTATGTTTGACATCTGCACATTTTTAGAAACTAGGACATTGAGAGGAGGGGTGAATTGGTGTCTATGCAAACTTTTACAAACTATTCAGTTCACTTAACTCATGAAACCAAACAATAATTCACAAGTATTTAATCATGAGATAACACACAAAGATGAGATTTAATGTGGGAAACCCAAACTGGAAGAAAATCCACTGAAACCTAGAACCATATTAGGAAAAGAATGTCCTATATTTGTTACAATGATCTCATAGTTGAGCTTCAACTCAATAGGGAGTTGCAACTCAAAAATTCAACCAATCATATACTTAGTCTTTGAGAAGTTACTAATTTCCTAAAAACTTCAACCTAAACTTTAGTCCAACACCTATTGAACTTCTGTAAGCTTCAAATTACATGGAAATAACAACTGCCCACATGCTAAGTTGCAACTTAAAATTTTAAAGGTCTTTGATCACATTATTTTTGTTGTCTTTTATAACTGATAGTGACCACTAAATTATTTTAATTTTATTCTTCTCTCATTCTCATTATCTTCCTGATTTCATACAATACTGCTTCATACACACTTTCTTTTCATGATCCACTCTTACAAATTGTTGTATACATCCTAATTTACAAGGTTATTCTCATATTTTGATTCTTTTCATGAGTATCACTCCTTCATTCCTATGCACCTATTCTTCATGCACATTTTTGTATATTTAAAAATAATCATGCCTTTATTAGTTATCTCTTCAACCTCCTATCTGTTCTTCAACTTATATATATGGAATCAAGACTTCTTCACTCTAAGGAAACCTATCTCTCCAACATCCATCATCAAAATATCCTTTATTCTTCTCTATATTTCATATTCACCTATAGACAACCTTTCATCTCATCAAAACCTCTATATACCTCAGTTTACTATTACATGACTATCTCTTTTTCTACTAATATTTACTTATCAACATTTATTTTGACATGGTTTCAACACATTTTTATTCTTCTACTTCTCACATACTTCCTTCATGTTCATGAACTCTCAACAACAAATACTTGACTCCAAAATCTGATTTTTTTTGCAATATTTTCTCCTATTCATGGTCATTCACCTTATCCTTCCAAGGATCTTCAACTTTTTACACTGGATAGCTTGATAAATACTAGAGTGGTCACCTTTTTGTAACTGCCTATTTTATGTAATAAATGCACCTCAAAATTTTGATATGAATGCACACTTTTAAGGTCATTTCAAGATTCCTTGGGTTCAAATATTGATAGATGTATCTCCTTGAACTACCTTGCACTCTTCCATGTATAAAATATTCTAAAACTTGACCCTACCAACAAAAAATTAACTCATCTTTGAGTTTCTACAAGCTTAGGACTGATTTCCATAGAGTTCTAATAGTGTAAGATGAGTTAAAATTGCATAACATATTACAAATATTCCAAAAGTCCTTTTTAACCTTCATTGAGCTTTAACCCTTCACTCTTTAATTTGGACAATGTACAAGAGAAGGTTATTCACAATCTTCATACCTCAAAGAATAGAAAATGTACCAGAGAGGGATAAATTGTGAGTTTAAAGGTTACATCTTTTACATACTAGAGGAATCTCCATACCTTATAGAACTTGGATAATACCTTGATACTATTTGAAACTCTATTATAGTAAGGTATTGAGTTATTGAGTTCATAAATGAAGTCATCTTGATCAGGTTCATCAATCACTCAATATTCAACCAATATTTATACTTCTCCATTTGAGTTACTGTACGTACCCAAAATTGTAAGGTACTGTACTGCCAGAACAGTGTAACAAGTGCCCTGATGATGATACAGGTCTCCTCGCAAGGTGTTCAGGATCTGGAAAATCCCTTGGAGTATGCGTTAACATCCCACGTGCCCCACTTAGCCCCCGCGCCCTTTATTTTCCCCTTTTTCCCTCCTTCCTTGGCCTCTTGACCTTCAGTGACGAAACCGCTGCCCTGAACAGGGCGGCGGTCCTGTAACCGCCACCCTGCTCAGAGCAGCGGTCCTGTGTGCGTTTTCCATAATGCTCTTTTGACGTGACTCGCGTGAAATATCACATTTCACCAGCTTTTCTTTGCCGACTTGAGCATGCATTAATGTTTTTGGTCCCCTGGAACAGTGTTTTTCCTTTGTTTATTGTTTAGGAGTTCAATTTGGTTTTGGTTTTTGAGAGTTGGAATTCCTATAAATGCATGGTTTGTGTACATGCAAATGGTCTGAATTTGGTGAAGAATTTGGTGAAGAATTTGAGCTGGAGCTTTTGGTCACCATTTTTTCCTTGTTAGAGTCTTCTGATTTTTTAGTGTTTTGGTTAGCTTGCTTAGGATTGATAGCATAGTTTATTTCATACTTGGTTAGTATTGCTCAGCTGTTGGTAAGCCACAGACCCATCTTGTGCAGGTAGTGCTGTTGTTCCATCCAATCCAGTTAGAAGCTTGCCTCTGATTCCTCTTTGTTTTAGATTTATCTTCATTGTGTCTTAGAGTTCTTAATTCAATTCATTATATACCTGGTTAGCTTTATTCAGCTATTGGTAAGCCACATATCCAACTTGTGCAAGAAGTGTCTTTATTTTGAAATAGAATAGCTTGGGAAGCCATTAAAGTTACAGGTTTTGCTCTTTGTATAGGATAGTTGTAGGTTCTGGTCGCTTCATGTTGCATGACTCGCAGTAAAATCCCGCTAGGAATCGCATAAGCCAAGCTCTATACTCTTGCGCTATCCCTCTCCTACTCGCATTCTCGGTATGTATTCTGAGCTATCCTTGTCCCAAATCGGTGCTAGCATTACACGCTTTTCTGGATCCAAGTGAACACGAAAGAATGAGAAGATCATACTGAGGGGACGAGATCATACACACACCATCGGATTCGCCACTGTTCTGCGGAATCCAGGTTTTAAATTTAAAAGTTCTAGTCAGACTCATATCAAATAGAGTAGTTAATCGCTTTATTTCATTTCATTCTATTCTCGATATTTCCAGGGAAGCTATGGGGATTGATAGTTTCTGAGAAACTATGATTCACTCCTCACTTTTGAGGTAGGATCGAGAATCTTGCAAGTAGATTAGACAGGTTATTTTATTCATTTAGAATAATTCTACAAATCGCACAGGCAAATAACCACACTTGGTTATCTTGTCTATTTTTAATTATTGTTTAGTTATTATTTCTAGATATGCTTAAAATAGTTTTCTTTCCTTAAAATTGTTAAATATTTCAGAGAAGAATAAAAGTTATATGCAATTAGATTTATTTCACGTAATTAGAATTTGCTTCATTACAGTTAGTTTTTCCTTTTATGACAATTACGGGAGCTCAAGAGCCCAGGGAATATATATTTGAGCCAATCGTGCCTCAACCAAACCTCGTCACAGTGATAGCTGACATAGACCAAAATCTCAAGATACAAGTATTCCGAACAACCACAGATTTACAACTGATCAGTTCACAGTTAAGAGGATTAAACATAGAAGACGACCAAGCACATGCGTTTTGGTAAAGACAGCCAAACTACAGATTACCCTAGAAAACATCCATATGAATGTAGAAGGGCTCGAAAGAGAACAAACATTCGGGTGTGATCCTTTAGTTCCACAGCCAGACGCTGGAGACACCCTCGTAGATATAGATACCAGCTTAAGAATCCAGGTCGCAAGAACGCCTGTGAGGTATTCTGAGAAGATTGCACAACTGTTGGTTCTAAACATAGAAGCTGAGAAAGCATACGATTACTGGATACTAGGGATTAGAACTTGATCTCGCGTATGACCATAACAGGACCACAACAACCGAGAGTCTATGGTTGTGATCCATAGATCCCACAGCCCAACGAGTCCACAGGTCAATCCAATATAGACGCTAGCCTATGTACCTTGGTATTCAGGTCCACTCCACTTCCACCTATCATCATCAAACAACTGTCATTACTAGATATAGTGGCTAACGAAGCTAGGGAATTCTGGACTAGGCCAGAAAATCATCCGTAGAGTCAATTACATTCATCATCCACTATATGACATTATCGAGAGATATACACAAAACAATCCCAGGTCATTTTCCACGTATTCCGCAACCCATAGATCGAATCACGCCAGAGCTTGATATTGATTGGAGCCTTCAAGCAGTCATCCTCGCTGATCAATCTATCACACTAGTCCAAGTTAGAAGGGCATTCTTTTCCTTAGATTCACAAATTCCACTAGTGCGTGTCGAAGACATTAGACTACCTAACTAGTTTGTCTGCATATTCCATCCCCACCGGCTGTCTCGGCACGACCTCGGGAGGTCGGGTACGCGGAAGAGTTACTTGTTGATTCTCACGCTCACCTGTTGCTTTTCCGACGTACAGATACCTGCTTGTTGATGGAATTTTTGAAATTTATTTAGGATAGATCTCGATTCCTTTGAAATATTTGTTGTATCGCAATGCTGCAGGTGTAACTTTCTCGGCTTGGGGGATGTGGACAAAACTAAAGGTTTTGACCCAATTTTCAGAGAGAGAGAGAGTTGATGTTGTTGCATTCTATGAACCAAGAATGATGATCCCTCATGATGTTTGATATGAATGCCATTATCTTAGCCAAGGACTCCAATATGTCTTCATTGAATGAAAATATATCTTCAATCTCTTTCTTGACAAGATCTTCAAATGGCTTCAACAGATCACCTGCCAAAGTGTTCTTACCCAATATTGGCACTCCAAGTTTATGTATCTCATTATTGAAATTCCCCCCACACCTTTGAAATGTGTTCCTCGTATGAGTCCAGTTCACCAAGAGTGTGGTTTATCATTTCGCAATGAGAAACCAGATTCCTAGTCTAGACTTGAGAGAAGTCTTTATATGTTGAGTTGAATACTCCCTTGCTCGGCAATAGAGAAGAATTTACCTTTCACATATCAATGACACATGGATAAACATGGTCCCAATGTTCCTTCTCTTCTTCGATATAATCTCTAGTAATTCTTACTTTTGCGGCCATCGCACTCATGTACTTGAATAATGACAAGATCTCCGTTGAAAGAAGCACCTTACCCTTTTCGGTAATCTTGTGCTCACCCATTTATCATTTTCTCTACCATGTATGATGAAACCTTGTGCTTTTCCGATAGACTCTGTGTTGAATCTACTGATGGGATTAACTTCCTTCCACCAGGAGAGGTCAAACAAGATTCGAGATCCATGAATGTTTTCACGTATGAGGTGAGAGTCCTGTATGTGGTCTTCCAATTGAACAATTGTCTCTTTATACTCTTGGTTCCTTGCGAGAATGAGTGAGTGGAATAATCCTTAAACAAATGAGAATGTCCTTTATGTGTTTTTGGTCAAAGGGGAATGTGTTTCGATCTCATAATTATGATGGGGCCATCTCACTAATAGGTTTGATGACTTTAGGTTGGGCTACCTCCACATATTGGTTACCTCAAGTGTCGCTATAAAAAGTGTGAGGAAATTTGTGCTTTCTTCCCCTTCTTTGCCTTCACCATTGTAGATATAGCTTAGAAATTGGGAATCACCACCTGATGGCTCGTGCGTGTCTCTCCTCCAATCATATCCTACACCCATGAGAATGTATCATTTTCTTTGGGCTCAATGTTTGGCATGATGGTAATTTCTTGCTTCTGGTTGAGAAGGTGCATCTTGGGCTAGTTGAATAGGCATGACTGCGGAAGAAGTAATGCTCTGAGTTCTCTGAATGATTGGTGGTTAAAAAAGTTCAATTTCACCTTTTTTTCCATGCCTTTTGTGGGATCTTGAGCTGATTTTTGACCTTCTTATGGGTCCTCTTGTAGTGATTCGGCTTGAATTCCATGGAATTTCTCTTTTGAAGCCTTTCAGAGTGGGTGAAACTAGAAGCTTTCTCAGCCACCTTTGAAGCAGAAAGAGGAGATGCCTATTTCTTGAGATTATGGAGACCTCATGAATTGATGAATGCTACTCACTTATTTCTGAACCACTCTCTATATCTCTAAATCACTGTCTCAGTCCTTTCATTTATATCCCCCGATTACTGGATGCTCCAAGAAACTTGTGGGAGAGGCGAAGCTTTCACAACCTGATACTCTAAGTTGTACAACTCTGTTTCATCATCCTCAATTCCCTCCTTAAACCAATAAAGCCAAACTTCCTCATTTTATCTCCTATTGTCATCCTCATGTGATCCATTTCCCTAACTTCAATATTGTCATAACGGTTCACCCAATAGTCCTCAATTTGCGGCACATGGTGTAAGTATGGGATATGGAACATATTGGGAGTGCTATGGATGTCAAAGTTAGCCCTTGAAGTGTAGGAATAGAACTTCAACTGAGAGAAAGAGGCTTCCAAATTTGATGCATCAATGAAAGACTTGCAAGAGAAAATTCCCAAAGAGATAGGGAAAGACACACCTTTCTTCTTCCTGCTCTTGAGTTTTCAATTGACATGGACAAGTTGTCTACAAAGCTTGAACATGAAAATCTTGTCACTGAGGTACCTTGGAAGTTGTCACGGAGAAAGGTCAAATCTAGATACCTTGATGTATGAGAAAGTCAAGAATTGTGTGAAGAAGGATATGTATCTTTGAATCAATGCGACAATATGTGAGGATAATCTCAACTCTGGATTTCCTTTGAGAAATCTCACAACATACATGGTGAATGCATCATTCACCCTTGCAAAGTGGTGATTAATCTCTTTCAGGGTCAGATGTGGATATCTCTCATAGGTGGGGGCCTTTTGGGAGATGTTTGGTGTGAGATTCAAACCCCTGAAATATCTTGTACTGGTAAGAGCATACACTAAGTATGATGTCATGGAAAAATTTCTTGTGACTGGAAGCTGGAGCAACTAAAAATGGAGGTTGTCACTGATGATTTGACCCCAGTCAATCATTTTATTTCCTTCAATGATGGTGAGGATGAACAATGCCAATCATGGAATTCCTTAGTACTTTCCTCTCCCATCACTCTTCTCAAAATAATGATAGCATCCAAGAATCCTTCATGAAACTCATGTCTAGACCAAAACTTAGGCACACAGGAGGGTTTCCTTACCTACTTTAGCCATGACCCCAATGCAAGGCCATAGAGGTGTGAATATGTCTTTAACCATTCTCCTGATGTAAACTCCTTTGGGATGATTACCATATTGCTCCAAGTTGGGATCTGCATACTTTGTGATATTCCCTTGGGGGTGAGCACTGTCAAGATTGAATTGTCATCCACTCGTATGATCTAAGTGTCTGGTTCATAGTGTTGAGCACAATTCATCACCAATTATGTGCTCTAGACAGATAGTGGGTGGCCACCTACTGTGACATACAAACCACTTGTGTATATTTTTCTTCAACATGTTCCCTGGGTTCGCCAAACATCCGGTTTTTAAGATCTTCCAAGTCCATGTGAGTGATATCACTTCTCCCACATCTGGATACTCTGATGCAAGAGTTGAAATGGGCTCCAAACCATAAAATTTGAACTTCATGATGGAAAAAATCCGCTAGGTGAGAAAAAATGAGGAAGACAACAACTTTCTGCACCTAAAACAAACACTTTCTATTTTTAGTAAGTAGGAGGTAGGGTTTTTTCCTACTTTTTTTCTTTTTCTTGAGTTTTCCATGTCCTGAAACTCCTAACATACTATATACACTTTCATTGATGTCTTTTTGATGATTTGTGATAGTTACTATTTTTAGAAATTTCCTTTTTGCTTTTTATGCTATTTTGCTTTTTTGACCAAATTTGCCTAGTTTTTCTTCACCATTAATCTATGAGTGCATTGAATTGAAAGGTTTTTCTTTTTCAGAAAATTTCTATTTGTAGTAAGTAGAAAGACCAGATTCTTACTAAAAATATAAATGACACTTCCCCCCTGTCAGTTTTCCATGAAAACAACTTCTCTTGAATAGGCCTGCTCTCCAGATCCCGTGCTCAAAATTTCATCTCAATCCCTCTGCTGGAATGCTTGGAAATAAAAAAAGTGTAAACCAGGGTATGGAACTAGGGTTTTCTACTATAAATAATCTAGAGCATCATATTTTTTGCAATCACTGTGTTCTTGAAGGTTCTTGGATTGTAGAACCATTGAGAAAATTTCATGTTGGATCGGATCACCGGTTTGAGAGATATGAAAAAATCTTTGTTTCGACGTTCATGGCTGCCCCAGACAAAATTACAGGTATATCTAATGAATTTTTAGGTATATTGAGCTTCAAGATGTCAACAATGGTTTCATGGGTTGAACTGGTGAAAGAATGGACTGAAAAAGGAATGTAGAATTCTTTAAAGGTTAAATATAATGTTATTTTTAACTCTTAAAAGTGTTCTTTAAAACTTGGATTTGAAAGAAAAGGGGTGGGGAGAATTTTATTGGTCCCAATTTTCCCTACTGTCCCTGGATAGTTGGGATAGTTGGGTAAATAAAATGTGCCCCCTTCCCTAGGCTTGACAAGTGGTGGGAAATGAGTGGAGAGCTATGGGAGGATGAGAGAGAAAGGTTATAGCACCTGAGAGATGAAATTTGAGGTCACATGGAGAACCTGTGCAATGGATAGGGGTGGGGCACATTTTTTTGTCCCAAATATCCCCAATTTCCTAGAAAGTTGAGACAGTTGGGGCAAAAATGTGCCCAAGGGTTAGAGGAAAAGACTTAGCCAAATTTGCATCCATGATCATTTAACACTTTGTCGAGAGGATTCAAGGTCACATGAGGGTCCAAGGGCTACAAAGTTGAGGGGGTGGGGTTAGAAGGAAAACATTTTTTTCTTCCCCTACTAACCCTACATGGTCCATGAGGGTCCACTCTCCTATATAGGTGGGATACTTTGGGACTTGGATAGTTGGGACAGTTGGGACACCAAAATGCACCACCCATCCAACTGTGAATTTGACTAACTCCCAAAATCATGAAACCAACTTTTCCCGGAGCCCTAGGAACTATTTTTTGGAAAATTTTATATCAATTTGACTCCCAAGACCATTTTAAGATCAATGGGATGGTTTTTAAGACTTATTCTGCTCCTATCTAAAAAATGCTATTTTTTCATTCGGGACAGTAAGGTGAGTCTGTTGAGATGGGTCTATACAGAGAAGCACTTGAGTCTTGTGAAGAATGTGAAAAATCCATCATGTAGAGGATTATCTAATATTTTTGATGATATATTGTTTTCCTCTTGAACTCAACCTGGAGCTCTTGGAATCCTCCATTGAAGTTCAGGTACATTTTTCCACTGTAAGCTCCTTAAGCCTCCAAAACCCGCTTTCATTGTTCTTGCTCCAAAACCTTTGAAACTTTCCTAAATCTTCCTAAACCTGCTCTATTACATTTAAAATCATCAATGACATCTCTAGATTAATTTAGGCTTCATGATCAGTCCCATAAGATGCACACCTGTCCCAAAAGGCTAAGGAATAACCTTTCTAGGCTTAGTACATATTTCTTCTTTTGACCACATTTCAATGAATGGACTGAATGACCTCATGACCACATTTAAAACACTTGGGAAGGTTGTTCATCACATTATGAGGATTTTAAAGGATGGGAGGATTATGACACAGAAGGGATCCAAAGGATGACTCAGGAGGAGCTTTAGATAACTTTTTGACACTTGGGTAAAGTTGTCATGTTTTCAACTTGAATTTTGACCTTGCAAAAACACATGAAAACAAGTTGGATCTCACTTGGGACTTGTTCATAGATTGAAAGAAGTGAGGATAGGATAATAATGAACTCTAGAATCTCAATACACACTATGGATCAGTGCCTTATCCATTAGGCTTTACAGAGTCTCGTTATAAGCAAGAGATATAATGAATGAATCACACACACACACGACAAAAGGGAAACACACATAAAGGGCAATGGAAACACACATCATAAATTAACCTATGGTATATGTAGGCCCAAAAACCCACTTTCATTGTTTATACAAGTTCAAGTCTTGCCCGCTGCAATGCAATTCCAAATACGTGCCATCTAGATATTAAAGATAAAAAGTGTTTTCTTCGTAGGCTTCCTGAATTTGGAATGGTCCTATCCACGAGGAATAAAAATTCTCGTGACTTCCTTTTGGATATCTCCTTTTGTCCCACAACAAGACAAGATATCTAACTTTTAAATCTCTTGCCTTTTCTTTCTTATCCAACAACTTCTTCACCTTCAACTGATGTTCCTTTATTCGATCTACCACCTTGAATGTGTCTTCATTCAAATTTTCAAGATACAAGATTCTCTTGTCAATAGAATCATGAAATTGGCTATATTTGATTGTTTCTGACTAATTGGAGGGTTGACAACTTAAAAGTGACTAGAATCTCTACATTGATTCCGTAGAGAAACTAGAATGGTGACATACCAATTACTTTCTTCGGAGCAATCTTGTCTACCCACAGTGCATCATAGAGCTTCTTGTGCTAGTTTCTCTAATTCTCATCAACTAGCTTTTAGAAAATGGTCACAATAGTCTTGTTACTTGACTCAGTTTGATCATTCCCTTGTGGATAATATTCTGATGCATGATAAAGTGAGATTCCATAACCATAACAGAATTCGTTCAACTCCATGGATGAAAAGTATGTGGTATTATCAACTACAATATTATGAGGGATCCTAAAATGGATGATAATGTTTTCTTTGATGAAGTTACACACCTTTTTAGAATTGGCTTGTTTGACCATAATTTCCTCCACCCACTTTGTGAAGTAGTTAGTTACCATGAGAACATAGGTATGCCTTGCGCTTGAATGAGGATTGGGAACTCCGATGAAATTGAGGCCCCATTGTTGGAAATTTTCTTCAATAACCATTAACCAGAGAGGAAACATAGAAAGTTGTGGCCTTCTAATGAATTGTTGACAGGGTTCACACTTAGAAGCCCACTCTTGAGCATCTGTAAACAACCTATGCTAATAATACCTACCACGAATAATTTTGTGAGTAGTCACAATGGCAAAGAAATGCCCACCACAAGCCTAATAATGATATGCTTTGAGAAACCTTTCTTATTTCTCTTTGTCCATGAACTTTAAGAAGCATACATCTAATCCTCTTTTGTATAGCACATGATCCCAAATGATGTACTTAGCTACTTTTAGCTTAAGGGTTCTTCTTTACTTATATTCCATATGAGCCAGGAACTCCCCATAGGTAAGAAAGTAGGAAATATCAACATACCACTCATCGGTGGTATTTACAAAAATCACTTGGGGTAGGTCTTTACTTACACATTCATAACACAGACACTATTTCTCATCCTTTTTAGTCGAGAGAGCTTCATCCTTTGCCATCAACTGATACAATCCATTTCCTTTGACGAGGTTCAAAGGTTGGATGTCTAAGTCATACTCTTAGATTCTAGCAACCCAATTACCTCTCTTGGCTCCTGGATCTTGTTGAGTCAGTATTGATTTAACTAAAGAGCTTGGGACCATCACCACAGTGTGGGAGTTGAGAATGTAGAATCTAAAGTTCTTCACAACTTTGACTATAACATAGGCATGCTTCTCCATTTGGTTTTATTTCAATTCATGGTTTTTCAATGGGTAGCTCATAAAAACAATAGGTGATTTGAAGCCTTCTTCATTCTTTTGGATCAAAATGGCCGAAAGTGTGTTTTGAAGCATAATAATATAAAATGAACTCTTTGTCAAAATTGGGACATACCAGAGTAGGAGCCTTGGATATTGCTTCTTTGATTGCCTCAAATGATACCTTTCCTTCATTATTCCACTTGAAGCTTGCTTAAGGCTTCATCATATTGGTGATGTGCTTGGTTAGCTCGACAAAAGCTGGAACAAAGTGCTAGAGAAAGTTGACCTTTCTGAAAAAGGAATAGATTCCATTCTTGCTTGTTGGCAAGGACAATGCTTGAATTGCCCTTATCCTCTCAGGATAAATTTTCGCCCCTCCTTGTTCACAATGTGTCCAAGGAGTTTCCCTTTAGTAACACTAAAGATGCACTTCTCGGGATATAGAGAGATTTTATGCTGTCGGCACATGATCACCACTTTTTCTAAATGTTTTATATGATCTCCTCATTTTTTTAAAAAGACCATGAGGTCATCAAGATAGATGAAAATGTGGTGTTTGAGGTCTTTGAAGGAAAGATCCATTGCTTGTTGAAAAGTTGCTCCAACGTTGATGAGACCAAATGACATTTTTCTATAAGTAAATGTTGGGGTGATAATGTCAAGTGGGATTAGCCACTTGGGCACACCCCAACATGATTACAGTTTGTCTAAATCAAAATTTAATGTGTGAAGTCTTTCACACTCAAAGAGTGAAGTGGTTTGACTGATTCACCCACCCAATTTATTGGGTGATCCCTCTTGGGATTGACCATCTGACTGTCTACAATGACTATGTAGACTTGTATTAAAGACCATGAGCTATATGTAGGATGGGCTAGATGTATTGTTGGTTACTGAATACATCAACTATTAAATAAGCAAGATATACAACTTTACATATATGTTAAATAGCTAAGGAGCAAAGTGGAAGTACTGGGTGAAATTGTATTAGATTCATAATAAAATATAATGCTTTACCATTGGATTTTTTCCTTTGGGTTTCTCCACTTATATCTAGTGTAATGTGTTCTTGTTATTGTTCTTGTTATTTATTTTAAGATCTTGCTCATTTAGCTTTGTTATTTGCTATCTATTTCAAGTTATTTCTTTGTCTAATCGATTGTACATCATAATTTATAATCTTCGACATTAATGGTGGATCTGTGATCTGTGGATTACATTTCCCCTGCTAAATCTAACATGGTATCAGAGCTTGGTGATTGTGTGTGTGCAGGATCGATCTAGAAGTATTTTGACTTGAAAGAGTGAAGAAACTTTAAGTTTATTGATGGATCTGTGAGACCCAAAATTTCCACAGTCGTGTTCAAGCTAACCAGGTTTAAAATTCCAATTTCCACCTAATATTGCTTGAAATATTGATTAAAAATGGGCTAAATGGCTACTTAGATTGTGTTTAAAGCTTTTGTATGCTTAAATCTTTGCTTCTGCTTTCATTTTAGCCATTTACGACTTGAATCCGTCGTCTGTGAGCTATTTTTCTAGTTTTCCCACTTTAAATAGCCGTTACAGTCATTTTTTGAATGTGGATCCAAAATATCTAGTTAGATATAGTTTATTTGGGCTTTTAAGTTCGTTTTAATGGTAAAAATATTTATTTTTCACAAGTTTTACCTTTGTGAAGCTTTGGCCAATCATTTTCTACCATTTGGCTTCGTATTTTAGGTTTTTTGCGAAGGTTGGGCCAATAATATTGTTTCACGTAGCTTCCCTGCTCTTCTTTTCATATTTGCGAAGCTGTACCCACTCTTAGATTTCCAAGTGGCTTCGATCTGACATCTTTCTGTCTTTATGAAGTTTGGGCCAATCATTTTGTGCCATCTAGCTTTGCCCTAATAGACTTATTTGACTTCTTTTGACTGCGAACCTCGAGCCAATCATATTACTCCATCTAGAATCACATTTGTCAATTTTTATAAAGTCCAAGCCAATCAAATTGCTCCATCTTGCTTTGAGGTGTTAGAATATTGTTTATCTTATTGTCAATTGAAAGTCATGAGCCAATAAGGGATTTACGCGTGTCTTTGTGTTGTTAGAATTGAACTAGCTATTTCTAAAATTTGTGAAACTTGAGCCAATAAAATTGCTCCAAGTGTCTTTTCCATCACATTTGTCAGATTTAAGAAATGCGATCCAATTAAAATTAGCCACCTTGTCACATTTATCAGATTTGCGAAAGGTGAATAATTTAAAAGGCTCCATGTATCTTGTTTGACTTAGTATTTTTGATTGACTTGTGAAGTGTGATCTAATAACATTTGGACACGCATATATCTATCAGTTTTTGGCAGAGTGCGAGCTAATAGAAAAGTGACATATCTCTTAGTTTTTTTTGTGGTGTCAAGTTTTAGCTCTTTGTTTTGCAGGTTAAATTTTTTTATGTGTACTGTGGGTTTCAAAATTCCTTTGTTTCGTGGGTTTATTAACTTTCCTTTGTACCACAGAATCTCTAATTTTCTTCATTCCACTAATTTTTTTTAAGTCTGTGAATTGTGAAGTTTAAGAAAATTAAAAATTGACATGTAGCCTTTCTTTTCGCACTTGTTAGACTTGCAAAATGCGATCCAATTGTTATTTGACACGTATTCTAATTGTGTCAGTATTTGCAAGTGTCAAGGTATCAGTCTTTGATTTATTTTTGCCATTTAAATTGTGACACCTGTCTTATTTTTCTCCCAGACTTGAAATTTATTTCAAGTCTGGTTTATAAATTGTTTAAAGCCATTAATTCTTTAACAAGTGGCTTGTTTGACTTTGACATTGCTATCACATTAGGTTAGGATGCAAAATGTGATCCAATTAATTAAAGACACATGTATATGGTTATTTTTTAATTAATTGTCAATTTGTCTTATTAGCTGCATTTGCAAAATGTGATCTAATTAATATGTAACATGTGTATTTGCTGTAAGACTTGTTATAATCTTTTAACGTGTGTCTATTTGTCTTTTGTCATGGTTTTTTGAATCAATTTTAGACTCGAAGAGGCATTAACTTTAATTTATAAAAATTTCACGTCCACCTAAGGATCTATTTTAAAGCTGACACGTGCCTTTCTTGGTATTGTTGATATGTGCCACGTGTCAACCTCCGTATGAGCTATTTTTTCACTTATTTTATTTTTTAAAGTAGCTTATTTTTTAGCTCACCCTGACAAGTTGCTAAATAAATTGTCAAGCTACTCGACTGTGACTCAGTTTGAGCTCATGCAGCTCATCCTTTAGCTCACCAAGCTGAGATCCTAAAGAACTCACTGAGCTCCTGTAACTTGACCTCGACTCTGTTATGTAAATTTGATCTAAAATTAACCAATTCAAGCTAATTTTAGACCAAATCTAGCTATTTTTGAATATTTGACTAATTGTGCTATGTTTTTAAGCTCATAATTAACTAATTAATTAGCTAATTTTCTTGTTAAAGCAACTTGTAACTGGAACATGACCTAGCCCTGTTAAATTGATCCAGAACTTGACCAATTCAAGCTATTTTTGATCAAAATTGGGTTGTTTATTGTCATATAACAACTTAAAATATCTGTAGCTAGTTCTTTGTCTTTATTTAGCTTCATTGTGTCATTTTCTAGCTATATTTGTCTTTATTTACCATATGAGCATCTAAAATGGCTAGTTCTTCTATTTTTTCATTGGATAAATCTCAGCTCTTGAACTCAACTAACTATAGCATCTAGAAAGTGCATTTGAAAGCTTGTTTTATGGCTAGAAAGCTCTAAGATCTAGTGACTGGTATTGAAAACCATCCCACAGGAAGACAATATACCCCTAAAAATCTTAGCTCCTTTTCTCAAAGATCTCAAGAAGCTTTATCCATCCTATTGCAAAGCATTAGAGATGAGTTCTTGATGCATGTAGGCCATTTAGACTCACCTTCAGCTGCATGGAAGCAATTAGAGATCATGTATGAAGGAAGTAGGTTGTCTAAGATCATTAAGCTTATTTTAGAACTATTTACAACACCCATGAAAGGGGATGAGAAAATTGTAAACTATCTAGCTAAAATTAAGAACATTAAAGCTCAACTAGATGGCTGCAACTGTGATTTGTTTCAAGACAAGCTATTGTATTTCATAATTCAAATTAACATTCATGAAAAATATAGACATTACATCTCAATCCTCAATTCTAAGTATCAAAATGAGAATGATCTGCCTAATCTAGAAACTTTGTCTTCTTTATTGATTCAAGAAGAGAGAGTCATGGAGAACTTTGATTCAAAAGAGACTGCTTCTCAAGCTCTATTCTCTCAAAATCATAAGCCTCCTCATAAGCCTTCTCATACTAGAAATTTTAATCCAAATCAAAATTCTAGTATTAAATATAGATTTAAAACTAATCCTAAGACTAACTCTATTAAAAAAAATTAACCATTCAAAGTCAAATTTAATGGAATTTGTAATAAATGTGGAAAATTGGACACAAAGAGTCTGATTGTAGAGTCAAGATTAATAAATCAGTCAAGAATGCTAAGAACAACAAGCCTAATAATTTCAAGAAAAATCAGAAGCAAAAGCAAGCAAATGTAGCTGAGAAATATATTGCTTTGTATATTGCCCTTTCAACTTCAAATGTCAATGAATGGATTCTTGATAGTGGTGCCTCTAGGCACATGACTTGCATTCCTAGTATCCTTTCAGATATGGTCAAATGTGAAGAGAATATCTATCTAGGAGATAACTTTGTCATTAGAGCTGAAGGTTGTGGCAATGTTAAGCTATCTAATGGTTTGATTAGGAATGTCTTGTATGTCACTAAACTAAAAAAGAATCTTTTTTTGCTCTTAACTAACTAAAGAAAACTATAAAGTTGTTTTCTACAAGAAAAATGGTATTTCAAAGATCAGTTTAAAAATGTCATTGCTTCTAGGATCCAGAAGAATGGCTTGTATATCTTTGATGGTTTTGTCTCTGAGTCTTGTTTTGCTATGGCATGAAAGACTTGGTCATGTAAATTTCAAAATATTGTATGATATGTCTAGACTAAATCTTATTGTTAGTCATCCTAAGATAAAATTAGAACATGAAACTTGTGAAAGTTGCCTACGTGGTAAACAACGTGCTTAACCATTTCACAAAAATCACGATCCAAATTCCTCTTAGTTATTGGAACTAATTCATAGTGATGTAAGATGTCCACTTGAGGTTCCTTCTCTCAGTGGTGCATTGTATTATGTTTGCTTTATTGATGATTATTCTAGAATGACTTGGTCTTATTTCATTAAGAAGAAGTTTGATGTCCTATCTAAATTTCAGGAATTTAAAGCTCTAGTTGAGAATGCTTCAAATATGAAAATTAAGAGAATTAGGACTGATAATGGAGGTGAATATGTCAAAAAATCCTTTGATGAGTTTTGTGTGTCATGTGGAATTCAAAGAGAATTTACCACTCCCTATTCCCCTCAGCAAAATGGCATTGCAGAAAGAAAGAATAGGATTGTCTTAGAAATGGCTAGGAATATGATTCATGCTTCCAATGTGCCTAAGTTCTTATGGGTTGAAGATATGAAAAATATTGTCTATATTTTAAAATGACAAAACCTCTTCATCAAGCCACTCCTCATGAAGTATGGACAAAGCAGAAACCATATATTTCTCACCTAAGAATATTTGGTAGGCCTGCTTCCATCTTCATTCCAAAAGCTAAAAGGAAGAAGTTTGATCCAACTTCCTTTACTTGTATTTTTTTTGGCTATGGCTGTAAAACTAAAGGTTTGAGAGTCTATGATCCATTCAAGCATGACATTGTTGAAAATAGAAATGTTCAAGTCTTAGAAAGAACTTTCTCTGTTGATCCTAATGAACCCTCCTCTGCTACTCTAGACATAGATCCTGATAATCCTCCTATTGAACATTATGGAAACAAAAGTTCAAGAGGTTGATTATCCTAATCTAGATATGATGGAGATTGAGGGGGAGTCATCCCAAAATGTTTTGCAACCTAAGATTCCTAGATGGGCTAAAAATCTTGTTCAAAACTCTCAGCCTTACATTCTTAAAAAAATAACTAGAAGTCAATATACCTACCATGCCTTATTGACCCACTATGAGGTAGAACCACAATCATTTGAAGAAAGCATCTCAAGATGATAGATGACTTCAGGCTATGAAGGATGAATACAATGCTCTAATAAAAAATGACACTTGGGAATTAGTCCCTCCTCCTTCTAAAAGAAGAATTGTAGGATCTAGGTGGTTGTTCAAAATTAAATATAACTCTCTAGGAGAGATTAACAAGTTCAAAGAAAGGATAATAGCTTGTGGTTTCACTCAGAAACTAGGTATTGACTATGTTGAGACTTTTTCTCCTGTTGTTAAGATGAGCACTGTAAGAGTTCTTCTTGCATTGGCTGCTCAATATGGTTGGGAGATTCATCATATGGATGTTAAAAATGTTTTTTTTAAATGGTGAATTAAAAGAAGAAATATATATGAGTCATCCTAAAGGCTTTAAGTCTCATGACAAGGAACTTTATGTATGTAAGCTTAAAAAGTCTTTGTATGGTCTTAAACAAGCTCCTAGAGCTCAGTATGCTAAAATCAACTATTTCTTTCAAGACCTTGGATTTACTAACTGTTGTTCTAATAATGATTTATTTGTCAAGTTTGATAACAATCATATTATCATTATTGTCTTATATGTAGATGATATTTTGATTACTAGCAGTGATAAAAGTCTAATTGTAAAAATCAAACAAAGGTTAAAACAACATTTTGAAATGACTGATTTAGGTTTATTAAATCATTTTCTTGGCATGATTATCATTCAAGATCATAACCTTATTGTTGCATCTCAATATCAGTATGTTGTTAATCTACTTAAGAGATTTAACATGGTTGATTATAGGCCTTCTTCCATTCCTATTGAAGTTGGTGTTAAGTTTGATTTCAAACCAGCTTGTGCTAAATTTGATCCTATTTTGTATAGGAAGCTAGTTGGTAGTTTGATCTATTTGACTATTACTAGACCTGATATTTCTGATGCAGTAGGAGTAGTGTCAAGATTTATGTAAGAACCTTATGAGGATCATTGGAAAATGGTAAATTTTTTTTGAAATATATCAAAGGCAAAATCAATTTTGGTCTTGTTTATTCTTCTTCTTATGATGCACAATTATTTGGTTATTGTGATTCTGATCATGTTGGTGATGTTGCAGATAGAAAGTCTACTTCTAGATATATTTTCAAGCTTGGTGCAAGTGCTATCACTTGGAGTAGAAAAAAGCAACCAAAAATGTCTATCTCTTCTACTGAGGCAGAGTATAGGAGTTCCATGGAAGCTGTTAAAGAAGCTATGTGGTTGAAAAGGTTGTTGGCTGAGTTGCACATGAATGTCAAAGGGAGTACTACTCTTCTATGTGACAGTCAAAGCTGCATTTCTCTTACAAAGAATCCAGTTCAACATCAAAGGACAAAGCATATTGAAGTCCATATGCATTTCATCAGAGAAAAATTCCTTAATGGTGATATTGATCTCCAGTTCTGTCCAACTGAAGATTAGGTTGTAGATATCTTTACAAAACCACCATGTTCTTTCAAGTTTTGCAAGTTTCATGCCTTGTTGGGCCTGTCAGAGTTTCCCTTGAGGGGAAGTGCACATGACAATGCCACCTCTTAACGGCATGTTCAAACTTTTAATACTTCATCCAATTGTAATAAGTAAATGTGTCACTATTTTGTGAAGTTACTTGTAAATCCCAACGAAGCTTTAGTTATGGGTATGCCTTAATTTATAAAAGGCTCCATAGTCTAATGTAAGTCTTTATATTGTAAAACACTAGTCTTATGAATCTTTTTTTGGGAAGATTTGTGGATTTACCTCATTGGCATGCTAAGCTTGAATCACTGTTGTTGATTCATGGGTCTGAAACTTGGCATGTGTGATTGTCTTCTCCCACTTAACATTAAGGGGGAGTTTTGGGGTGATAATGTCAAGTGGGATTAGCCACTTAGGCACACCCTAACATGATTACAATTTATCTGAATCGAAATTAAATGTGTCAAGTCTTTCACACTCAAAGAGTGAAGCGGTCTGACTGATTCACCCACCCACTTTATTCTGTGATCCCTCTTGGGATTGACCATCTGAGTGTCTACAATGGCTATGCAGACTTGTATTAAAGACTGCGAGCTGTATGTAGGATGGTCTTGATGTGTTATTGTTTATTGAATATATTAGCTATTGAACAAGCAAGATATATAACTCTGGAAATATGCTAAATAGCTAAGGAGTGAAGTGGAAGTGCTAGGTGAAATTGTATTAGATTCATAATAAAAGATAGTGATTTACCAGTGGAGTTTTTCCTTCGGGTTTCTCCACTTATATCTAGTGTAATGTGTTCTTGTTCTTGTTCTTGTTATTTATTTTAAGCTCTTGCCCATTTAGCTATGTTATTTGCTATCTATTTCAAGTTATTTCTTTGTCTAATTGATTGTACATCACAATCTATAATCTTCGACATTAATGGTGCATATGTGATATGTGGATTACATTTCCCCTGTATTAAAGACTGCGAGCTGTATGTAGGATGGTCTTGATGTATTATTGTTTAAATATAATATTAAAAGTACCCCAAGGAGTTGTGAAGGTTGTTTTGTGTCTATCTTCTTCTACTACCTCGATCTTGTTATACCCAGAGAAGCCATCAAGTAACAAGAGCATCTCTGATCCTGTAACTTCCTATAAGATGTGATCCATGATAGGAAGTGGGTAGTTATCTTTTAATGAGGCTTGATTCAAATTGTGAAAGTCTACATAAATCTTTATTTCCCTGTTCTTTTTCCGCACTAGAACGATGTTTTCCACCCATATGCTGTGGTGAATAGGGAAAATAATCCTTGCATTCAACATTTTCAAGACCTATTCCTTGATTGTGTCTACAATTTTTGGGTTGTACTATTGTTGCTTTTGCCTGAAATTCTTGGCTTCGAGATTCAATGGGATTGAATGATGCATCTCTTTGGGCTGGAATGACTTGAGTCATCACAGGAGTATGCCAAACATCAGAATTCTTTCTTAACAATGAGACAAATCTTCTCTTATCTTCCAGTGAACAACACTTAGCAATGTTTACCATTTTGGCTGCTCTTCCGTACCAATATTCTCTTTCTCAAAGTCAACAGGACATCAAGAGGACTCTTTAGCTTTCTCCTTGATGAATCTGTCATGTTTATTGAACAAGTCTTCGAGAGACACAAGACCTTTTAAAATCTTGTTTCCCTTCAATCCGATGACACCTTCTCAATCAACTATGTCTATCCCTTATTTATCTTCATCCACCTTAGAATCTCAATTCAGGGCATCACTTCCCTCATAGAAAAGATTGCTAAAGTTATCTCTTTTCTTTAAGAAAGAGAGAATTTGACTATTGTCATTGAATACCTACTAATGATTTATGTTATTTGGCACACTCGAAATGAACACCATCTCAACAGTCACTTTGTCCTTATTGAAGGAGGGGTGCGGAGTCATTAAAGAAACCAAAACTACAAGCGAGTTAAATTTCTCATTTTTCTCTTGAGGAACAAATTGGATTGAAAAATCATGTAAATATTTAACACAATCCCATACTTGATTCATGTAATGTTTGAGCCTTGAATTTTTGAGCTGGTATTGATTCCTTAATTTCTTAACAATCACCTCAACGTCACCAAGACATTTAAGCTTCTTGATACCCATGGATTCAACAACATCCATCCCTAGAAGAAGGGCTTCATATTCTGTGGTATTATTGGTATATTAAAACTGTAAGTCATAAGTAAATGAGGGAGACTCACTTGAAGGATAGGTTAGCACAACACCTTCTTCGGAGCAAACACTAGAATGAAATCTGTCAAGATCCATTGTCCATAGCTGATTTTCATCCTCCTTCATAAGAAAAATTAAATTTTCCTCCCTTTCAGAAGTGAAGTAGTTGTCATGTCCATCATCTTGATAGAGAATCTCATCTCTCGATCTTCTGGTTTTTACACCATGTACTTTATTTTTCTCATCGGTAGCAAATTTTTCATTTATCCTTTGACTGAAATATTTGCTGAAGACCATTCCATCTGAATTTCCCCTCCCAAATATCTACAGGAGCTTCTACTCAACAACATCCCATATGAGGCTAGAATGTCTACAACCAAGATAGTCAATAAGACTTTCTTCTTAGGAAAATAAGCTAAAGCAACTTGGGCATATTTTATTCTTCACACAAGTAGGAATTCTTTAGTTTCCATGGAATAACACCGACCTTTAGCCCATGTTAGGATGAGACCAAGGGAATTAGCTAATTTTATTGGCATCACATTATCAGAAGCACTAGAGTCTATGCTACAGTTGTTCAATTGGTAGCCTCCAATGAGAAGAGAAAGATAGAATGGTTCAAAATTATTGATCTTGAATGCACTTAATGCGGGCATATTTTGAGATGAGGGGGAAGGAGGAGTTGGTAGAAACCCCTTTGAAGAGGGTGTGATAACATTAGGCTTTGGGTTACTACCTTTGATAAATTAGACTAGCTTATCAAACTATTCGGGATGGGTTTAAAAATATTCAGACTCTAAAATTTGGACCTTAGACAGTTTAACATTATCTATTAAATAAAATGAAGAGGAAGTAGATGTATCTGGAGTGGCTGAAACTCTAGGAGGTAGAGGAGACACTACTTTGGGAGTGGGGGTTGTTTTGATAGTGGTGGTAGGTTTGGAAGTTGTAATAGGATTATTAGGCACCTCAGGGGTTTTGCTAGGAACATTCACTCTCTTGGAAGTAGTATTAGGATACTTGGAAGAAGAAACATTAACAAAAGTAGATTTAGGGGATTTAATTGTTTTAGCCGAGGTCTTCTTGACTGCTACAAGATCTAGATTTTTTTTGGCAAAGTCCATAGAAGGTGGAAGTGCAGCTCCTCAGTTAATAATTTTGTCAGGTGGATTTGCCATGGGAAGATCCGCAACTTTATTTTTCTTAGGAGTAGAAGTGGTTGAGCTTTTATTTTTGGATTGAGAATGGGTGAACACTGCATAAGAGAATCTTGATGCCTCATCCTCTTCACTTTAATCCTCAGATGAGTACTCAAAGTACCTAATTTCAACATCATCATCTTCTTTAATTTTGATCCCATTCTCTTATTCTTCATCGTCATCTTATTCAACAAGCTCTTCTTCATCACCATCTTACTCAATGTAGGATACATTGACCGAGGGAGCCTCAAGAGCAAGTGTTTGGGGAGGTGTTGCAATTATTCTCTTATTCAGAAAATTATTCTTCCTTAAGACATCTCTTAAAGTGCTTTGTGCAATTTGTTTTTTGAGTGCAATCATATCATTTGCCAATTTTTGGACCAGAGGATCCGTAAAGGAGGAATTGGAACTTTGAACTTTTTGTTTGCTACTTGGATTTTTTACTTTTCCAGATAGAATTAGATCATTCTCTACTTCAACATCATATTCTTGAGCTTCTCTAAGATATTTGGAGGATGAATCCTAACTTAGGTAATTGAGCATTGATGAAGAATATTTTTATGTTATCATCGGAGGGCATAACTTCAAAGGGCATTCTCTTGAACAACATGTTATAACGAGCTACGAAGTCCCTCATAGTCTCATTGGGATCCTTTCTCATTTACACCAGTTGCACTAGGAGATCTTGAAAATATTCGGTGGATTTGAACCTTTCTTCAAAACTAGTTTTGATGTCATCCCAACTAGTGATGGATCTAGTCGGTAAGAGATAGAACCACTCCACTTGATGCAGCCTAGAATCCACCATGAACAACCTAGGTGCATTGGCACATCACTCATCCTGATCTGAGTGCTCACCTGAAGCGTGCAAAGGTACCAGACCCCTCTTTAGAGTTGCTTGTGTAGGATGTCAACTTATTGAAGATAAAACATACATCCAAAACCCTAACCAACCATAAACATTCCACAGAGCATATTCCAGATCTAGATCTTAAAGAATCATGAATTAAATGATAAACATAATGAAATCAACCATGCAAGAACCAATTACAGTCATGTTTAACACCTTTATCCACCCAATACACTCCATTATATTAAACACAGTAAATACAAAAGCTTCTTACGTTATATAATATTACCATAAGTTTATGCACGTATCAGTTATGACAACATAACTCCATAATAGCTCATACACAATGTCTCTCTAACTAGACTAATACATACTTATAGGGGTGGGGACTTTCCTTTCACTGCTTACACACCTCCCAAAATAGGTCGCATGCTAAAAATAACTATGCACCTTATACAATAATATGCGCACATGTAAGTGCACTAACAATAGATCTCCTACAGTTAACTGGCAGTAGTAATCTTATTATTATCCCAAACTCATGCTTGGTGCCTAGTAGATGCTCATCCTCAAAATAGCATTTGGGTGTCACGTAAGTCTCCATCTTGTTATGTGCTCCACATGCTATCTCCAAAAATATCCCTGTAACCATGAAAAAGGGCTAAGTCCCAAATCAACTTGTCCTGGCGCGCATTTCCTTTCCTATCCTTTCGAGCCATCATATGTGCCTTATTCTTACGCGTGAATATTTTGTGTGCCCTCTCCTTAGTGTCATACTTTTTCTGCTCAACATTACCCCACACTAAACTACATTGCCACCCCAGAAATGGGGTTTCCTTCTGATGTTCCCAAACAATAAATAATAAGAATGGAAATAATGTAAAGAATTACTATACAAAGAATGGAATTCTATTTTGCAGCATCCTCTGTTTCAACTAGGAGGATCAACTCTAGATATCATGTTTTAATCTTAGCCTCCAATGTTTTCTAGTCATCTAACACATTTCTCGATTTCTTTGGAACATCTGTGGTAATAGCTTCCAACTCATCCTGGGTTATCTCTCCCTTTTCATTCTGCAATACTAGGACAACATTAGCCATAAAAGACATCCTTCCTTCCAGAAGATCCATCTTTTGCGCTATGAGCTTCCCAATCTCATCCAGCCTCTCCTTATGCAAGTTTTGTGCTGCTGCAAGGGCTTCACACTTTTGCTTTACTAATGCCAATATATCTACGCACCCTAAAGTCTCATCCTTCATTGCCTTCATAACTTCATTATCTTCTATTATAGTCTTGATCTTGATCACTGCTTCTGGAGCTGCACATATGTTCAAATCTTGATCTGCTTTCTTCATCTCATCTTGTAAGGTTTGGAGTAATGCCTTGTAAGATGAAATATTTCTAACCACGGAGGCCTTGGATCCTTCTGCTTCTTATTTTGGATCCTTTGGTGCTGGCATTCGAATTGGTCCATCCTCAAGCACCAAATCAACTAATGTGTGCACGTAATGAATAGCCAAAGGAAACTTTTCAGGTACCTTAGACTCTGGATGTGGCCTTGCTTTCAGGTCATATTCACCAATTTCTTCTTCCATGCTAATGAAGGCCTCATTATTTTTCTTCTCTAGATCCTTCTCTCCTTTTAGATGCATGATTTTTGTAGTTTTTTCCTTATTATCTTCAAGTAGTGCTTTTATAGTGGCAGCCTTATCAATGTTCCTCCGCACCACCTCTGTATATACCTTAACCAAGGCATTGCTCACCTACTCATTAGACATGAGAGTGGACTTTATAGTCATGTGCCTGCTCTGAGGTGCCTTCTTCACTCTTCTTAACACATAAGACTCCTCGTATACATCAAAATCTGGCTCATCCATGTGAGTCTGCATGGACCAGGACAACCGTTTCCTTGTGCACGTAGTGGCCATGTCTGGTTCCATCAGTTCCCACTGATATAACTCCTTCAGGTCCACTGTGCTTTGAAAATGGGTGTAGATGATGTTTCTTGTGTCCTCAGCATAGCCCATACCCAACACAACATATTCTCCACTTGTTCTCCTTATTCTTGGTCCCTTAGGAACCTAAGCACTAAGGTTTGGAGTTGGCCCTTCGACGTCATGAGTAGTGTCATGCATGTGAGGTTACTCATGCTCTGATTCTTTTTCCTCCTTCACTCCTTCCTCTTCATCCTTCATGTCATCATATCTAGGATCCTCCATATTTTCTTGCTGTACTGGGGTTAAAGGCATGCTCTCTGCAGACTCCTCTGCCTCCTCATTTAGCTTTAGCTTTCTCCTCTTCTTCTCAATTGCCTCTTTCTGAGGGGAGAGTCATGGTGATCTTCTTACAGGCTATGGAGTTCCTGTGCCTTGGGTTCCTATTCTTCTGAATACCCTCTTAAAACGACATTCTCTTCATAGACTACTTCTGTGTCCAAGTCCTCATGTCTCCTTCTTACGCCTTTAGGTGGAGTATCCACGCGCTCTGTCTCCACTCTATATGTGGGTTAACTCTAGCCTCTATGATCTAAGCCACCACTATCTTCATGTTATTCTTCCTCCTCATCTACCTCTATAGTTAGCGGATGCTTTGGAGTTGACACGTTCTCCACTATATGCTTTCCCTTAGGTGGCCCTGGGAGCACAAACTCATTCTCCACATACTTATTATTCTCCAGCTTAGGCTTAAGCTGAAGGTATATCAGTGCGGCTCCACTATCCCTAATAGCCAAGTTTACTGGCTTCATACTTATGACGACTGAGATGAGCCTCTTGATGTAGGCAGTTCAGCCTGGATACACATATGTCTTCTTGAGGGTGTGGTAGTCAGAGTCTACCTTGCCTGCGTTAAATTTCAGACAATGTGCATCAGTAAATATGTGAACCGAGGCCTAGAAGTAGCACATTGTGAAGGCATAGGGTAGTTTGCACCATGGGCTCCATGTCCCATCCCTCATAACAAACCGCATGATGTAAAAGTGTTGGTACACCATGAACTGTACTGCCTTGCCCACTACCGAAGGTAGCTCCTTGGGAATGCGCCACTCCTCAAATGTTGTGTGAAGTTGATCATACCACATCTCCACCCTATGCTTAAATGGACCACTCATTGATCCTTCACATAAATAATTTTCAAACCTTTCCGCAAGGGACTTTTTTTCCAATGGGTACTCCTAGATCTTGTTTTTTGGCCCATTGGGCACTCTAATTTCTAAAAACACAAGGGAAATGAGGATAGCACCAAAACTTATCTTCTCTCCTATGTGCACTTCCTCAATAATGGTGTTTACAATATAGCATACTAGGTTGTATATTATTCCCTGAGACATTTTATTTGCAATGTGAAGCCACATGGTGTTTACCTGCGACCATCTTGGTCATTCAACTTAGATAGCAGATGTGCGATCTTCCTGCACCACAAGAAACTTCTTTAGTTTATCAATGTCCATTCCATGAGGACCCTTGGTATACCCCAACTCCTTTCTTATTTCTATGACCACTACTTTATCAGTCAGATCACTAACAAGGTCTACCCCTATGCCCTTTAATCTTGTTAGTGTCAAAACCAGGGTTGTTGTGATCCTAACCCTTTGTCTGGTGAAATAAAATAATTCCTCATGGAATCTTCTCATCAACCATTGGTATAAGGGTTCATATTTGTCAAAATACGGGAGCTCATACAACTGATAAAATCCTACATGCTTCAGTAATTTCTCCCTAGTGTTGTCATACACTGGCATATCCTCCACTGTGCGCTTGTTGGTCTTCTTATTTAGCAACACATCCAACTCTCCCTTGTTGTCAGAGGTATGGTGGTTGTAGTCACTTATCTTGCATCTACAGATGTGGGAATCCCACTCTTGTCTGACTATTAGTCCTTCTAGGTATTACATCTCTGGAAAATTACTCTTGGGAGCAATTTCAACTTCATCTTCTACCTTCTTCTTTCCTTTCATGCCTTTTGTAGGTGCTTTCTTTGGTGCCATCATAAAAATCCCACCTTTTTGCTATCTATAATGAGAAAACTCAAACCCTATCTCAAATTTGTGTGCCCTAACTTGAAATTGCATGCCCTAGATCCTTCTCAATGCTTCTGCTTCACTCAAACCCTTCACCAATGGGGATGCAAGCCTCTTTCTCACAATAGTCTTCTCTCCATGTTTGGTTTCCCAACGCTCCACACCTCAATAAAATTCACTCAACTCAATCGCACATATCTCGTTCAAATACTTATGATCGCAAAGGTAAAAATGAACCTGCATCACGTCCTTATATAGATTTTCAAAAAGTTAGTGCATTTATTGTTACTTCACCTACCAACAATCCACTCATTAATTGAACATTTTCAAAATATCCACATAATACATATTCATGCCCCAACTATAACCTTCTAGCGCACCTTCCTACCTTCTAGCTACATAACTTCTCTTTAGTACACTTTCATGCACTAAAGTACCTCACCACTGCACCTTCCCCTGGTATTCTTGACGGCCACTTACTTACCTTGCATGTTATAGTGTTCCCTCATTTATCTCCATCTATGGTCATATTTTTAGAGCAATCTATTTTCTAATAGATCTCCTTTCCACACTTAACTAGCAACCATAATAGTTTCATTCTCATGTGTACCCAATTATGAGTAACCACCCCACACCAATGGTACATGTGCAGTCCTCTATGCATATAAAAATTATTCAAATGGTAATTAGCTTCCAACACGCAAACTCACTTATTACACAAAACACCAAACTAAATTCACAAAGCATAGCGATGAAGAAGGAAATACATTAAGGAGATACATAAATGAAATCTTATTCTAAATGGAAACACTGCCTTATTACAAACACCAAGAATATTTATTTATAGCAGGGCTTCAGCCTACTCTCATTGAAGTAACCAAGTAACTATATTCCATCAAACATATCTAAATAAAAATCACCTAATTCAAGTATATGAGTGATAATATATGGTCCCAACCAATGCACTTTAAGCTTTCCTGGATGGTGTAGAAACTTAGAATCATAAAAAAGTACCATTTGTCCAATATCAAGCTTTTTGTCCCTGATGTGCATGTCATGCCATGCCTTCTACCTGGCCTTTTCCTATTTATGACTCCAACGTATTATGACGTAACTCTCATCCAACTGTATCAATTTATCAATTCTTTCTTCCAAGGCTTGCTCATTAGTAAGACCTCCAGCATGCGTAATACGTAGAGAAGGTAACATGAATTCTATAGGAAGAACTACTTTTGTGCCAAACACCAACTGAAAATTTGTGGCCTTGTTCAACCTCTTGTATGTTGTTCTATACACCCCAAGCACAATAGAAAATTTATCATCCCAATCTCTCCTTCCAACATCACAATTTTTTGTCAATTTCTGGCTCAAAATCTTGTTGAATGCCTCAACAGTCCCATTTTTCTGAGGATGATAGGGTGTAGTCTTATGGTGTGCATTCATAGATTCATCTAATATTATCTTGATTGTATTATTTTAAAAATGTTTACCCCTATCACTTGTCAAGCTTAGCAGGCATCCATACCTTGTAAGAACATTTATCCATAAGAACCTGGTTGTTGTAGTTGTTGTACAATCTTTGGTAGGTGATGGTTCTACCCACCTTGTAAGATAATTTGTGCAAGTGATGATGTAGCATGATCTATTTCTACACACGGCTAGTGAAATAGGACCCAAAAAGTCTATAGCCCATTTCTCAAATGGATATGCACTAGGAATAGGTCTTAAAGGCATTTCATATCTTTTCCTAGGTTTACCAATGCATTGATAGTGATCACATGGCTTACAATATGCTTTATAATCTTTGTAGAGGGTATCCCACCATAATCCAGTGAGTAGAATCTTGCACGTGGTGGCATCACCTACATAGTGCCCACCTTCAATACCACCATGACCCTCTTCCATGATATCCATGTGCTCATGATCTAGTACACACTAGCGCAATACTTCATCTTGGCATAACTTGTATAGGTCACCACTGATCAACATAAAAGGTGTCGTGTAAATTGCCAGTTGTTTCTTCTCTAAGGATTTCATTCCTTCGGATGCCATATATGTACGTAAAAAGATGGGAATATATTCTAATTCTGAAGGCGCATGTTGTAACATGTACATGTGTGCATCTAGCATTGTATCTTCAATTGTCTGTACGTCTTCCCCTAACTAAATTATTGATAAATGGTTTGAGCTAGAATTGCTCTTATCTAGTTTTACCACAACTATGAAATCAAATTTTTGGAATAAAAGCACCCATCGATATATGTTCACCTTTAAATGGTATTTTTTACCAAGTATTTCAAATTCCATGTGATCAGTGTAAAATTCAAATGGTGTTGCTAGCAAGTATTTTCTAAAATTATGCAGTGCATAGACCATGGACAAGGCTTCACACTCAGTAGTTGTATAATTCTGCTATGTAGGAGTCAACTTTATACTAGAAAAACATATACGATGATCTCTAATACCTTCTCCATGATGAGCTAACACTGTGCAAATGGTCGTATGCCAGAGGTTTCCACAAGTAAATGAAATGGTTGGTTCCATGAGGGAAAACTGTACAGAATAAGTGATTGTATTAAGTCTTTCCTTCAATGCCTCAAATGCGTGCATTGTTGTGGTTCTCCCCAATAAAATGTCCCTTTTCCTTTTAGTAACTTTTCCAAGGGTGTGGCAATCTTAGAATATCCCTTGATAATTTTTTTGTAATACCCTACTGTGACTCAAGAATCCACGCACCTCACTCTGACTAGTAGGCTCTTCCAAGCCTACAATAACTGCAACCTTAGCTGGATCCACTAACAAACATCCCCTACAGATGATGTGCCCTAACAAAGTTCCAAAAGGTGTAGGAAACACGCACTACTTGATGTTTAAACAGATGCTTAATTGTCTACATCTTTCAAATATTAAGCGCAAATTATCACAGTGATCCTTAACAATTTCATACTTCGTCCAATCATCCAAGTAAACCTGTAAGAAACTATGAATAAAATCATAAAATGCTTGAACAAATATGCGCAAAAATATAGTAGGCGCATATTTCAAACTAAAAGGCATCACAATCTATGCAAAACTTCCACATTTAGTGGTGAAAGGTTGTTTTCTCTCGATCCTCCTGTGCAATCTTGAACTTGATGATACCCAAAGAATCCATCTATAAAAGAATATATTTCACGCCATGTAACACCTTCTAGTATCTTCTTTATGAAAGGTGTAGGAAAGGGATTCAATCACACATGCAACATTTAGTTCTCTGTAATCCACACAAATCCTATTACAACCAATATTTATTTATACTGATGACCATGGGGCTAACCCACTCTGATTCTTCTAGGGGCTTGATGATGCTAGATTTCAACATCTTGTCAATTTCTTCCTCAACCTTTACATGCAGGTTAGGGTTCATTATGTAAGGTCTTTTCCTGACTGGGTGTGCACCTTCTTTAAGCTTAATCTTTATCTCTCCTAATGATTTATGCACTCCTTTTAATTCATGGTAGCCCCTAGGAAATAAGTCCTAAAAATCATGTAATAACTCAATGATTTTTTCCACTTCAGATTCAGACCAATAATCCCTAATTATTTCCTCCTTAGGTTCAGCATTCATACCAATATTCATTTTTTTTGTCTTCATGGGTTCATGATAGGTGCACACTTTTTTATTTGCACTGTCTAACACCTCACGCATACATGCTGAATGATCTATATCCAGCTCTTCTACTTCCTCATCGTCCACTATGTAGACCATATTTCCTTTTTCTTTCTCCAAGAAAGTGTGCTTAAGTAGTGCGACATTTATTTCTTCTTCTTTATTAAAGCACGCCCCTGAGTCTATCTCACCAAATAACTCATGAATGAGATCTTCTGCCTTTGCATTGTCTCCTATAGTTAAGCACTTTATAACCCTTAATGCCTTTTCCACTGGTGGGTTAGTAGAGAAGTAGTCAAAAGTCTAGACCATTCTTGTAATCAAATCCTACCAATTTCCAGTTCCTCTATGTAGCTCTGCATATACATACCAAGCACTTGCGCAACCTTATAAAGTGGGATAAAGTTTGTGCACCCATAGCAAAGGTGGTAAAGCTTTCTACCCCTCTTTCCAGAGGCTCTCACACTACTAAACATGGTGCTGAACAAGTTGATTACCATGATATGTGTAGATTTGAGAGGTGCATTGCTCCTAGGAAACCGAGTTGTTAGAGCAATCCTGACTTCATTCCATTCTACAAGATTATCTGTGTGAACCACCCACCAACATGTTGTCGTCCCATGTAGGGTATATCCTAACATATTTCTTCTTTCAAACTGGTATGTCCACTATTACTCCATGGCGCGCAGGAATACCGTAGGGTCTCCTTCTCCAGTGTATCAAGGTACAAAGTTGTTACCTATCCTCCTAATGCAACGAGGTTTGATTTTCCACGTAAATGCGCTCCTTACTTTGCACCAAACCATCTCATGAGTGCCACGAGCCCAATTATCACAAGCAATACTCATGGTATCACTGATAGATTGCGCATATTCCCACTGGAGGATTCCTTCCTTAGATGTCTTGAGTACCTATGGGTCTTGAATGGAACCTACAAAAATCCTATTTATATCTTCTTCACTCAAAGGCTTAACATAGGGCATAAATTTCCCATATGTTATAGGGATAATAACTCTTTCCTCCTTGTTCTGTAAAGTTATATATCCGTTGTTGAACCAAAGATCAACATTATTTACGTAACACCAAGGGTGCCCAAACAGAGATGGGAAACTATTTGCTTCTGCAAGTGCTAAAACCTCAAAATCCCCAGTGAACTTGGTCCGTTGTATAGTAATGGATGCATATTTTAAAACTCTGATAGGAGTGGTCTTAGTTTGATTAGCCATAAATAATACATTAGAAGATGGCTGCAATGGACGTCTCCCCATATGTACCCATGCATCTAAAGTAAGCACATTTACCTCCACACCTGTGTCAATCAATATATTACTCAAGATCCATCTATCCACAACAACATTCAGAGTGATCTCCTTGTCATAATCTAAGCTATGAGGGGGAAGATTTGCTGCAGGATTTGACATCCATTCTCAATATTTGCATGTGGAGTGTTTCCCTTTAGCCAACTCCCTAATAATGGAATGATATTCTCCTGGTGTAACATTTTACATACCTTCTTCAAGTCATCAATACTTGATTGGACTGTCTCTGCTACCTTTTGTTCCATCTTCTGTGATTTCTTCTTTAAACACTATATTTCCCCCAGAAGGTTTCTGAGCACCTCCATGGTCTCCTAATAAACCTCCTCGTTCATAGGATCTAAATACCTTGCATGCAAAATGTCCTCCTTAGTGGTAGTAGGCTTCTACTGTAACAATTATGTGGCACACGCAGCTTAAGCGCATGTAGTAATCTTCACAGGTAATACCTCAGGTTTCGGTTCCAACCTTGATATCCACTAATTTTCCACAACACGCTATATCCTAACCATTTTTGCACCCTTTTTTTCCTATTTATGTTGCTTGCTAAGATGCTCATATAGATCTGGACATTCCTCATAGCTATGACTTTTCCCACAAAAAGAACAAGTAATATTCTAAGGAAATTTGCGCTTGTAGTGGTTAGGAGATCCGCATGTAAATCATGTTCCGTGAGGAAACTCACCTTGTGCACCACTACGGCCTTGACCCCTGAATCCGCCATGATATCCTTGACCTCTGCCACATTCTCCTTCATAGCACCCCTCATTTCGATCATAATGCACTTTATTTTGATCCCGATCTTGATGCTCACCTTTACCCTTAGAGTTATATGATGCTCCTGTCAGTCGCACACCAATATCTATAGCATCATGGATTTGACCAATCAACATGCAGTCTTCTATATTATGAGTCATGGACCGGAAAATTGTACAATAGTAGGATACATTCTTCCTTATCACGTGTTGTAATAATGGGCAGCAGTTGGCATCATGGTTCAGATGTCATATCTCACAGTATAGCAATAATGAATGGCTGACCTACGTGGAAAACTATCTTTGGTGTGCCCTTCCACTTCATATTCTATACACCAAATCCCAATGCATGTATCATGTGCTGAATTTGCTGATAGTTTCTCTAACCACTTTTCCATAGTTGCAATCTATGCTTCTAAGAATGGGCTGACTCCAATGTCTATACTCCCAATTGCCTCAGCGCACAAAGCTACCTCAAGTGCCTCGCACGGATTAGTGTGTCTTATGTGATAACACCCTTATAAAATGTGTGATCAGTACTCCAACGAACCATTGTGCATGATGGCTTGCATGAATATCGTAAGAAATATTAGATAACAATGTTTTGAAATAGGCATCATACTCCTAGACCCTCTCAGTAGTTCCTTGCTTAATATCCTTGAGTGCGCTTATACTCTTCTGCTCAAATTAAGGGATATAAAACTCTTTAAGGAAAGAATATTTTAATGCTACATAATCTATGCAAGTTTGATTTGGGTAAAACTTCCTATACCAACTGTGTGCACATCCTTGTAATGTAGTTGCAAATTGACTTTCCTTGCACTCAAAATTTGTGATCCCTTTTACATGCCACTATATCCCACACATGTGCACATCTTCAACAACATCTTCTATTCCCCTATACTTTAGAAGATGGAGAGACATCTCCATATAAATATTATAGGGTTGGTGCAGACCCTCCCCACCTAATCCAGAACCTCCTGTGTTACCCCTGCCTCCAGAACCACTAGATCCACTAGAACTAGAGCCACCTTTACCCCCTTATCCTCCGCCTACAGCCAGAAGTGGACTAGAAGATGTACTTCCCTGTGTCCAACCAGTAGGACTGAACTGAACTCCTACATTCTGTATGGTGGCATTACTCCTAGAAGTGAGTCCAAAATTATTTGTGCTCAAATTTTGTGTTGATGATGTGCCTGAAAAGGTACCTCTAAACAACAATGAAGATGTCTAACCTGACATAGATGTAATTGCTATTTGACTTACCCCTAATTCCATACTACCCAAATTAACTTGCTGACTATTGGATGTACTAGATACTGGAAAACCAAATGCAAGGGCTAGGTTGCTAGGTAGATTCAGATGTGCGCCTGTGGTCCAGGTTGTCTCTATTGGTGCACTCTCATGCGAGGTTGAGGAGGGTTCCTTGTTATGTTTTCCCAAATGGGGGAGTTCCAAATGCTCTGGCTCCACACCTTCTGCATGAGCTCTAAATCCTTCAAGAGCCATCTCTCTCCTCAATGCCATCCGCTCTGTAATATCATGTTGTTTTTCCATCTCCTTTTCACACACCTCATTTTACTTAAGCCACCTTTCTTCTCTTTGCCTTTCTGCCACTAGGTCCGCCATCTTTCACCAAACATGTTCCTACCCTCACGCATGGTGGGGTTTAGCTAGCCATCAGGTTTTTTCCAAGTTCAGGGTCACCATCAAGATCTTGATCACTAATGGAATGCCTTGCAAGTAAGTTCCCCTAGGATATCATAAAAAATGGAACTCAGCTACCTCTAGGAAAGAATAAGTGGAAATTGAGTACTCCAGAATATAGCTGTTCAAAACACCATGAAACCAAATATCCATAGTGCATGTCCAAATTAGATCAACAACATACAGGGCCTAAAATTATTCATGCATCTAGACAAGTGTGTGATACCTAAAATTCTATTTAGATGCATAAGCAACCAACCACTTGTACAGTTCTACCAGGAAAATAGAAATGAAGCTCTCATACAAACAATCATACATTTTTTTTCCACCACTCACGTGTGTCAAAATCAGATCTAGTGTTGAACCTCCATGTATACTCTTCTTCTAGATATTTTATCCACCCCTCAACACTTGCTAGGGTCATCCAATATGTTTTCATCGTGAACCATCCTAAAAAAAACTTAAAAAGAGGTCCCAAAAATGAGACCAAATAATGTAGCCTAGAATCCACCATGAATAACCCTGGCGCACTAGCACATCACTCAGCCTGAGCTGAGCGTTCACTCAAAGCATGTAAAAGTACCAGGCCCCTCTTAAGAGTTACTTATGTAGGATGTCAGCGTGTTGAAGATAAAACATACATCTAAAACCCTAACAAACCATAAACATTCCACATAGCATATTCCAGATCTAGATCTTAAAGAATCATGAATTAAACAATAAACATAATGAAATTAACTATGCAAGAACTAGTTACAGTCATGTTTAACACCTTTATCCAGCCAATACACTCCATTATATTAAACACAGTAAATATAGAAGCTTCTTACATCATATAATATTACCATAAGTTTATGCGCGTATTAGTTATGGAAGCATAACTCCACAATAGCTCATACACATGGTCTCTCTCTAGCTACACATAGTTATAGGGGTGGGGAATTTCCCTTCACTACTTACACACCTCCCAAAATAGGTCGCATGCTAAAAATAGCCATGCGCCTTTACAATAATATGCACACATGCAAGTGCACTAATAACAGATCTCCTACAGTTAACTGGTAGTAGTAATCCTATTATTATCCTGAACTCATGCATGATGCTTAGTATATGCTCATCCTCAAAATAGCATTTGTGTGTCATGAAAGTCTTCATCTTGTTATGTGATCTACACGCTATCTCCAAAAATAGCCGGTAACCATGAAAAATGGCTAATTCCCAAATCAACTTGTCCTGGCGCGCATTTCCTTTCCTATCCTTCCAAGCCTTCAAATGTGCCTTGTTCCTGTGCATGAATCTTTTGTGTGCCCTCTCCTTAGTGTCATAATCTGTATTCTCAACACCATTACCTTATCTTGAAAATATTATACAAATAGATTCACTGACACATCTTCACGTTCTAGTCCTAATACACCACATGTTGTGATGAATGCTGCTATGTGCTCTTCCGAGAGTTGCATGCCGTCACCTCTGAATTTAGGTAAAATCTTACAAGATCCCTTTGGTAATTTATGGATTAGTGTGGTGAGGGTGAGTGGACCTATGTTTCTTCCCCATGGCATAATTTATGGAGGCCTCTCTCTTTCATCCACCATTCTTACTTCTTCTTCTGTTCCCACTTTCACTTCTGCTTCTACTTCTGATCTTGCTTCTGCAATGTCTTCTTTAAGATATGGTTATTTTATATCCAATGGATTTGGAGAAATTAGAGAAACCTGGGATGAAGCAAGAGGCGTGTGATTAGGATTTTCAACACCACCTGAGATTCCAATGTGAGAAGTCATGGGGGGAAGGGAGTGATGAGGATTGTTGATTTTCTCTTGCCATATTTGGAGTTCTTCAAATATAGGATCAAGATTTCCTCTTTGCATCTTAAAACCTAGTGCATCTACAATCAGCCAGTTTACAAACTTTAAATCAACTCAAGCTCTCCTTTGTTGGATTTGAACTTGTCTTACTCTCTCCAAGGCCTTGGTATGAAATATAGCCTAAGTACTGAAGGTGCATAAGGATTAGGCATGCAGACAAAGGGTGCGTAGGTGCACACAGAAGAATAGTGGAATAGAGAACGTGCAGGAAAGTGAGAATTCAAGACTTAGCCATTTTCAGTGTAAGGCTAAATATAGACATGGAGTGTAGAGACATTTAGTATGAAGACTTGAAGAGCACACAAATGATATTTTAGACAAGTGGGAGATCAAGCACCATGCACAGTTTTGGGCTATTAATAGGATTAGAACTATAGTTATTATTAGATAATCTATTAATAACGAGCTTGCATGCTTTTGTAATTATCTTGTAGTGCATGGATATGCTTAGCACATGCCTATTCTTAGCATGAAGTCCCCACCCTATTTTATATATATATATATATATTTGTGTGAGGGTGCTTAGGTGGTGAAGGGAAAGTCCCCACTACCTATAAATATGTATTGATTTGCATGGTTTAGGGATCCACGTTTTGTAGAGTTATGTTGTTGGTTTATGGGCGTGCATGGCTGATGGTGACATTGTTAAGTATATATGAAGCTTCTGTGTTTTACAACAATTAATTTAATGGATCTTTGTGGTTGGATATTGGTTGTTGACATATGTGTGAGCATAGATCTTGTATGGTAAATCTTAATCTTGATTCTTGTATAATTACCCTTGCATAATGGTTAAGATCTAGATCTAGTTTATGTTATGCAATATACTTGATTATCTGTTATGGATCTGGAATATTTGTATGATCATGCTAACTCTTGACAAATATTCCATAAAAGAGGGACCTGGTACCCTTGTGCGCTTTGGGTGAGCGCTCAGGTTTTTCCTGGGTGATGTGTCAGCGTGCCTTGGGCTGTTGTGGGTAAAAATAATACTACATTTTGGTTTATGTTTTGGGACCTCTTTTCAGTTGTTTTCCAGGATGTTGCATGATGAAGACGTACCAGTTGACCTTTGGCAGTATTGAAGAGTGGTTAGACAATTTAGAGGAAGAGTATGCTCACAGATTTAGCACTGGACCTGATTTTGATGCACGTGCGTGGGTTGAACAGAATCTATATCACAAGCTCTATGAGATGTTTTTCACATGTTTTCCCATAGAGTTGTATGAGTGGCTGGTAGCTTATGCATCAAAGAGAAATTGGAGGTTTCAAACACTTGTTTGGATGCAGGAAGAATTCCAGGCTTTGCATGATGTTGATCTGACTTGGACACGTGTTGTAGATCATTGGTGGAGTGGTGTTCTGAATAGCTATATTTTGGAGTACGCAGTTTCTACTTATTCTTGTCCAGAGGTTGCTGAGTTCCAGTTCTTGTGTGAACCCAGAGGATCATATTTATATGGCATCTATTTAGTGATTAAGATCTTGATCGTGACCCTAGATTTAGAACAACGTCCTATGGCTAGCTAAACCCCACCATGTGCGAGGGCAGGAGCAGGTGTGGTGAAAGATGGTAGACCTGGTGGTAGAAAGGTAGAGAGAAGAAAGGTGGATCAAGTTTAATGAGGCACATGAGAGGGATTTGGAGAAGCAGCGTGAAGTTACGAAATGAATGGCATTGTGGAGAGAGATGGCTCATGAAGGATTTGGAGCTCACACAGAGGACATGGAGCTGGAGCATCTGGAACTCCCCCATTTGGGTAAGCATGGTAGAGAACCCTCTTCAACCTCAGATGAGAGCATGCCGGTGGAGACTGTAAGGACCATGGGTGTGCATTTGATCCCTCCTGGTGACCTAGCCCTTACACTTGGTTTTCCAGTTTCTACGACAGTCATCAGTAAGAAAATTAGTGTGGGTAGTAGAGTAGCGATAGATAGAGTTAATTTTCCATCAAGTTCAGGAGTTAATCAGGTAGCTTATTCATCTATGGTGGTGTAATCATCATCTGTGTTATTTGGAGGTCCTGTTGGAGGTATATTTTCTGGCGTGTCATCAACATAGAACATGGGTGCACAGAATGTTGGCATCACATCTGAAAGTAGTACAAATTTTTTAGACTATGGGAGTTCAGTTTAGCACAACTGTTGGAACATAAGGTAGTGCATCCTCTGGTCCATTGCCTGCTACAGGGGTAGGATCAGGAGGATCAGGTGGTTCAGGATCTAGCGGATCTGGTGGTTTTGGGGGCAGAGGAAACACATGAGGTAATACAGGTTCTAGATCTGGTGGGCATGGTCCACCAACCCCAGAAAATTTATAGGGAGATGTCTCTTCATCTCCCAGAATATAGAGGAATTGAAGATGTAGCTGAGCATGTGCATATGTGTGAAATACTATGGCGTGCATGAAAGGGATTACAGCTCTAGAGCATAAGGCAAGTCAGTTTGCAACTACTTTGTAAGGGCACATGCATAGTTGGTACAAGAAATATGATCTGAACCAGACTTGTGTAGACTATACCGCGTTGTGTGATGCTTTCTTGAAAGAGTTTCACATACCTGAGTTTGAGAAGAAGAGCATCAACACGCTAAAGGACATCAAGCAGGGCATGGCTGAGAGTGTAAGGGAGTATGATGCTCACTTTAAAACTTTATTATCTAAGTTATCTTATGACATTCACCCGAGTTAGCATGCTCAATGGTTTCATTGGAGGCTTGATTACACCTTTCAAAAGGGCGCTCTCACATAAGACATTTATAGACCCGTGCGAGGCTTTGGAAATTGCTCTACACACTGAGGTAGTTGGGAGCATAGACACTAGAGTTAGCCCATTTTTGGAAGCTTAGATTGCATCTATGATAAAGTAGTTGGAGAATTTGTCATCTAATTCAGCTCATGAGATGCACAATGGAATTTGGTGCACAGATTGTGAAGTAAAAGGACATACTAAGGATAGTTGTCCTCATAAATCAGTGCACATCATGTTGTTGGACTGCGAGATCTTTCACTTGGACCATGATTCAAGTAGGTGCCCACTGCTGCTATGTGCGATAAGGAAGAATGTGTCCTGTTATTGCAAGATTTGTAGGTCTACCACACATGATACTGAGAATTACAGGTTGATTGATTAGATTCATGATGTCATTGATATTGGTGTACGTCAAACCAGTGTGGCAAATAATTCCAAGGAGCAAGGTGAGCATCATGATCATGGTCACAATGAAGGGTGCTCTGATGGAGGCCAAGGTAGAGGTCGAGGATACCATGGAGGATTCAGAGGCCGAGGTCATGGTGGTGGAAGAAGTGAATTTCCATGAGGAACATGTTATACATGTGGATCCCCTGATCATTACAGGCGTGAATGCCCTCAGAATATTATTTGTTCTTTTTGCGGAAAGAACCACAATTATGAAGAATGCCCAGACTTGTATGAACATATGAGAAAGAAGCACAAGCAGGACAAGGGCATGGGAATGGTTAGAGTACAGCATGTTGTGGAAGATCAGTGGATGTTGAAGTTAGTGCATGATCCTGAGATGGTACCTATGTTATTCACTACAGCGCACTGAGGCTTGCGTGAGGGAAGTTCCAAAGTAGAAGCCTATTATTACAAAGGAGGAGGTATTGCATGCAAAGTATCTAGACCCTATGCATCAGAAGGAAGTTTATCAAGAAACCATGGAAGTTATTAGAATCTTGTAGGGTGGGATACAATGCTTGAAAGGAGCAGTCGTGGAAGCTGGAATAGGCCAAAGCAATTGAGCTTCCTCAAAAGGATGTTGATGATTTGAAGGAGGTTTGTAAGATGCTGTGACAAGAAAACATCATTCCTTTATTAGGGGAATGGCTAAGGGGAAAGATGCCATGCACTAGAGTTGAGCATGAGAGATAGATTTTACATGCTAACTTACCTCCTCACAGTCTGGATTATGATAAAGAGATCACTCTGAATGCAGTTGTTGATGGATGGATTTTGAGTAATATTTTGATTGATACAGGTGTAGAAGTGAATGTACTCACTTTGGATGCATGGAATCAGATGGGGAGGCCACCATTACAACCATCTTCAAATGTGTTGTTTATGGAAAATAGGACTAAAGCCATGCCCATTGGAGTCTTGAAGGATGCTACTATTACTATACAAGGGGCCAAGTTTATTGGAGACTTTGAGGTCTTGGTGCTTACAGAGGCAGACAATTTTCCAGCATTGCTTGGGCACCCTTGGTGTTATGTGAATAATGTTGATCTGCACTTTAATAAAGGATACATCAGTTTTGAGAACAAGGAAGAGTGTGTCATCATTCCTTTAATAGATGGAAAAGTTGCACCTTATGTAGAACCTTTGAGTGAAGAAGATTTGAACAAAATTTATGTGCGCACCATTAGAGATCCTGAAGTACTTGAGCCATCAAAGGAAGGAGTTATTCAGTGGGATGATGCACAATCTATGAGTGATACTACAAGTGTTGCATGTGATAACTGGGCACATGGGACTTATGAAATGGTTGGCTGTGAGATGACAAGTGCAGTTACAAGAGTAAGTCGACCGCATTGTGTTAGGCATTTGGGTAGTAACTAGGTACCAAGGTACACTGGTGAAGGAAATCCTGAAGTATTTTTCCATGCTATGGAAGCCAAGTGGAAAGAAGGAATATGCTGGTATATACCTTGTGTGGGATAGCCGTGCGCTGGTGGATGGTACATAGAGATGGTCTTTTAGAGTGGTGAGAAGTGAGAATTGCCTTCTCTGTAAGATTTCTTCGGAGCAATGCACCTACCAAGACATGTGAATTTCATGGGAAGGATGCTCAACACCATGTTCAATAGTGTGAGAGACTCTAGACAAAGAATTAAGAGGCCTTACCACCTTCACTATGGGTATACAAGTTCTACTACACCTTGTGAGGCTGCACACCCGCATGGTATGTTTATGCAGAGTTGAATAGAGAAACAAGAAATTGGCAAGAACTGACTACAGGTATGATTCAGACCTTTGACTATTTTTCCACTAAACCTCTAGTGAATGAGGCATTACAGGTTATGAAGTGCTTGACATTGGGAGATAGTGCAAAGGTTGAGGAACTTATTCAGGAGTTACTAGGTGAGTCAGATCTGGAGGCACGCTTTGAAGAAGAAGAGACAGATGCAGAACAGCTTGGGTGTGCCTGCCTAGAAAAAGAAAAAGGTAAGATGGTCTACATAATTGATGATGAAGAAGTGGAGAATCTGGATGTTGAGCATACTGAGGGTACGTGTGAGGTCTTAGATAGTGTAGATGAGAAGGCATGCGTGTATCATGAGCCTATGAAAATAAAGAAGGTCAACATTGGGACATATGTTGAACCTAAGGAGGCCATCATTGGTGATTACTGGTCTGACTCAGAGGTTGCTAAAATAATTGAGTTATTGTGTGACTTCTAGGACTTATTTCCTAGAGGCTATCATGAGTTAAAAGGGGTACATCACTCTTTGGGTGAGATGAGGATCAAGCTAAAGGAAGGTGCATGCCCGGTTAGGAAGAGGCCTTACAGGATGAATCCTAATATGTGTGTCAAGGTAAAGGAAGAAATTGATAAGATGTTGAATTCTAGAATCATTGAGCCCATTGAGGAGTCAGAGTGGGTTAGCCCTATGGTGATAAGTATAAAGAAAGATGGAAGAATAAGAATTTGTGTGGATTATAGGGAGTTGAATGTTGCATGTGTAATAGATCCCTTTCCCACACCTTTTACTGAAGAAATTTGGAAGGCATTGTAGGGTATGAGATCTACTCCTTCACTGATGGATTTTCTGGATATCATCAGGTAAGGATTGCTAAAGAGGATCAAGAGAAGACAACTTTCACCACTGAGTGGGGAATTTTTGCATACATAGTTATGCCTTTTGGATTGAAGAATATGCCTGCAGTATTTTCATGCATTGTTGTGCAAGCATTCTAAGAATTTATTCATAATTTATTACAGGTTTACTTGGATGATTGGACAGTTTATGGGCTAGTGAAAGATCATTATGATAATTTAAGGCTTATGTTTGAGAGGTGCTGACAGTTGAGCATCTCCTTAAACATTAAGAAGTGCATTTTTGCTACACCTTTTGGGACTTTGTTGGGACACATTATCTGTAAAGAAGGCTTTTTAGTGGATCTTGCTAAGGTTGTTGTTATTTTGGGCTTAGAGGAACCTACTAACCAGAGCGAGGTGCGTGGATTCTTGGGGGACACAGGATATTACAGAAAGTTTAACAAAGGTTATGTTAAGATTTCCATGCCCTTAGAAGAATTATTGAAGAGTAAAGGCAAGTTCCATTGGGGTGAAGCGCAACACACGTGTGTTTGAGACATTGAAGGAAAGCTTACTACAAAACCTATTTTGTGCTTTCCTTCATGGACCAAACCTTTTCATGTGCATGTGGATGCCTCTGGCATGGCCATTGGCATGGTATTAGCCCAGCCTAGAGAAGGTATTGTTGATCATCCTATTTGTTTTGCAAGCAGGAAATTGACACCAACTGAACAAAATTATACAACTACAGAGCGTGAGGCCTTGTCCATGATCTACGCGCTGCATAAGTTTTGACAATACTTTCTGGAAACACCATTTATATTCTATAAAGATCACATGAAACTTAAGTATTTAGTGAACAATCCCATTTTGTAGGGGCACATATGCCGTTGGATTCTGTTGTTTTAGGAATTTGATTTTACAGTGGTGGTTAAGCCAGGCAAGAGAAATGTTGGACTAGACCATTTGTCAAGGATTAATTCAAGTGAGGACATACAGAGCATTGAGGACACAATGTTGGATGCCTAATTATTCAGATTGAACCATGTGCCCTCTGAATTAGAAGATATTGTTGTCTTTTTGTGTACTGGTGTGACTTGAAGGGATGAAGAGTATAGAGAAGAAACAACTTGCCATACGCGTCGTGCCTTACATGTTGATTAGTGGAGATTTATACAAACTAGGCCAGGATGAAGTTTTGCACCGGTGTGTACTTGAGCATGAGCATGAAGCCATTATGGAGGAAGCTCATGGTGGGTATTGTAGGTGGACATTATGCAGGAGATGCTACCATGCGTAAGATTTTATTGGTTGGTTTGTGGTGGGAAACACTGTATAAGGATTGTAAAGAATATTGTAAGACATGTGATCATTTTCAATGCCTTGGAAAGCCTGAGCATAGAGATGAAATGCCTTTAAGGCCTATTGATAGTGCAAAACCTTTTGAAAAGTGGGAAATTGACTTTTTGGGTCCTATTTCCCCACCCGTGTGCAAGACTGGATCACGCTACATTATAACTTGTACAAATTATCTTACAAGGTGGGAAGAAGTAAGTGCCTACAAAGGATTGCACGACAACTACAACAATCAAGGTTTATGTGGGAAAACATTATCAACAGTATGGATTCCCATTAAGTTTGAAAAGTGATAGGGGCACTCATTTTCTTAATGAGACCATTAGGATACTATTGGTAGAATTTATGGTGGCACACCATAAAATAACACCCTATCACCCTCAGGTAAATGGAACTACTGAGGCTTTCAACAAGATATTGGGAATCCACACATTGACTAATATTTGTGATGTTGGAAGGAAGGACTGGGATGATAAAGTCTCTGTTGTACTTTGGGCATACATGACAACTTATAAAAGATTGAACAAAGCCACACCCTTTCAGTTGGTGTTTTCCGTGGAGGCTGTTTTTCTTGTGGAATTCATGTTACCTTCTCTATGTATTATGCATGCAGGAGGTTTGGCTGATGAGAAAACACTTGAAGAGTGCATTGATAAACTGATGTAGTTGGATGAAAGGTGCACGCCATTGCAGATGGAGTCAGAAGATAGAAAAGGCCAGGCAGAAGGCATGGCATGATAGACATATTAAGGATAAGAAGCTTGAAGTTGGACAGATGGTTCTTCTTTATGATTCAAGTTCTTGTGCCACCCTGGAAAGCTTAAAGTGCATTGGTTGGGACCATATATTGTGACTTACATACTTGATTCAGGTGCTTTCCAGTTACAGGCATTGGATGGGACATGATTGTCTGATTATTTCAATGGGAGTAGGCTGAAGCCCTACTATAAATAAGTCTTCTTGGTGTTTGTAATAAGGTAGTATTGCCATTAGATTATATTTCTTTAATGCATTTGCTTTATATGTGTTTCATTTCATCGTTACTATGCTTTGTCAATTTAGTTCAGTGTTTTGGGTAATAAGCACGCTTGCGCGCTAGAAGCTGATTACTATATATTGAATTCATGCGCAGAGGACCGCACATACTTTTAGTGTGGGGTGGAGTGTATACAGGATAAATGGGTCAAGTTTGAATGTTCTCTGAAGATGGGTATGCATAGAGAGATATTATGCAGGTGCTTGAAGTAAAGGTGCAGATACAGAAAAATTGCTCATGAATGAAGACCATGTATGGATGAATGAACGTACAATGTAACATGAGGTAGGATATAGAAGTGGAAACTACTTAGTGCAAGACATAATGGATAGGTACTTTGGTGCATGAAGGTGTGTAAAAGGAGGTTTGTGGTTAAGGAATATTAGGTGCGCCAGAAGGTTATGACTGTGGCGCAGAAAAATCAGCATGGAAAAAGCAAAGAAACACTAATTTAATGTTGAGTATGGTGGTAGGTGGAGAGCAATAAATACAGAGATTTTTTTTCAAAAGTTATATAAGGTGGTGTTGTGAATTCATTTTTACCTTTGCAATTGAGATAATTTGAGCGAGTTGAAGAGCAAGCTAAAGAGTGAGTTGTGACGTGCAAAGAGTGGTGATACCAAGCTAAACCAGACAGATTTTTCAAAGTTACACATAGGATTATTTGGTGCTCCATTGGAGAGAAGTGTTTGAGCGAAGCAAAGGCATGTGCATGGAGGAGAAATCAATTGTTAGGGTTTGAGTTTGAGCTAGGGTATGCAGATTTGAGATAAGGCATGCAGGTTTGAGTTGTAGAGCTTGAATTATCCACAAGAACACAACTTTATTGTTTTTATGGAACCTAAGCAAGCACCTGGAGTGGCCACAAGGGGAAGGAAACATAAGGAAGTCGAGGTCAAAGTAGAAGATGTGCCCGAAATCTAGTTTTTAGAGATGCAATATCCATAAGGGGTTTTTATGGGTCACGAATGGGAATCACATGTTCATCGCTGCAAATTATGTGATTATGACCATATAACCAAAGATAACCAAGATGAACTGGATAAGTTATTGGTAGTAAAGACAACATTGAGGATAGAAAATGATATGGCAGTTTATGATGATGCGGGTGAAAAATTGTTGACAAAGGTGGGAGTTTTACAACTGTATGAACTCCCTTATTTTGGAAAACCAGAGAAGTTATATCAATGGTTGATGAGCAGAGTCCATGAGGAATTTTTCTACTTTGTTAGGTGATGAATGAGGCTTACTGCGCCACTGATTGGGAGACTGACAGGTTTAAGGAGTTCAGGTACCGAACTTAATAGTGACCTCATTGATAAGGAGGTGATAGAAGAAAAAAATAAAGTTCTTGGATACATGAAGGGAGGGAATGAGATGGATATCCCCAAGTTATAGAAGTATCTAGTTATTCAGGTGGTAGCACACCTCCTAACTAAATTAAATAATCAAGAGCGCTAGTCACAGGTGAACAAGGCATGTTTGCACATAACAAAGAAGATGACATAAGGGGTAGTTTACAATTTGGTTTCATTACTGAAACCATTATTGAGGAGGTGCACCAAGGTGAGAAAATAAGTTTCAGTGTGATCCTTCTGTCTCTTGTATTTGTAGAAATTGGAGTGCCCGATGGGCCAAAGGATAAAATATGGCAATACCCTGAGGAGAAGAAATATCTTGTAGAGAGATTTGCTAAGTATACATGTGATGGATCCATGAGTGGAACCTTTAAGCAGAGAGCATAATTGTTGTATGAGCACCTACACACTACATTTGAGGAGGAATGGAGAATACCTAAGGATCTTCCTTCGGTATTGGGAAAACAGGTACAATTTGTAGTATACCAGCACTTTTGCATAACACATTTTGGTTGAAGGATGGAAAGTGGAGCCCTTGGTGTAAGCTCCCCTATGCCTTCATCGTACGCTACTTTAGGAATCAGTGCATAGGTTCTCCAACGTGCGAAGGCTTATGTTCAATGCAGACAAGGTATATTGCGACTACCATACACTTAAAAAAACCTACATTTACCCAAATAAGTCTGCATACATTGAGAAAATGATTTCATGTGATATTAACATTAAAGCTATGAGCTTGGTAATTGGAAAGTCTGGGCAGCCCTTGCATACATATATCCAAGGCCCAAGTTGGAAAATGGGAAGTATGTTGAAAATGAGTTCAAGCTCCTAAGACCACCCTAGGGGAAACATACAGTGGGCACACTGCAAGATGAAGAGGACACTTTTACCCTTGAAGAAGAAGAAGAATAAGAGGAGGAACAAGAGAAAGAAGATAGTGGTGGCTTGGATCGTAGAAGGAGGCAACCCACTATAGGGGAGAAAAGAGAGTGCGAGGTAACCCCACCATTACAGAAAGAAGGTGAATAAGTGGAAATGGAGATAGACGCAATTGAGATCGGAGAGGGAGCCATAGAACCCCAATACAAAAGAGTGCTAAGAAGAACCAGAACTCAAGGGCGTGCGACCTTCACAACCATTGAGGAGGTCACTTAGGACTTCTGCACGTGAAGACAAAACTAGTAAGGAAAAGGTGTAGGTACGTCCCAACTAAGGAGGATGATGATGGAGAGAAATATGAGGACAACGCGTTGAACACTCCAATGCACACTGAGGATCCAGAAGAGCCTCATGAAGAGAAATTAAAAATTGATGCAAAGGAGTTGAAGGAGAGGGATATATAGTGGTTCCATGAATAAAGAGTTAAATATAGATAAGGGTGAGCCATTAGGTGTGCCTCGTATTACACAGACAGGTGAAGGACCAGTGATGGATTTAGGTATGTAAATCTCTAAAGGTAAGTGTTCGAGAAAGGGAAAAGAGGAAGAAACCTATGAGACACCAAAAGTTGGGTATGTGAATGACCCAACCAAGATCATATGCACAAGGTTTCAAAGCACTTTGGAACTTAAGGAATTGTATGGCTAGGAGCTGATGGACTCAGAAATGGCAACAACTTATACATAGAAACAATTATCATGGGAAATGTAGACTCACATGGATGAGCCTAGATTTTATGTGTGTGAAGAGTCATGTATATCAAGGAGAATGAATAAGGTGCCAAATTCATGCCATGTGACTATCAAGCCTCTTGTAATGTTAGATGAATAGGTGACCAATGCCTTGACAAAAGTATCTGCTAAGGTTGCGCACCAGAACATTGATAAAACAACAACTACTATTAGGCGCTTCTGGATGATAAGAAGGAAAAATATACTGAAATAAAGCATCTAACAGAAGAGATGGAAAAAGTTGAGTTGAAGGTGGTGTTTCAACATTTTCTTTAATTTTTAAGAGGAAATAGATAAGGGTGTGGGCTAAGGAGGAATACCTATTATGACGGTCAGTTTGAAGGTCGTTGTGTGCGTTCTGACTTCTTGATCCAATGCTGACTATGAGAGCTTCCTTTTGGCTAGGAGGAACTACCTAAAATACACAACAAGACCACAAAAAGAGGATTAAATAATATATGTCAGTGGGCTGCCTAGCGTGTGCTAGATCCAGGAAGTGTGATACTTCCTCGGTGGTAGTTAATCCATTGTTTAATACAATTTAATGTAAGAAATGACATACATAAATAAGGTTCTACTATAGTTGATATGATTTAGGTATCTCATCCAAATACAATAAGCAAATATAACATAACAGGCTAGGCTATGATCAGATCTGGAAATAAGGTAAATAATTAAGGTGTTGGAACAGGTCAGGGTCAGATTCTGGGTCACTTGAGTCACTTGGAAAAGGTTATTGGGATATGGTATTAGCAGGACTACCAAATACAGAGACCGACGTCGGTCTGGTATGACCGACGATAGTTTAGTAAGAACCGACGATGGTTACTATGGGCTAGTAATAACTCAATAGTTCATGGTTTTGGGGATTTGTCTGAGACTGAATCAGAGATGGTAAGGAGTTGGTTTAGGTCTGGGGAGGTGTTGGGAATATTCATAGGTACTCAGGAGTAGACATAGGTGATTAAAAGGGTTATGAGTGATGGGAATGGTCGGGTTCACAGGAAGGCAATAGTGGTGGGGTAAAAATATAAATGGTGGTTGATAAACAAAGGTGAAGAACTCTTATAAACTGAATAGAAATGAAATGGTGTAGGTTAGAGACACACTTACTGACTGTGCAGGTTCAATGGATGGGTGGTGGTGATGGTTGATCAGTGAAATGGTGATCAATGTTGTGGCAGTGCTTCCCAGAATGCTCCTGTGAATGCAAATACCTTCTGATCAATGGTTGTGTTGGTTATGGCTGCCTGGATGTGTGAAAGAGCTCTGGTTCTTTCTTGCATGCAAATCTCCTTTTTCTCCAAAACTTGATAATGTGTCTAACCTCTCAAACAAGGTTACCAAAATGGTTATATGGTAACCGATGATGGTTTAGGGTTACCGATGTCGGTTTCGGGTTGACCGGCGTCGGTTAAGGTAGGATATCCTAGGTTTCCTAAAATAGCAGATCTTGGCTATCCTCTTCCAGCTTTTGCTCATTTTTGTCAGGTCTAAATGGAACATTGTGCTTAGATACGTGGGAATGTGGTTAGAGGAAGAATAGGCATGTGCTTTTAGGGTTATACTAAGTCTTAGTTCATTAAGGTAAGTAGGGCTAAGTCTTAGTTAGTTATAGAAACATGCTATGAATAGGTCTATGGTGAGGTGTCTAGGTGAGGTGGTGGGGTGAGGTGGAAATTGGTTTTAATTAAGGTAATTAAATAATGAATGAAGTGAGGATGAGTATTAATTTAATTGTAAATAATTAAATTAATATTAATGTGGGGTATAAGGGTCATGGTTAGGTGAATGTGTTTAAGTTGGCTATTCGAAAGGGGACCAAGGGGAGTGTGACCCAATTTTGGTGTCTACATTTTTTCCCCCTTTTTGTTGCGTAGCTTGTATTGGTAAGCAACGCTGACAAAAAAAGGAAGTGATTGCCCCATGTGTGGGTGAAGGTGATTCCCCTTAAATTGGGCACTGATGAGGTGTAAGACAGAATCAATGAGTGGTTTGATAAAGGTGTAGGTGGGAAGATAGGTGGGGAAAGGTTTGAGTATTGAGGGAAAGGGTGATGGTCAACTCGGGTAATGGGTAGTAGGTCATGGTCAAAATCAGGTCATGGGTAATGACAATCAAATGCACGCACACATATAGATTGCAACATGGTACCAGGTTGAAGAGATTGCAAACTCTACATCGTCCAAGGTCGATAGGTTTATCCAAACAAGGGTGAAGTGATTTAGGTATCCAAGGTATAGGATATGGTCAAGAAACACAATGTAGGTCAGGTGCAGGAACGTTTAGGTATGTTCTGGTACACCAAAGGTTTGGTCAGGATAAACAGCATGACAATAGGCAAGGTATGGTTGTTAGGATAAAACAACATAGGTAACAACATCGCAAGGTATAATGAGTACATAAGGTCAATGGTCACACCAAGTTGGTCAAGTTCAGGAAAATAGGTCATGGCACAGGTAAGGCCAAGGTATAGGTAAAATAACAACTCCTAAGATGCAACAAAGGAAATGTAGGGGTAGGTTGAGCTTGTAGGTATGTTTGAATGGGTGGTCAGAATGATAAAAAGTGGGTGACATGAGTGGTGACAGGTGAAAAGGGAGTGGGGTATAGGGAAACTAGTTTGAAGTGTGACCGATGTCAGTTACATGTTGACCGACGTCGATTCACTAGGGCACAAATATGACCGACGTTGGTCATAGCGGATTGGGATTAAAAAGGAAAATTCCACTTTTTTTGCATAATCATTTGTCATTTTCCAATAGTAGAAAATGACAGAGGAGTGGTGGAAAAGTGGAAAGTGATGGAGCGAGATGGAGAGTTGAGTTGGCGAGCCTTGGAGTGGGTGATCGGTCATTCGATAGGTGGGTCCATGAGATCGGTGTGAGTGATTCGGTTGGTTGGAGGTGAGGAGGGCATTCAGTGATGGCAGAGGTAGGAGAGGGGTCAGGTGGACCACTAGTGCAATGGCCCAACATTGCCCCCATGGAGATGACATCGCGACGAGGTAGGATTCGGTCCCATTCTATGTTTGTTAGATGAATTTGTTTTTATAGATCGGGTTTGGGTAAAAATGGGTTTGGGGGGAATCAAATTTGAATTTGGAAGGAGGATTGAATGAAATAGGACTTGTAGGAAGTGGTATGTAGGTTAAAGAGGGGTGGGGATGGGTTGAGGTGAGATTTGGGTAGGGAAGGGTAGGTCGGTAGGGTAGAATGTGGAATGTTTAGAGAAAAAGGGTAGGGTTTGGTGGATTTGATGCCACGATAGTGACCAACGTCAGTCAAGGGTTAGCTGACGTCGGTGGGAGTTAGATAGCATCGGTCAAGGATGAGGTGACCGATGTCTGGTTTTAGGAGACTGTTTCTAGTCAATAAGAACCAATGTTGGTTGGTATTTAGAGAAAAATGGGCCAGCAAATGAGAGGGGGTGGGTGGGGGAGATAGGTCATGAGATAGGAAGATATTGTCGAAGGAAAATAGCTTGGGTAATAGGTATACATAGGGATGATTCGAGGGTGGGGTGAGGGAGATAGGTCATGAGTAGGAAGGATCTTGGGAATAGGTGGGGAGGTCCAGGGTGAATGTGGGTATGGTCGAGGTTTAATCATGTTATGGTTTGTTGGATGTAGGTAAGGGACTAGTTGTGGATGGGAGATAGGGTACCACCCCTATTAGTATTGGTATGAGGGAGCACGACAACCAAGGAGTGGCACCATGTTGCAGAGGTCAGCCTGATTGGGGTCAGACGCTACCAACACGTAGTCCAGGAGCTGAGTTTGATGGTCACACTCATTGACAGATGGGATTCGGTGACCAACACCTTTCATCTACCGACAGGTGAGATCACCATCACCTTGGAGGATGTTTATAGGATCCTGTGACTACTGATAGTAGGGATGCAGGTGTATTCCATTACCTCAGAGGCATCTGAGGAGTTGATGTTGACAGTGTTCGGTGAGGGGCTGGTAGAGTTATGGTTCCATAGTGCCAGCCTGAGTTATGGAGACATGTACAGGGCCCATCCTGAGGAGATGAGGTTAGTGGTTCTGATTATGGAGGTAGTTTGTTGTTTTTCCTTGCCAGATGCAGAGGGTGGGAGATTCCCATGGGAATTGATGGGGGTTCTTCATGACATGATGGAGGATAGGACCCATTTTGCATGGGCACCAACATTCTTGGTGTAGTTATACAGAGAGTTATGGGCCTATGGGAGGTTACAGAGGTTCAGCCTGTGCTGCATGTTTCTACTACACTGTTGGGCATATGAGCACATCATGTGTGTGCATCCAGTTGGTATGCCCCATCCAGATGCATTTGAGGCAGGCTTGGTCCGAGTAGGCTACAGGTGATGGGTACTTGCTGTTGTTGGAGAGCATTGGGATGTCAGGGCTACACACGATGTATCATATTACAGGCATGTACTAGAGGGGTTGTCTAGTGTGGACATCATTTGGAGGCCGTATGTGGGCTTCCCATCATATAGGTAGATGGCCATGGAGAGCTATGAGCTATAGTTTACTCAGATGGATAGAGGGATGTCATGCCAGGGAGCATGAGATGATACCTATAGACAGGGTCAGACGGTAGTTTGGGTTGCCGTAGGATGTGCCTCCACCCTTCCCACAGTATAGGAGGGACGAATGTGGAGAGGCCTATGCCTCTACCATAGCTGATGGTGCTGACAGGGTAGGAGGAGTAGGTAGTAGACCAATGGATTGATGATGCCAGAGTGACAGATAGATATAGACAGTGGTGGGCAGCACAGCTATGGGCAGTACCACCGAGGCCAGGGTAGCCTGACTTAGCCACTATCACAGTTCAGAGGGACACCCTACAGGGGTAGGTGACTACCCTGGTGACATAGTTGGGGATAGTGCAGGGGTAGCTGACAGGGTCAGAGGCACAGGTTGCTACTCTACAGGCACAGGTAGTAGCCCTTCAGGCCCAGGTTACACAGGGACATAGGCACCGCACAGGGTGGAGATGGATATGGGGTACAGGTGGCTTCCCTATAGGTGTAGGTTATAGGTTTGCAGGGCCATTTGGCCACTACACAAGTGCATAGATTGTGGCCCTTCAGGCCCAGGTAAAGGCACGTGAACCCACACAGGCTTAGGGATAGGGTCCCATTTTATAGGCAGGGGTGGGATAGGGTCCCATGGTATAGGTATAGGGTCAAAGACCGATGGCACCACCACAGATAGTACCGATGGCTAGGTTCAGGGATGCCCTAGGTGAGGTGAGATACTATCAGGATCACCTGATGGCCACAGGGATAGATGTCCCTACCTATGCAGAGTATAGAGCACAACAGGCCTCAAGTGAGAGGACCAGGTCTCACACTCACAGTGTGGAGAGTACAGGGGGCCGATGAGCCCTGAGACAGGGTCAGGGTGAGGCCACTAGTTCATGGAGGCCAGCTCTAGGTGAGGTACCTGTAGAGGTCAGGTCGAGGCCCATGGAGGCTGGTGAGATGTTAGCAGGGATGCCGCACATGGGAGAGAGGAGGAGACAGGTGAGACTGGCCCAGAGGATATCCTATGGTGGAGGTGACGATTAGTCACTATGAGATGACCTCCATTTATTGATTTTTTTGATATATATACCGGCCTGCGTGCCAAAGATAGTGAGGATGTATATGAGTTTTTGAGTTTTTGTATATTATACCGGCCTGCGTGCCGAAGATAGTGAGGTTGTATATGAGAGATTTGAGATAATTTATATTTATTTGTATCTGTGTACATATGTATGGATACACATAGACTTTCTCATTTATATAGATGATGATACTTATGGTATGTGCATGGTGTACTTGTTTTAATTTCCATTTATTATTATTTGTAGATGTGATGGAAACTAGGTGAATTAGGCATGATGGAGAGGTTGGTGTAGGCATGAGGTCAGTGTAGGCATGGTTGAGGTCTGAGTTAGGTCAAGGTTGGAGTAGGCATGGTTGGAGTCAGGTTATAGGCATGATGGAGTCAGGTCATAGGCATGATGGAGTCAGGTTATAGGCATGATGGAGTCAGGTTATAGGCAGGTTATTTTGATTTAATGTCTAAGTTATTAGTAACATGGGAAATAAATGATGATGTATATGCATGTTATGGTTTAAGTTTCCAAATATTTTCTATAGTGGAAATGTGAAAATGATAAATGAATGATGTGATGATGTGGTAAAAATGTTTATTAATTGTTGCTTGTTTGGTTTAATTTCCAATTGTTGATATAAAATGGAAACAAACTAAGGTAGGATGTGAATAGGAAAATGAAGGGGAAAATAGGTTAGGGTGAAGAGTGGCCGAGCTAACCTTCAAGGGCCCCATGCCCTCAAAGTGCTACCTACATAGCCCCAGTGAAAAGGGGCCTCAGGCTGATGTAGTTCTCCCATAAGCTAGGGAAGAATATGAGGAATGGGTTGGTAGATCTTAGGCATGATTGAATGTGGGTCATAGGCATGGTTGAGTTTAGGTCATAGGCATGGTTGAGTCATTTTAAATATAGGTGTCGATGATCTGGTCCTGTATAGGATAATCAATAAGTAATGAGGAAGGTGAATGGTAAGAGGTGGTAAAAGAGCCACTTAATTGATAAGAACCCTAATGAGTCTACCATACCCAAGATGGGCTTATGAATGTAAGACCCTAAAGGCATTGCATAATGGACTATTCTAAAGGTGAAGAAAGTCACATGATCATGAAATGTCACATTTGTGGAAAGTCCCTTGAGTAGAGAGAAAACTAGGGTGCAAAAGGCAATGAGGTGAAAGTGGATGGTTTAGCGTAACCTAGTGTATGACTACATGTTTACTTAGCAAGAAACCCAGGATCCAAAAATAGGCAAGTCCATGACAAAAATTTCATCATTTTCTTCATTTGTTTGTTTTTAATAGACTGATCGATGTGGGAAGTCTATATGGGATGAGTATATTATCTCCTTGAGGTCTTCACGAAGCTGATCGATGCGGGAAGCTTCTGGATATTTTTATTGTATTTTTGCAATGACTTTATATAGTTGTCCTTCAAGGGAGCAATCTATTTATAGCGGTGAAATAGAAGAGAAGAGATGTCCCTTTTTGAGGGAGTCATCTTTTGCTGGAAGTTTGACTCAAGGAGTTGAATCCCATTTTGTTTTTGGATGTTTAAGTCATGGACAAGACTATAGAGGAAGATTAGGTTCTTGTTTAGAAGACAAAACCATAGTACACAGGGGTTAACTATGAAAGAGGTGGTTTTAAGTGATGAAATACCATGGGATTCCATCTTTAAAAAGATGAAAAGTATCCATGAGAATCATGTTGTGAGTAGAGCCGTGGTACTCATATTGAAGATAAGGTTGAAAGGTGATGGATAATCACACGATTCTTGTTTAGTCGTTGATCCTCAAAAATGGGTAATATGGAAGGTGAACAATGCTCAAGGGACGAGTGATCAATTGACAGAAAGTGATATAGGACTTGATGTCAACAATAAAATGGTTGAAGATGCAAGGCATTGAGAGGCTCAGGTTCAGGTTTACCTTTGAGTGAAGACAAATGATAAGCACCTGATCCATAGGCATGGGTAACGATATAGGGTCCAAGCCAATTAGGAGAAAATTTTCCCCATTTACTTTTCTCTTCTTTGGTTACATGTTGATTTTCCTTCAGGATGAGGTCACCGACCTGAAAGGTTTGTTCATGGACACATTTTTCATAGGCACATTTGATACATTTTTGGTAGATTTGGAGATGGTCAAGAGCATTGAGATGACGTTCATCTAATAACTCAAGTTGCGCCAAATGATCCTGGTGAAAGTCATCGTCGTTGAGCATGTCTTGTAGTGAGATGCAGAGAGATGGAATCTTGGACTTTGAGAGGCAAGACAACCTTGGTACCATAGACTAGAGAAAAAGGTGTGGCAGCAGTCGAAGTGTGAATACTAGTGTGATAAGCCCACAAAGTGAAAGGAATGTGTGAATGCCAATCCTTTCCAGTATCGTCAACTACTTTCATAAGAATTTTGTTCAAGGTTTTATTGGTCGATTCTGCTTGGCCATTGGTTTGTGGGTAATAAGGTGATGAGAAACTGAGTTGGATGCCAAAAGCATCGCACAACTTATGTAGGGTTTTGTTTTTGAATTGCTTTCCATTATCAGTGATGAGATGGTGAGGAACACCAAAGTGACAAATGATGTGATGGTTGATGAATTCACATATTTTCTCAGCTTTTGTAGAAATGAGGGGAATGGCTTCTACCCATTTAGTATAATATTCAGTAGTGGTTATAATCCATTGATGGCATTGTGAAGAATGGGGATTGATCTCACCGACAAGATCTAAGCCCCATTGAGAAAAGGGCCAAAGGTCTCGTGTGACCTGTAAGGCATGACTAGGTGTGTGATGAAGATTAGCATGTTGCTGGAATTTTACACAATGTTTGACATAGTCACAATAGTCATGGTTTAGGGTTGGCCAATAATAGCCAAGGTGAAGAATGCATTTAGTGATAGCTAAACCACTAAAGTGGCCTCCACAAATTCCATCGTGAACTTCCTTGATGGTGTAGGGAATTTCAGAACTTGTAAGGCATCGTAAGAGAATACCGTCGAAGCCGTGCTTATAAAGGAGACCACCCATGATGACATAGCGAGAGACACTTTTAAGAAAGGCACGTTGTCCATTACGAGTGAGATCAACAGGTAGAATGGAAAGGGAAAGATAGTCTGCAAACTGCTTATACCAAAGGTCATGTGGGTCAGGTGCAATGGTTCTGATGGAGTAGACCTCATGAGGTAAATAAGAGGGTGATTGTAACCTTTGTATTGTGACAAATATTTTAGAGTCGGCAGGTGAAGTGGGTATCTAAGAAGCCAAGCAGGCCATGGTATCCACAAATTTATTGGTAGAACGTGGGGTGGTTTGAAGTTCGTAATGGTCAAAGGTAGTCAAAAGTATGTCGACATGATGTTTATACTTTTGAATTATTTCATTATGACACTGGTATATACCATTGACTTGGTTTACGACCAGCTGGGAATCACCAAAGATATTGATTGACTTAACATCTAAGGCATAAGCAGCCTGGAGACCCAATACGAGTGCTTCGTATTTGGCAATATTGTTTGTACAATCAAAATCTAGTTTGAAAGATAAAGGCATAGGTTCACCATCAAGAGGAATGAGGATAACACCAGCCCCACCTCCATGCTGACACTTGGAGCCATCGAAGAAGAGTGTCATTTGGTAAGTGGTTTCATCTAAGGAGAGGGTAGCTATGGATTCATCTGGGAAATCAAAGTTAGAGGGTTGATTCCCGGAAAGAGGTGCGTCTGCTAGTTGGTCAGCGATGGTTTGGCCCTTGATGGATTTTTGATGAGTGAATTTGAGGTCGAGGTCGGCAAGAAGCATAAGCCAATGTGCGACATGTTGATGTTGATAGGGTTTGGCATACATATAGTGTAGGGGGTCAGTATTGGTAACAACAAAGGTTTTGTGGTTGAGTAGGTAATGGTAGAGTTTGGTGGTGATGAAAACTAAGGCTAAGCAGAGTTTTTTGGCATGGGTGTATCTAGTTTTGTAGTCCAGAAGGGTATGACTTATGTAATAAACCACTTGCTCTCTGTGTTTCTCATCGCGATGAGCGAGCATGACACCTAAAGAATGGTCAGTGGTGGAAATATATAGGTAAAAGGGTTGGTCATCCTTAGGAGGAATGAGCACTGGTGGTTGAAGAAGGTATTGTTTTAAGGCATCAAAGGCTTTATGGCATTCATCATCCCATTTGAATGAAACGTCCTTCTTGAGAAGATGATGAAATGGTTGACAGTGGTCAGAAAGCTGTGAGATAAAATGATGAATGGATTGCAACTTACCTTGCAGGCTTCGAAGTTGATGGAGATTAGTAGGTGGAGGCATTTCTAGAATAGCCTTTACTTTAGCAGGATCGACTTCTATGCCATGCAAAGAAATGATGAAACCAAGGAGTTTTCCTGAAAGTACCGCAAAGATGCACTTCTTTGGTTGAAGATGAACACAATACTTGATGAGGTGGTCAAAGATGACCTTAAGGATGGTCAGGTGTTCGGCTCGATGTTTGGATTTGGCAAGAAGATCATCTACGTAATCTTCCAATATGTGATGCATGATGTCATGGAAGATGTAAGTCATGGCTTGCTGATATGTAGCACCAACATTTTTAAGGCCAAAAGGCATGACTCGATAGTAGAAGGTCCCCCAAGGAGTGATGAAGGTAGTTTTGTGTTGATCTTCTGGAGCAAGTAATATTTGATTATAACCTAAGAAACCATCCATGAGTGATAGCATTTCATGGCCGGCGGTGAGATCAACTAGTTGGTCAATGCCTGGTAGGGGAAAATCATCTTTGGGACAAGCTAGGTTGAGGTCATGGAAGTCCATGAAAATGTGGAGTCCCCCTGTCACCTTTGTGACAGGAATGATGTTAGAAATCCATTGGGGATAGTCAATGGGTAGGATGAAGGAAACTGAGAGAAGGCACTGAAGTTCTTCTTTGACCAGAAGAGCAATGCGAGGATGCATTTTCTGCAGCTTTTGTTTGATGGGTTTGGCATTAGGAATGGTTACGATATTGTGGACCATGATTTTTGGGTCAATACCGGGCATATCGGCATAGGACCAGGAAAAAGCGTTGCTATGGTCCTGAAGGAAAGAGGTAAAAGCTTCTTGTTCAGCAACATCTAAAGACTGACCTATCTTTAGGATGTGCGGGTCATCCTGAGTATTAATGTTGATTTCAATAGTCGATTTGTTCAACATGGTTTGTGTCTCAAAGGGTAACGACAGGTGAATATAAGAGTCTTCCACACCAAGGTAGGTGAGGATGGACTCATCATCCTGACATTGAATGATGTTAATAGAAGGTGTATCATCATTGATCATGTCAGGATATAGGAAGGGGAGAGAAGAGGGAGCCTCACCATCATGTTGATAGGTCAGAGGTCCCAGGGAAATTGTGTTTATGAAAAAAAAAGTTAGGAGGAATAGATTCGGGATCTATGGACTCCATGGGTGAAGATGGTGATGTGGGTGAATGAGGTGGAGAAGGTTTGTCTTCCTCAATGAGGTCGACGTGGGCCTTCTTGGGAGGTGGTGCGGAAAAGCCAATGCCACTACAGTCATTGTGTTTATGGGTGGTACAGGAAATGACAGTATGGTGGCCTTGTTCATAAAAACTGAAGCCAAAGCCTTTCCATGTGCAATGGTGGAGGAAAGTGTGGGTGAAGCGGTGGTTAGTAAGGGATTGTAGGTCAGATGAAAATGGTCATGTTTGGGATGGAGGTTTGGGTGAATAAGTGGCAATATCAAGTCCCCCATATGTTAGATTAGTGCGAAGGTGGGGAGGACCATAAGGAAAAACCTCACCTACATGGTAGTCATAACTAGGGTGCTGGCGCAGGTTCCCATACTCTTGCGGAGTGAGGAATGTGTCGATATTGTATAGGTGGTACTCCCCCAGAGTGAGGCATTGAAAAACACCTTCTAAGGGATCAGTAGTCGATATGTGGGTAGCAGGGATAGATGACTCGCTAGATGATTGGGAAGTAGATGAGTCAGCTGTAGAGGCTGTGGTGGCAGTAGGAATAATAGGGTTAGATGTGGGAGAGGTGGCAACAACATTGGTGGATGGGCTTGTGGGTGAAGGTGAAGTGGGGGTAGTGGTAGATGCCTTGACTGGTACAAGCACATCATTGGGCTGGTACAACATGTTACAGGTCTTGAATGGTGATGGGTCGGCGGGGATGGTGTAGTTATGTCCCTCATGCTCAAATTTTACATAGTGGTGTAAAGTTGAAGGGACACAACCCATGACGTGAATCTAGGGTCTGCCGAGCAATAGGTTATACTGGAATTCCCCCTCTAAGATGTAGAATAGTTCTGGGACAATGTGAGGGCCTACGTGAACATGAAGGATAATAGTGCCAAGGGTGGAGGTGATGGTGTCGTTGAAGGAGCACAACATAACTGGGTTATTATGCATACAGTTAGAAGGAATACACATTTGATTGTATGTGTGGGAGGAGATGATGTTAATGCTAGCACCACCATCAATCATGACACGTCGTACATGTATGTTATTGATATAAATAGAAATGAATAGGGTGGGATCAGGGTCATCTGACTGGAGAGGTACAATCTCCTCTTCAGAGAAGCTGAGGGTGGTGACTTGAGGAGTGGTCATGGGGGTAGAAGGAGGAGCTGATTTGGTTAGTGAGGCCACATGGTGAGGGGTGATAATCGAGGCCACTGGTGTGGGGTCATTGGGTAGAACTTCAATGGATTGTAAAACCTCGATAAGGGCTTGTCTGTGGGATTCAGAAGTCTGGACGAGATCATACAAAGACATCTTTAGAGGAGACTGATGTAATTGTTTTATCATTGCATGATGGGTGACCCCATCAGAGATAGGGTATGTAGGTCCACGGATGGTGATTTTGGGAGTGGGTGCAGATGGTATATTGGGTACAGGGTTGGTTGATGGGCTAGTTTCTTTTTCTTTGCCTTTTTCTTTTTGAGTGCGGGTAGCAACGTGAACCATGTTAATCTGAGGGGAGGTGGATGGAGAGGGTGTGTCATGAAAGGTATAATGACATGAGGGGAAAAATCCTAGGGGTGGATAAGAGCCTTGTGAAATGAGTAGGGCACACTGACATTTGGGTGGTGGTTTGGCCAACTCTCTAATACAGACCATGTTGATCTCAAATTTTGGAGGTGGGAAAAATGGTTGTGGGGGTGGAGATACTGGTCGCTGAATGGTTAAAGGATGATGATGTGTGGTGACAGGTGAAGGTGGAGCATGGTCCTCATCAAGAAGGTCCCATCATCAAAATTTTGTTCAGGAGGAAAAAGTTGGAGAAGAATGGTCTTCAGAGCCTTACAATTTTTGACATCATGTCCTGGTACATGATGATAGGCACAAATCTTGGTTTCATCAAACCCTTTTGGTTTGGGTTTGAGAGGATCGTAAGGTCGAAGTGGTGGTAATGTGATGATGAAAAGTCTCTAAGAGATTGGTTAAAATGTTGGCGTAGGACCCCGCTAATGGATCACAATGGGAAGTGAGTGTGGGTTTGGGTACAGGTGTGGATGATTGTGAGGGAAGAGGCTTTATAGGAGGGGGAATGGGTTGGTCTACTAGTTTGGTATGTGGAGTGGTCTTAGGTCTTGCTGGCATCTGCTTGGGTAAAGGTGGGGTAGAAGAGCTGGTGATGGAAGGTTTGGTTGGTTTGACTACCTTATTGGAGGGTAGTGGATTCTTAGCTTTGGGTTGCACCTTCTTGGGTAAAGGTGACATGGGAGTATGAGATGTAGAAGGAAAAGTAGATGGTGGAAGAGGATGGGTTACCCACGGGGGAAACTGAGTTGTGGTGGAGGTGGTTGGTAGAGGTTGGGTAGGTGGCATTGGTTGAAGTCGTATAGGCAAGGTTGGGGTTATAGTAACTGGTGGAGGTATAGGTGGCAAGAAGTGTACGGGTGAGGGTGAGGAAGTTTGGTTTTTGGGTGAATGAGGTGTAACAAAGGCTCGTGAGGTAGGAGTAGGTTGTTTAGATTTTGACTGGCCTTGGGTATGAGATTGTTTGGTCAAGGTTGATGGATGAGGCCCTAGGATGGACGGAAGGGGGGAAGGTGACAAAGGTGTGGTAGGCGAGACTGGTGTACATGGCCTAGAAGGTTGGGTTTTCCTTTTAGGTGGGAGGATAATGTGGGTGTGGACTTGGGAAGATGTGGCTAAGTCCAATCTGACAGGTGGGTGAGTAAGGCTTGATGTCGGCATAACACCCAAAGTAGTGATGGGTCTAGATATGGGTGGGGGGATAAGTGTGGGTAGGTTTTTAGGTTTGGGAATAGTTGTAGTGATGGGTAGAAGTTTGGATGGAGGTAGGGATGATGAAGAGGAATCCATTTCAATTGGCATGGTCAGTGTAGTTTTGGTTTCCAAAAATACCTTTGGGTAGATCGTGGAAGTATCTTCAGGAAACATTTGCATTTGGGTCAAAATGGGGAGCTGAAGACGTCCCCAGAGCATGGAATGATCAACGTAATCCAAATGATCGACCAACCATGAAAATGGGACTACTGAAGAAGAGGATGGAATGGGTTGGGTGGAAATCCCTGTAAAATATGTCTGTGAGATAGGGAATTGGCTAGCCTCAAATTCTGTAGGTAAAAGAGATGAGATCATGTCAATAGGGTCCTGGGATGCTAGGGGAAAACTGTCCCCAATAGGTAGTGACATGTCTTAAGAATCTCCCATGGGTAGGAGAGATAATAGGTCAGGTGAGGTAGACTTCTCTCTTGGTGGAGGAGAAGGTGATGATGATTCTCTTGTGGATGGGAGAATAACAAGTGTTGACGGTTCAGAAGGTTGGGAAGCAGATGATGACACGACATCGGTAGAAAGTGTGGGTTCCTCTGTGAGAGAAAGGGGAGATGAGGGGGACTCCTCTGTGGGTGGAGGAGTAGAAGAGGTATGCTCCTCTGTGGGTGGAGGAGCTCGTGCCAAGATTTCCTCAATAGATGAAGTAGGTAGGTTTTGAGGAACAGTTGGCATGATATCAAAAACTACGTGAACCTCATAGACATTGTTGTCACTGGATGAAGGTTCGCTATTTTGATTAGATGATGGTTTATGATTAGGGAATGAATTTTTGAAGATGTGAAAAATTCTGATTTGCTGGCACGTTTGGGTTGTCTACGACAAGGTCTCCATTGTCTATCATCTCTTGAACAATGTTTTTAAAAGTTATGCAGTTACCATCACTATGTCCTTTAACGCGATGATAATTACAGTAGTCGTGTTCTTTATACCATGCGGGCATAGGACGAGCGGGATCAAAACCTGTATGAGGTTTTATGGGAGGAAGTGTAATGGCTCCAGCTTTAAGAAGTTTTTCCAAGACTGAAGAATAGGGCTCTCTGATCGAAGTGTACTTCCGTTGCTCCCACCAGAGCTGAAAGGCCTAGACAGGAGAAAGATTGGAAGAAGGTTGGGCCTGATTGAAGGATGAGGTGGACCCACCTTGAGGACTACCGTGTTGGTAGATCCTTTGGGTTTTGAATAGTTATTTTGGGGTTTTGAAGATGAAGAATAATTGTTTGATTTAAATGGGGTGTTCTTGTTCCGTAATTGGATTTTCTTTTCTTCAATGGCATGAATTTCCAGTTTTTAGGTCATGGTGAATGCTTCATCATAGGTTCGGAAGGTTTGGACTTGCAGAGTGGTGAGATGTGTCTGGCACAAGCTCTAGTGAAAAACTCAATAAGTTCAGTCTGAGGTAGTTGGAACGTCAATTGGTTAATGAGACTCCACCAGTGGGCAACGAAATCTGTGATAGATTCATCTTCATACTGTCGGGTTGAATAGAGATCGGTCATGGTGACTTTCTTGGTAACATTGATTGAAAAATGATCTAGGAAAGCTTGGGCTACTTGATTAAAGGAATAAATAGAATGTCGAGGTAGTCCACTATACCAATCCAATGTTGGTCCTATCAAGGACATTGGGAAAGTTTGTAGGAGCAAAGCGTCATCGTGGGTGATTAGGTAACACCCATGTTTGAATGACTGCAAGTGTTGTTGTGGGTCTTCTTTACTATTGAAGTGATTGAATTTAGGCATTTCCCAATGCACTGGGTAAGGACGAATGGGAATAGATGGATGGATAGGCTCGTTACAGATTTCATCATATGTTAAAGAATTACGGGAGCCAGAAATAGATGCTTCTAAGGTCTGCATCTTCTCCATCATCATTTTAATGAGGTCGTTAGTAGGTTGGGATGAATGGGTGCCCCTGTAGAAAAAGGGGGTTGATGCTGAATGTATGAGGTGGGTGGTATGCTGGTGTATGGTGGCACTGAGTATGAGAACTACACAGGAGGAATAGATGTAGGTGGCACATAGCCAACATAAGTGATAGATGAGGTCGGGGGTTGTTGGTAGTATGTGTAAGTGGGTGGGGTAGTCGTAACAACTCTAGTGGCGATTGGGGGTAAGGATTGTGGGATAGAAAGGATGAGGTTTTGGAAAGGGGTGTAAGTTTCCGACACTGGAGGTGGTTGCGATGCAATGGGTATATGTGAAGTGGTGGGTGCAGATGAAGCTATACTCATAAAGGTTGTCAGAGGGACAATCGATGTCACGGGCGTGATCGATGACGTAGATGTTGTAGTTATAGTGGCTGTGGGATTTAGCTGAGACACCACAGGTGATAAAGTGGATGAGGGTAGTGCCAAACTAGTGCTAGCTGATGCAGAAGTGGGGGCTAGAGTAGGAGGGATAGATATGGGCATGCCATATATTAACTGTCCTGAGGAATCTTGGGTGGAAGAATGAGCAAGGTAGTACTGGAGGGCAGTGGGATTCTGGTCGAGGAGTCTCGCAAACTCCTCATCACTGGTAGCGATGGGGATAAGCTGAGTCAGATCCATAGGTGACAGAATGGATGGCGGTGATGGACTAGGTGGGAGTGGCTGACGGCTGGCATGAAATATGAGGGTGTTAGTTTGGCTATGAGTCAACACCATGTGAATCAATGTATATCAGGTGAACTGTACTCTGTAAATGACACAGGGAACAATAGAGATGGGAAAAAACAAATTCTGGGAGGGAAAGTTGGTAAATGTTTTGATTAAAATCAAAACAGAGTGACTGACGCCGGTCAAACTAACTGATGACGGTTAAGGGGTGACCGATGTCGGTTACAGGAACTGATACCAGTTACTGTGAGAAAATAACAGTTTCAGCAAATGAGGCAGAAATTGATGACTTTCAGATAGGAAAGGTGTATTTGATGACTATTATCAGAGTATAGAGAGTACAATGATACACAGAGACTCTAAACAGAAGAGAAGATGAGATAAGTGTCTTTTGGGTAAATTAACCAAAAGAACAAGGAACCGACACTGGTTAGGTAAACTGATGGTGGTCAGATGTAAACCGATGATGGTCGCTGGACTGATGCTGGTTACTGTGAAATCTGAAGAATGAGGAAAAATGAATTTTTGTGAATTTAGATTAGATGAATAATCAACCCAGAAGTCTGGAGATGATAAGATGAGGTCCTGACACACTCTGAGAAAGTCAGAATACTCCAACTGTGATGGCGGAGTGTGAAAGGAAAAAATAAAAATGAAGAATCGTATCCTCACACCTCAAAACGCAAGTCAAGCACAAAGCTAAGAAAAATACGTAATCCAACAAGTGAATTTAGTGTGTTTAGCTTATGCTATTTAAAATACTGACTCGTGAATTTAGAGTAGAGTTTTTGGTTGGGAAGGCTTCCTATGAAGAAGGAAATTCTAAAGGTGAGGTTTCAGGTTATGTTATGGTGGGGGCGGGCCATTCTCTGAGGTGATGACTAGACAGAGATAACCAGTTGGGTGCCCACTGTCAATCCTTTGATCGTGTGATCATTGACAACTTCTTCTGGGTGGGATGTTGTTTAAGAAGATGTATATATTCCAATTTGTGTAGTTTGGCAAAGAGAGAGAAGAAAGAATGTGCTTTTCTATGATTCAGTTATGTCAACCATCAGCTGGGCATGACTTCCAGCATATAGGTTTCCCTCATTTTAATGTGAGCTAAGATGCAATGAATCAGAATGCTATGCAAGTGTTTTAAGCCCAAATCGAAGTGTGATATTTGATGTAACAAGTAATGAATAGGAAGAGGAATGCTCTTTCACTAATGCAATACTAATGAAAGAAAAGAAGTATTCTTTTTATAGCACCAAAAACATGATTGCTTTTAGACAATAGAAAGAGAGGAAGATTTTAGAGAGGAAAATTAATGTGTAAGCTTTTCAGAAGGGAAACAAACACACAACTTTTACCTAGGAATGAATAAAATGCAAGGAACCCTGGATGGGTCCCACCGGGCGTGCCAAAATGTTTCACCATTTTCTTTAAGTTTTTAGATGAAATAGATAAGGGTGTGGGCCAAGGAGGAATACCTGTTGTGATGGTTGGTTTGAAGGTTGTTGTGTGCATTCTGACTTCTTGATCCAATGCTGACTGTGAGAGCTTCCTTTTGGCTAGGAGGAACTACCTGAAATACACAACAAGACCACAAGAAAGAGTTAAATAATATATGTCAGTGGGTTGCCTAGCGTGTGCTAGATCCAGGAAGTGTGATACTTCCTCGGTGATAGTCAACCCACTGTTTAATACAATTTAATGCAAGAAATGACATAAATAAATAAGGTTCTACTGTAGTTGATATGATTTAGGTATCTCATCCAAATACAATAAGAAAATCTAACATAACAGGCTAGGCTATGATCAGATCTGGAAATAAGGTAAATAATTAAGGTGTTGGAACAGGTCAGGGTCAGATTCTGGGTCACTTGAGTCACTTGGAAAAGGTTATTGGGATCTGGTATTAGCAGGACTGCCAAATACAGAGACCGACGTCGGTCTGGTATGACCGACGATGGTTTAGTAAGAACCGATGATGGTTACTGTGGGCTGGTAATAACTCAATAGTTCATGGTTTTGGGGATTTGTCTGAGACTGAATCAGAGATGGTAAGGAGTTGGTTTAGGTCTGGGGAGGTGTTGGGAATATTCAGAGGTACTCAGGAGTAGACAAAGGTGATTAAAAGGGTTATGAGTGATGGGAATGGTCGGGTTCATAGGAAGGCAATAGTGGTGGGGTAAAAATATAAATGGTGGTTGATAAAAAAAGGTGAAGAACTCTTATAAACTGAATAGAAATGAAATGGTGTAGGTTAGAGACACACTTACTATTGTGCAGGTTCAATGGCTGGGTGGTGGTGATGGTTGATCGGTGAAATGTGATCAGTGTCGTGGCAGTGCTTCCCAGAATGCTCCTGTGAATGCAAATACCTTCTGATCAATGGTTGTGTTGGCTATGGTTTCCTGGATGTGTGAAAGAGCTCTAGTTCTTGCTTGCATGCAGATCTCCTTTGCTCCAAAACTTGAGAATGTGTCTAACCTCTCAAACAAGGTTACCAAAATGGTTATATGGTAACCGACGATGGTTTAGGGTTACCGGCATCGGTTTCGGGTTGACCGGCGTCGGTTAAGGTGGGATATCCTAGGTTGCCTAAAATAGCAGATCTTGGCTATCCTTTTCCATCTTTTTCTCATTTGTGTTGGGTCTAAATGGAATGTTGCACTTAGATATGTGGGAATGTGGTTAGAGGAAGAATAGGCATGTGCTTTTAGGGTTATACTAAGTCTTAGTTCATTAAGGTAAGTAGGGCTAAGTCTTAGTTAGTTATGGAAACATGCTATGAATAGGTCTATGGTGAGGTGTCTAGGTGAGGTGGTGGGGTGAGGTGGAAATTGGTTTTAATTAAGGTAATTAAATAATGAATGAAGTGAGGATGAGTATTAATTTAATTGTAAATAATTAAATTAATATTAATGTGGGGTATAAGGGTCATGGTTAGGTGAATGTGTTTAAGTTAAGTTTTGAAGGTAAGGCCGCACTTGGAAGAAAAAGTGCCAAAAAAGTTCCCATCTGTGATGCATTATTTGCGCATTATTTTTCAGATGGTGATGGAAGAAGGTCTGATGCACATGCCAAAATCAAAGGATGTTGCAACATAGGCAAAGAAGGCCAAGACAACTATTGCACAAAAAATTACAAGTTATGAATCCATACTGCAGACCTTGAAGGATGAACTGAAAATGAAAAATTTGGCCTTAAATATGTGTGCAACACCTGATGTAATAATAAAGACAAGAACTATGGTAGAGAAGGATGAGGTCCTTAAGGCAACAAAGAATGAAGCACTTGGGCATGATGAGAGACTCACATTGGTAGAAGAAAAGCACGATGTGCTTACAATACTGTAGGTTCCTCATAAGGAAATAATAAAGGAGATTGGCAAACTCATCATGCGACGGATATATGTGATGGAAGGGATGGTCTCAAACATAGCCAATGTTCTCAAGGTGTTGTAAAATGAAGGTGAGAACATGCCTTCAGATGAGATGGATTGGGTGCTTTTTGACATCCTAGAAAAAACTAATAAAGCGCTGAGTGAGTGGAATGAGTTAGAAGCAGAGGTTAAAGGTGAATATCTAGAATTAATTATATTTTCAGAAGTGTAGGGAGCCCAAGTATTCTTTCATTCTTTTGTACAATTATTCTTTCATTCATTTTTCTTTGTTCATGGAGAGATAAGTTATGATTACCCATTGCCAGGGTGACAATGATGAAAGTGTGGGGTAATGTTGGGCTAATGAAATATAGCCTAAGTACTGTAGGAACATAAGGATTAGGCACGTAGAAAAAGGGTGCATAGGTGTGCACAAAAGAATAATGGGAACACGATGCACGCAGGAAAGTGAGAATTCAAGACTTATCCATTTTTAGTGTAAGGCTAAATATAGACATGGAGTGTAAAGCATGCTTAGTATGAATAATTGAAGACCATGCAAAGGCTATTTTAGACAAGTGGGAGATCAAGCACCATGCACAATTTTGGGCTATTAATAGGATTATAATTGTAGTTATTATTAGATAATATACTAATAGTGAGCTTGTATGCTTTTGTAATTATCTTGTAGCAGTGCATGGCTATTCTTAGGATGTAACCTATTTTGAGGATGCATAGGAAGTGAAGGGAAAGTCCCCACCCCTATATATATGTATTGATTTTCATGGTTTAGGGAGTGATGTTTTGTAGAGTTATGATGTTGGTTTATGGGTGCGCATGATTGATGGTGACATTTTAAAGTATGTATGAAGCTTCTGTGTTTTACAACAATTAATATAATAGATCTTTGTGGTTGGATATTGGTTGTTGATATAACTGAGCATGGATCTTGTATGGTAAATATGATTATGTTTCTTGTTTAATTACCCATGCATAATAGTTGAGATCTAGATGTAGTTTATGTTAAATGCAATATACTTGATTATCTATTATGGATCTAGAATATTTGTATGATCATGCTAATTCCTTGAGAAATCTTCCATAAAAGAGGGACTTGGTACCCTTGTGCACTTTGGGTGAGCACTCAGGTTTTTCTTGGGTGATGTACCATTGTGCCTTGGGCTGTTAGTGAAATAATAAGACTACACTCTGTTATGCCAAATAGCCTCCCTTAAGTCCAATGAAACGTCTTCTTGGATATGAAAAATTATTTCAAGTCTTAGGACTGGAGGATTACCAAGAATAGCCATTAGTGTAATACATAAGGCTTATTAAATTTCATATTTTTTTGGTTTTTTAGATATCTAATTTTTCTATTTTGTGGGAATATATGTGGGTGTAGAAAAGTAAAATCTGCCCCATGGTGGGCGCAAAAACTATTGGTAAAAAAATTGTTGCTAGGAAAAATTGGGTTGTTTTTCACCAACACTCTGGGACTAGGTCCCTTTTCTTGAACAGGGAATCTCCATTATTACATATGAAATAAAAAAAATTGTGGCTGGCCTATAGGTCGGGGATCCAATAGGCACACTCCACTGCACCTGTGGCAAATGCTTGCAATATTGTGCAAGGGAAAAATTTTCTAGGAAGGTGGGAATGTGGGAGTGGGAAATTAGAGAAGGGAATAGTACTGTAAGTAGGATAAATTCATATTCTTGCAAGGCTAAAACAAAAAATTCAACACACACAATTGGGAAGAACCATAAATTCCCTAAGTATATAAAGACAAGATGAAATCATGAACATAAAATTTCACTTATTCACTCATCTAGAAAAGTCTAAAATCCATTCTTTATTGACATTTTCACAAATTTGTACAATGAAAGAGAAAGAGGAAAATATATCTAGAGAGGGAAATAGAAGAATTTTCTATTGTTTCTTATTATTTGTAGCTATCTACTCATGAACTTACAAAATTGACAACCCCTTAGAATGAGGAAGTCATTACAATTTAAAATTTTCAAAAGAGACTCTTCAACTACCCCCAAATGTTTTTTCACTTGCCTTTTACAACTTGTGAATCTTAACATTCTTTAGAAAGAAATTAAGTCCACTTTTTTATTAATTTAGGGAAACTTATTACAATTTTTAACTATAGTCACATTAATGAATAATACGAAAGTGAATAAGACTAAAATTAAAAGGGCAACCTCCTAATGAAGAATTAGAACATGAAGGAAAAGAGAAAGGGGGAGTGAAGAGAGAAAGAAGATAGCTATTCAATTTGAAGAATATGTTTCTGCTGATGGAGACCTGCATTATGATGGAATTTTGGAAATTTCTTTAAGAGAGATCTCAAAACCTTGGAATTCTTTGTTGTATCATGCCGTTGTAGTTGTAAATTTCTCAGCTTGTGGGATGTAGATAAAACTCAAGGAATTGACCTTGTTTTTAGAGAGAGAGAGTTGTTGTTCTTACATCCTATGAACCAAGAATGATTATCCCTCATGGTGTTTTATATGACTGCCCTTAGCTTGGCTAGGGACTCCAATATGTCTTCATTGAACAAAAATGGTTCTCTGGCCTCCTTGACTAGATCTCCAAATGGCTTCAGTAGATCATCTATCAAAGTTTTTTCACCACTAATGGCACTCTAAGTTTATATATCTCCTTATTGTCATCCCCTTGCATCTTTGAAATGTGTTCCTCATATGAATCAAGTTCACCAAGACTAAAGTTTATCATTTTGTAAGGAACAACCAAATTCCTAGCCCATAATTGATACAAGTCTTCCAATGTTGAGTTGAATACTCCCTTGCTCACTAGTAGGGGAGAGGTAACCTTTCCCATCTCAATGACCATTAGATACTCCTGGTCCTAAAGTTCCTTCTCTACTTCAATATCTTCCCTAGTCATGCTTACTTTCATAACTATCACACTTATGTATTTGAAAAATGATATGATCTCTGAAAGCAACACCTTACCCTTTTCTAGAATCTTGTTCACCCATGTTTCATTTTCTTTTCCCTATATGGATAAACCTTGTGTCTTTATGATAGAATTTGGGTCAAAGCTACTGATGGGAGTAACTTATTTTGCTAGGAGAGATAAAAAAACATTCAGATCCATGAATGTTTGCATGTATGAGATGAGAGTCCATATGTGGTCTTCCAATTAGTCAATTCTCTCCTTATACTTGTAGACACCTATAATTTAGCTTGAGAAATTTAAACACTTAAATTGTGCTAATTATACCCTTTCCCACAAATTGACGACATATCATCAATAATGCTCATTTTCTTTTCTATCACCATTAATTAGTGACATTACAATAATTCATTGACTCTTCTATCTAGAACATACACCAATTAATGACCTTCCATTAATTAATACCCCTTTCTATCTAGACTAATTAATTATTATTAATCAATTAGCTTCCTCTTCCATTAAATCAACAAATCATCATTTATTTGAATAAATTCCTCCCATAGTATAAATCATAATAATTATTCCTCTAAAAAGATTCTATTAGCTTGCTCACATATTAACTAATCACTTGGGGTTAATTAATAAATCCCCTCAAACCCCATGAGTCACTAAAGGAAAAAATAAACTCTCATAAGGTTGACTAACCCCCTTTCAACCATCCTTATCTACAACTAACTCAACCTAGATATTATCCCACATGTAAAGGGATGTAGAGATTCTTTTATCCATTGGGCTATATACGGAGCCCTCCTCTTACCTTTATATTTACACCTGACATGCTTATAGCTAATCTATAATAATTTTATCTTAGAGCATATTTCATTTGAGCTAATAGCCTCATTATTGCATTTCATTCATCCACACTTTTGGGTCATATGGAGAAAATAAAAATGGTCTTATAGCCATACTTTGACAAGCTTCCATTCCCAAACCCTTGAAGATCAAACAATCAACTTTGATTGCCATGGATCTATCTAGGTTCATTTAGTGTTTTTGGTGATCTAAAGAGTAGAGATTCAAATGATTAACATATTAGTTTGATTTCTATTTCAAGTTCTAATGCATAATGTTAGTATTTAGTCTTGTTTAGCTCTTAATATGAAGATCTTTGTGTAGTTAGTTCATGTTTTGAAACTATTAAGGTGTTAGTTTCAATTCCCTTTGCATAGTTAACTACTACATTGATACAATACTCCTGGCTTCTTGTGATTGGAATATTCTTGAAACAGATGAGCATCTACCTTGTGTGTTGCCGGTCCATGGGGAATGCTGTTGATCTCATAATATGATTTGGCCATCTCACTAAGAGGTTTGATGGCTTTATATGGAGCTACCTCTACATTTTGGTTTCCTAAAGTGCCATTGAAAAATCAAGAGAAAATTTGTGATTTCTTTCACTTCTTTCCCTTCACCATTGTAGATATAGCCTGGAAATATGGGATCACCACATGTTGGCTCATGTGTGTCTCTCCTCCAATCATATCCTGTACCCATGATAAGGTCTGGTTTTCTTTAGGTTCAATGTTAGGCATGATGAAAATTTCTTGCTTCAGTTGAGAAGGTGCATCTTGGGTCAGTTGGATATGCACAACTACAAAAGAGAAAATGCTCTAAGTTATTTGAATGATATCTGGATGAGGTAGCTCAATTTTACCTTGTTCCATTCCTTCTACATGCTCTTGATTTGCTTTGGCATTATTTTTTGTCCTCCTGTAGTGAATTGGCTCAGATTCCATGGAATTTATATTTTGAATCCTTTTAGAGTGGGCGGAACTAGAATATTTCTCAGCTACTTTCAAAGAAGAGAGAGGAGATGAATGTTTCTTGAGAGCATGTAGAACTCCTAACTTGATGAATTCGACCCTCTTATTTTTGAATCACTCTCTAGATCTCCAAATCCCCATTTCAATCCTTTTGTTTATATCCCACGATTCCCAGATATTCCAAGAAACTTGTGGGAGAGGTGAAGCTTTCACATCCTGATACTATGGGTTGTACAACTCCATTCCATCATCCTTAATTCCCTCATCAAACCAATCAAAGACAAACTTCCTCATTTTCTCTACTGTCAACCTCATGTGATACCTTTCCCTAACTTCAAGATCGTTAGAATATTTCACCCAATAGTCCTCAAATTGTGGCACATGGTGCAAGTCAGGGATATGAAACATATCAGGGGTGCTCCATATATCAAAGCTAGCCCTCTAAGTGTAGAAATAGAGATTCAAATGAGAGAAAGAGGCTTCTAAATTTTATGCATCAATGAGAGACTTACAAGATAAAATTCCTAGAGAGATAGGGAAAGACAAACCTTTCTTCTTCATGCTCTTGTGTTTTCCGTTGACATGGAAAATTTGTCTATAAATATTGAAGATGAAAATCTTGTCACTGGGGTACCTTGGAAGTTTTCACGTTTTGAGGTCAAATCCATAAACCTTCATGTACCAGAAAGTTGAGAACTATGTGAAAAAGGATCCATATCTTTAAATCAATGTGGCAACATGTAAGGACAATATCAACTCCAGATTCCCTTCGAGCAATATCAAAACATACATGGTGAATGCATCATTCACCCTTGTAAAGTTATTATTACTCTCCTTCAAGGTTAGCTATAAATATCTCTCGTAGGCGGGGGCCTTTTAGAAGATGTTTAGTGTGAGAGTAAAACCCCTGAAATATCTTGTATTGGCAAGAACATACACTAAGTATGATGTCATGGAAAAATTCATGGTGATTGGAAGCTAGAGAAACTGAAAATGGAGGTTGTCACTGATGATTTGACCCTAGTCAATAATTTTCTTAGCTTCGATGATGGTGAGGATGAAGAATGTCATCCAATCATGGAACTCCATAGTGCTTTCCTCTCTCACCACTCTACTCAAAAGGATGATAGCATCTGATAATCCTTCGTGAAACTCATGCTTAGACCAAGACTTAGGCACACGAGAGGGTTTCCTTACTTTAGCCATGCCCCCAATGCGGTTAGAAATTAGAACACTGAGATGAGGGTGAATCAGTTTCTGTTAAATTTTAATTCACAATTCAATTCACTTAATTTGTACCATCAAAACAAAACAACATTCATAAGAAGCTAAAATGAGAGAAAGCACACAAAGATAAAATTTAATCTTGGAAATCCAAAATGGGAGAAAAAACCACTGAAACTAAGAAATAGCTTAGGACAAAAATGTCCTGTAAATGTTACCTTGATTTCATGGTTGAGGTTCAACTCAACCGGGAGCTACAACTCCAAAATTTAACCAAGCTACTACTATGTCTTTGACAAAATTAAACTTTTCTGGAAGCTTAAACTCCCAAAATCAACCAGGATTTTACCTATTTCTTCTGCAATCAATAACTCATAAGGAATCCACTACTCCCTCATGTTAAGCTACAACTTAGTATCAATGATGAATTTGATCACACTAACTTTGTTGTCTCAAACAACTTATAATGACCACTGAATCAACTCACTTTTTATCTCTACTTACTCTTGTTCATCTCTCTTCTCATTCCCTGATCAACTCTCAAGCTTTATCATACATTCCTTATATCATATTCATTCTCTAATAATGTTTCTCTCTCCTTTAAGCTTTACCTATTTTAAGTGCACATGCTACTACTATATTAATTATGGAGGTCTTCATACTCAATTTTCTCTATTTTTCATGTCTTCATTCACTTACAAAATCATAACTATTAGCCCTAGATCCTCTTAATATCTCTTCATTCATGTAGGTTCTCATCAATCAAATTTCTATATCTGATTTGTCCTCAACATGTATCTACAACTCTACAATATCCAATAGCTTCAATCTCAAAATCCTTTAACACCCATATGTTCATATATCTAGTATCATATTTTCAGTCACATTTTCTCATGCATTATTCTTCATGAAGTTTGTACTTTTATAATCTTGTTGCTCCTTTTATGCTATCTTAATTTTTGCTTGCTTCACACACTTTTCACCTATATCAACAACTATAATTTTCACTTTTTAACTAAATGTTATTAACCAAAGTTTCCCTCACCTATATCATGCTCTTTCACCTAGTGTATCTTCATATTTATGCTCCTTTTTAGTAGCCTCAAGTTTGCAAATGACTTCAACACCTTATTACCTTTGAGCCCACACAAAAGGATCATACCTTCATGAATGAATTTGTATGAGTTAAAATCATGCTTCCATTGAACTCTATCTGAATTTCATCATTCACTTCCTTCTCATAAATCAAACTAATTCTACATTGTGTTTATGTATCAACATAGCCTATCCAACTCCAACAAGCATTACCTTTCCAAAAAGAGACTTTTATAGAAAAAAATCTTTACTAATCTTATCTTTTGAACTTCTTATACTAAGAAAATTAAATTTTTATCTTGATAACGCATACATAGAAGGTAAAGAGACTTCAAACAAAATAAATTCCATTAAGTTTTCATTGACAAAGATCAGTCATGAATTCACAATTCCCAGGTTCATTTTAGGATTCTCTAAAGACAACCAATGATTAATGACTCTTGAACTCCTTGAAAAGTTGTCTTTCTAACTTCATTCTCAACTTTTTAACATTTAACCTAGGAATTCTAAGTTTTTCAGTTGACTTATGGGTATGACATGAGTTTTCATCATTAGAAAATGTTACAACTACCAAACATGCTTTACATTCTCTTAAAACCTCTATTCTTCACCATTTTTGTCTTCACCTTCATTTGATCCTGTGGAAGAATATTGAGTTCAGAGTATTGACTATTACAACTTTGAACAATGTGTAGGGTATGTCTCTAAACTCTAATTTCTTTGAAGACTATGTAAAGTCAAAGGCAAAACATTCAAGCTCCAATTCTTAGTTGGAGAGATCATAGTCTCAATTTTTGAAGAAAGAGAAGGATTTGTGGGTTTAAGACTTGCATATATTACATGCTACAAGAAATTTCATGCCTCAGAGAGCTTGGAGAACAATTTTATATAGATTGAAACTATTTTACCATCCTTTTTCATACTATGTGACAGTGAGGTCTTGAGAATTGAGTTCATAAGATAGAATCAGGTTCATAGAGCACCCTTTTCACTAGATTTGTAGATTGGGAGAAATGATTTAAAGGCACTAAGTTGTTTGAACCAATATGGAGAGTCATCACCTTACACATTTCCTTCAAAAACACCAAACTGAGACATGGTGTTCACACCTTTGAAAGGGGAAAATATTGATCTTCAAATTTTTGGCAATTTCACCTCTTTCTTGTTCAAGAAAGCTTCAGGGACATCTTTCAATAACTTCTAAGACTAAAAAACAACTCCTCAAGTCCATCTTCATTTGATATTATGCTCATGAGATCATATTTTTCTTGATCTTGACAAGCTTTGCTTAGGTAGGGTTTTAGATTTCAAACCCTAGACACTGATTTAGGACTTATGGAAACCTAGACTTCTCTCTTAAACAAATACAATTTTTTAATTCCTGTAAAGAATAAAATTACTATCATTCCCAAGAATTCATTTATATGATACAAAGATATATGAACAAGATTTTGATGGTACAATGCTAGTTCTTGATGACTATGACAAGCCAAAGTATTCAGTACTCCAAAAGACCGAATTTTCATGGAAGAGTACTATCCCAAGTATCTAGAATGTATTTTAAGAAAAAAATTTCTTTGAGCATATTAACATCTTGGTTGCAACCACAAATTTGATGTGAAAGAGCTATGAGGAATGAGCATTCAGAGACTTATATTTCACTTTTTCATGAAATACTCAGTACAATCTTGGACTGTAAAATTCTTGTCAACACACCTTCATATCACATGATCACCTTGCTAAAGAAAACTTAAAACAAACCACATTCATTACCTTTATCAACTTACATGCAGAGCTTGTGGAGATAAACTTGCAAATATTATCAGAGATCAATCTTCTTGTCAAGAACAATACATGACAACGTAGACATAATGAAATTTAAGCTTCAAAACTCCTCCAAAGATCATATCAAGAGCTCTAACATAAAAAATTCACCTATAGAGAGATAATATAGTAATTTTCCACCTCAACTACACATGAACATCCTTACAACCCATCAAAATAGGAATGCATTTGCACACAAATAACAAAATAGGGTTCGGGCCATACTGTACCTTCACACTTGACTTACACAACTATCACCAAAATGACCTAGAAAGAGTTTTCTACAGTCATAAGGTGTTGTACTATCTTTCAAAAGTCAATTGGAGTCAGAAAAACTCATTTTGTGCCTACTGCTTTACGAAGGAGGTATGGAGAGAGAAAAACCTTGTTAGAAAAATGAATAGAACTTCTTTGTTTCTTATCCAATTTACCTCAAACTTTTTGCAAAAGATCAGGATTGGAGTGCTCTTCAAAAATTCCTATGATTTATCCTAAGGAGGATCAATTTTTTTTTTTGGATTCTAAGAAGACAGGGTGCTCAGTTTTCATTCCTTAAGAAACCTATTTTAGAAAAACTTGAATAACTTTCACAATCTTCTTCAAAACTTGATAAAACTTGACATAAAGCATTACAACACATACCTATAATTTCTCCATAACTTGGTTGCTCATAATTTTTCTTGTAAATATCATACCAATCTCATGTACCTCAGCATTCACTACCAATGTAGGCAAAAAATCACTCATCTAGGTACACTACTAGGTCCTAATCACATACTACTATTCATATGATTCCCACTTGGAGAAAAGTTACTGATTGATTACTATATTTGGTCTCTTAGGTTCCCTTCTAGTTTCCCTCTTAGTGTTACGAGACAACACTGCCCAGTCTATCACCTCATATTTCACCTTTTTTAGCTCTAGACACTAGTGTCCAACCAAGACGCTAATGCCTCAAGCACCCTCATCGCATCTTTTGGATCCCTAGACCTCTTTATACTTTTCTTGCTCTTTTTTGGGTCTTTTCTAGGCCATCGGGAATCCATATCTCTTATGGGTCAGCTTTTTACTGATCAATGACAAAATTTGAACAAGAGAAGCATATAAATATATATAGCTGTGTGATCATAATTAAAGAACCAAACTCTAAGAATCTATATTCTCACGTAAGGTTGCATCTCAAAAAAACTCAAGAGTATCATTTTGCATTCATCTAATACCATTAGAAGGGACAAGGGCTGGTTTTATGCATCACACACATAAGAGGGAAGTTCATTTTATTCCATGCACACATCTATCACATATTTTTACATCTAACTATTTTCTCGCTATCCAAGTGCGCCACGCATAAGAGCCACCTAGGGCATGATTCCGTACACACACATAGAACTACATTAGGTCTAAGATGTACTACAACAATAATTCATAAGATCACCATTGTGATAGTTGAGGACAGTTTGACCCCTCATTTTGCATCTTTCTTTTTTAGGATTTGATGTTCTTTTGAGGGGTTTTCATGTGATCTCTTTAGTATAGGATTATTAGCGATATATCAATGATCATAGTGCGGCTACCTAGCGAAAAAAAATGAGGGTTTCAAATCATCCAATGACCCTGCAAAATTCATCTCTGGACCTCCTGCATAGACCCTGGTGCTTAGGAAGGGATTCTAGCACCTAGGCACCCCAATACTAGTTCGAGCGCCTTGGTCCGTGCTCCTCTTGCATTCCTGCACTTTTATGGGTTCGATTTTGAGGTCTTGTACTGTCTTTTCTGTTAGTCTTTCACCTTTGCATACATTGCTAGGATATATTGTGAAATCAGCTAAGTAACCTAATTGTCTATTGCACGAATGGTTTTTACTTCCTTTTTCTTATTTTCTCGAGTCATTACTATGTACTTTAACTGTCATACCTTTCTTTTTGTAGAACACAAAAGGAATTTAAAAAAGTAAATCTACACACTTTATTTTATTTTTGTTAAATCATTTGGTGAACCTGATCATTCATACACCACCTTTTGGAGAATGTATCAAAATTCCTGCTCCTGCTTCTAGATCCATGGAACACATTCTTCTTATCCCTCTTTTTATCCAACTAAATTTTCTTGGTATTGTTACTTCTGCTACTAATTTCATGCATGTTTGTAATCAGCACCACTACCCGCTTACATTACTCCTATATTTGACCCAAATATCAATATTGTTATTACTCACTGCACACTCATCCTCTTACGAATCCACCAACTTCTATTCCATAACCTATTACTGCTACAAATCATGCAACCATCACTAAAGGGTATGACATTGTCGAACATCTTAAGAACACACCCGCCAAAATCTCTCTTTATGATCTAATGCACAATGCACCTGACTTTCGTAATACATTAGAATCCGCTCTTCATTCTATACACATTGAGAGTGCTAACTCCCTGGTTGCTTTTACACATCTTATTCAATCTCTCAAAAATATACCACATGCTATATCATTTTACGATGAGGACATACCTCCATCTGTTATTGACAGCCCATGTGCTCCATTGCTTATCACTGCTATTATCAGAAAAATATATCTCAAGAGAGTACTGATTGATAATGGGTCCAATATAAATCTGTGTTCTCATTCTCTTCTTAAACAAACTGGTATTTAAGATAATCTAATCACTAAGAACTCTACTCTCATCTGAGGTTATGATTCCACTACCTGCATGTGCTTGGGTACTATTACTTTACCTATCTAGGTTGGCCCTAAGATTATGCCTACATTTTTGTTTGTCATCGAAGCCTCCTTCCAGTTCAACCTCTTATTAGGTAGGCCATGGATTCATGCTATGTGTGTAATACCATCTATAGTACATTGGTGTGTCAAGTTCTTACATGATGGTTATGAGCATACAATTGCTGTTAATCCCAAACCATTAAAATACAATCAAATAGATTCTGTTACTGCTATGCATATCCCTCCATCACAACCTATTCCATTTCACAGTCTTGATACATATGATGTTGGTTAGCCTAGTGTTTCACTACCTTCATCCACATATGCGAGTGTACCATCTATTCCTACTCATACTACTGATATTATATCACCCACTGCAACTGCTTCTACCACTACTACTATTATGCCTCCCCTAGAGGTTTTCACTCCTACATTTGGTTCCACTCCTAGCACTACTACTGATTCTGTTACCATTCAGGATTATGTCATCACTGATGAATCTGATGACGAGGTTGATACTTTCAAACTTACCAATGAAAAATTACATAAAACTTCACTCCTATTGACATTGATGACTCATACTTCGATGATACTTTTGTTGCAGCTAGCTTTGGTGAATATCAATTCAAGAAACCACCCCTATTACTAATGTTATGGTACTCCATCAGGGGTATGTCCATACATTGGATGTCATTCCACCCATACAGGATTCCCATAAGTAATCTACAACCACATGCCTTCCTTTCACATGTAATCTTCTTGTGAATAACTCCTATTAACACCATATTCTGTTGGATCATACTTGATTTGATACTATTTGCATATACGATGACTTAATTAGGCTTGGCTTGACACTCAATGATATGATACCACCACCTCACTCACCCCATCTCTATCATGGATATGTTCACATTACGACCACTTATGGTCTTCTTGTTTTCCATTTATCAGTATTTATTGCATGTGCCCCTCATGTTTCTCTAGTGACACTTGGGAAATATTGGCTTGATTATATTTGGGGCACTTTAGACTCTTGTCATACTTCTATTACTTTTCCTATTCCATTCAGCCGTGTTTCTATCAGTAATTATTCATCTCTTAGATATTCATAAAATATCACTCGATGGTACACCCACGGGTGTCCGCCAACACATTTTACCGATGAAGAGTACACAATGACCATGTATACTTTACGTCGCAATGGATCTTTATATGATTTGCCTAATAATTTTGCTTATCAAGTTTCCAATACATCTCTAGTTGGATTTGATCAGGACAATGATGACATTTTAGACAATGCCACTTGATCACTCTCGTCATCACACACTTGGGGGGAAACACACTATTTATTACCCCTTTATCCTCAATCACATTAACATTCATATTCACATAGGATTTTCACATACATTGATACTAGTATTGTCATTACCCTATGATGCACTCTTGTACTAAGGTTCAAACTTGACTGTTGAGGGCATACTATACACATGAACCTCACACACTGCACATAGCACATCTACGCCATCTTCTTCCTACATATTGTGCGCTATCTACATCTTCTACTCATACCTACTCTTACAAATATACGACATATTCTCCTTATATCTACTATACATCTTATGTGCTTTGCGATTTCTACACATTACATATCCATTTCACACATCTTCGAAATCATCTTCTTACCTCTCCTACACATAATAGGCACTTTGTGCTTTCCAAACTCACACATTCTACACATCTTGCACTGCACATTACATATCTTCACACTTGGCCCATTCCACATACATATTTCTCGTGTCTCATCCTTCTATATATTCTACTTGCACATCATGATATTCTATTTTACATTTTACGCTTCATGATCTAACCTTTACAACACACACTACCTGACGAGGCACTCTAGTCTCATGGTTCATACTTGACTACTAAGGGTCTAAATCTTAATTGAACCTCATCTCGTCACATTTACATCATACACTTGGTCTTAACAATCAATCGATACTTTCTAGCATCTTATTCACAAATTCTATGATCTACGCTCTAGGCTACATCATCCATCTTGCTATGTGTCTCATTCACACCTTCTCTATGCTTGATCTTCAAAGTCAAATTTTCTACCATGACATTCCATCTTCTTAGCACACACTACTATCCTAATTTTCCATCTACACCCTACACTTCCTACAATATAGACTTCATGAGCTATTCCTCATTTGATCTTATACTACTTTACACTATACACTTTATGCTTCATGTACATTATTTTACACACTTCTACATTCTACACTTCACAATCAATCTCCATATCACACCATTAATCTTATTCACATGATATCACTATAAAATCTATGCTTCGTGCTCTCTTGATCACATATTTCTACATACAACATCTTTTGAACCATTTCCCGATGACTCACTCTTGCTATACGGCTCATTCATGACTACTGAGGGGTCTTGTATAAATGAACCTCACTTCACTCATGCATACAATCCATACTCAGGGGGCATGCTACCCCTATCACAATCACACTGCATTCCATTCCATCTCATCCACAATATGTTACATATCTTGGATGCATTTATACATTATTTCTTATGCTTACATGTACACTTTATTACACATGTTAGATAGATATCTTGTATGTCATTATATTTATCATACACACATGCATGTTCACTCACTTTCTAGTTGTGATTACAGAATTCTACATAGATTGATACACACAACATGGGTGTTTGGAAAATTACCTCATACCCATCCTATAGTGGCTCCTGGGGGCATCCACATTTGTACACATTCTAGGTGCTATTGTTTCATTTTTCATAACACATTACTATATTGGATTATACATGCTTTGACATACTTTTTTTTATCTCCCTAACATGCTAATGGGTGCTTCATGTGCAACATTTTTTTTTGTAGGATTATATGCCTCCATGGTTATCTGATGTTTGCTTACTCTTGTTTTCTATTATTCGTGGGATTTTCCCTATGATCTGTCTTATATGCACACTATATGATTTTGGCCACTGTGGCTTCGATTGTCTTATGACATCGTGAGTGATGTCCCATGTTTGTAACCCACTTAATACAGTCTACATTGTCTTCTTTCTTGGTAGCTTACACATTGTTTTCTATATGCGTACTTATCTTGTTTGCACTAACACTTGTCTTCTAGCCATTGTTTGCATGTGCCTTAGTTTCTACCAAGCACATTCCCTCATACATACCAGTATCAGTTCATCATAGGGTCCTCTTTTGGGCCTCATACTCCTAGCAACATCGCATGCACCCCAAATGAGGGGGCATTTATTGGGTGAATCAGTCACCCCATTCTACAGTTATGGTCACAATCACAATTTAGAACATTACAACATAGAGTTAGCACAGTCTACAGACTCATACATGGCTCAAAATTAGACTTGGGTCATTACTTCAACACAAAAAATAGAACCTAAAATCAAACTTGGGTGCCTAGGCACTTCTATCCCTTCCTGGGTGCATGATACCAAGGGGTAGATACTCAATTTTCTTCAATTCAACACCATTTACAACATTGTCATAAAGGCTTTTCATAGGGCGGGAAGTCCTTCAATGTTTTGTAATCATGTTTGATTGCACCTATTTAAATTAGATCAGACTTGTACACACCATCTGTAGTGGTGTTTTTACTTCGAGAAGCAGTCAAAGGTTGGCGAATGACACTAGACCTTTCTCCCTACACTACTTCTCCTATGGTGTAGGATCACCCAAAAAACCAACATTTAACACACTCAACAATTTTGGGAAGTAGTCAAAGGTTGGAGAATGATACTCCCTACACTACTTCTATTGTGGCATGATATTTCCTGAAAAAATCATTCTTCATTGACATTTTTAGGATCCTCTCTACACTCTTAGATTTATCACGGATCAGGTGCACATGTTCCTTTTTCACGTTTTCAACATTTTACACATTTCTTACATGAAATTTGCATATCTATACACCATATCTGACTACTTGTTTTTCTTCTCTTTTGCAGGCCCGTCCTTATGGGAAGTGGTAGTCAACATAAAACACAACCAACAAGCGTCTAAGTCTTATCATCAACAACAGGTACAACATCAACAATATACATGTGAATTTCCACCCTAGGGTCATTATCATCACTTTTATTTTTACTTCCTCTTCTTTAGCATCCATGCTTCACACTTTTTATCATTCCACGATCTCTTTGTCTCAGCACACTCTCCAACATCGATCTACATGGTTATCAAGTACACATCTCTATCTACTTTATGTTACTGAGCTTTCTGCTCATCGACATAAAGTGTGGGAAAATATAGACACAAAATCACACACTTGGGTACATTATTAGGTCCTAATCACACACTACTATTCATATGCTTCTTATAGGAGAAAAGTACTAATTGATCATTATACTTTACCTCTTAGGGTCCCTTCTAGTCTCCCTTTTAACCTTACAGACGTCACTACCCAGTATGACCCTTCACATTTCACCTTTTCTAGCTTTGGACACCAACACTTAGCCATGATACTAACACCTAGGTGCTCTCATCCCCTCTGGGTGCCCTAGACCTCTTTGTATTTAGCTCACTCCTTTTTGGGTCTTTTCTAGCTGTTGGGCATCCTTATCCCTTAAGGGTCGACCTTTTAGTGATCAATTACAAAATTTGAACAAGAGAAGCATATAAATATAAAGTTATGTGACAAAATTAAAGGACCAAGCTCTAAGCATCTATACTATCACCTAAGGTTTCATCTCACAAGCATCTCAGAGCATTATTACATCCATCTAACACCATTATAATGGACAAGGGTTAGTTTTCTGCATCACATGCATAGGAGGGAAGTTAATTTTATTCCATGCAAATCTCTATTACATATTTTTACATCTAGCTACTTTTCTCACTGTTGAATGGACCAAAAATGGCCTAAGTATTAGGTATGTGAATTTAGTGCACTGGAAGAGTGTGGGACACTATAATATATTTGAAGCGCCTAGGATCATGACTTAGCCGTTTTGTGGATAAGGGTTATTTTTGGCGTTAACGTGCTAAGCACACAAAGGTATGAAGAGTTATAGTCCACGTAAAGGTATTTTGGGATCAAGCAACAACTGAGTGCCATGCATAGTTTAGGCTAATAATAGGATTTCTACTTAGATTTAGCTATAGGAAGTCTATTGCTAGAGCACTTGCATGTTGCACATCCTATTGTAAAGGCACATGACTACTATTAGCATGTGATCTATTTTGAGAAGTGCAGGGGTGATGAAGGGAAAGTCCCCACCCCTATATTTATGTATTGATTTGCATGAGTTAATGTGTCGAAAAACTATGGTTGATTTATGCTGCTGGTTTTGTTGAGCGCATGACTCATAGAGATACTTATGTAATGTAAGAAGCTTTTGTGTTTTACAGTGTTTAATACAATGGTTCATATTGGCTGGATGATGGTGTTGAACATGAATGAGTCTTGTTCTTGTATGGCAAATCTTGTTATAGTCACTGTTTAGTTCATCTTATATATATTCTAAGAACTAGATATGGTTTATGCACCGTGTGTTGTTTAATATTGGTAATGAATCTAGATACCTATATGCACCATCATGCTAACATTTTGTATAAACAAATCTAAAGAGGGACTTGGTGCCTTTGCACACTTCAGGTGAGCACTTAGCTTAGACTGAGTGATGTGCCAGTGCGTCTGGGTTATTCACAATAAATTCTAGGCTGCATCATTGGTTCCATTTTTGGGACCTCTTTTTTAGCTATTTTCAGGATGTTGCATGATGAAGACGTATCGGTTGACCTTGGTAAGTGTTGAGGAGTGGATATTAGATCTAGAATAAGAGTACGCTTAGAGGTTCAACACTGGATTTGAGTTTAACACACGTGCGTGGGTGGAGCAGAATCTGTATGACTACTTATATGAGAGCTTCTTTGCTATCTTTCCAATAGAGCTATATGGGTGACTGGTAGCTTACGTGTCTAAAAGGAATTGGAGGTTTCACACACTTGTTTGGACATAGGAAGAATTTCAAGTCCTCTATGATGTTGATCTGATTTGGATGCACGTTGTGGATACTTGGTTCAATTGTATTCTGAATAGCTAAATTTTAGAGTACTCAATCTCCACCTATTCTTTCCTAGAGGTAGTTGAGTTTTAGTTTTTACGTTATCCTAAGGGAACATATCTGCAAGAAATTCCATTGGTGATCAATATCTTGATGGTAACCTTTAATTTGGAAGAGAAGTCGATGGCTAGCTAAACCCCACCATGTGTGGGGGACATGAGAAGGTGTGGTGAAGGATGACAAACATAGCGAGAGAGAGGAAAAGATAAGAAAGGTGGACTTAAGTACAATGAGGCGTGATAGAGGGATTTAGGGAAGCAACGCGAGATTGCAGAATTGATGGTGTTGAGGAGAGAGATGGCTCATGAAGGATTTGGAGCTCATGCAGAGGACATAGAGTCAGAGCATCTGGAACTCCCCCATTTGGGAAAGCATGGCAGGGAACCCTCATCGACCTCTTATGAGAGTGTGCGAGCAGAGACAACTTGGGTCGTAGGTGTGCATCTGAATTTACCTGGCAACCTAGCCCTTGCACTTGGTTTTCCAGTTTCTAGTACAACCAATAGTCAACAAACTAGTTTGTGTAGTAGAGTAGTAAGAGGTAGAGTTGACTTATCAACAAGTTCAGGAGTGAATCATATATCAAGTGCATTTATGATCGGGCAGACATCTTCCCTATTATTTGGACTACCAGTTAGAGGAACATTTTTAGGTGCGTCATCGGCACATAACACAGGCACGCAGAACTTTGGACTCACATCGAGGAGTAGCACAACTTCACAGACTGTAGGAGTTCAGTTTAGCACCCCTGTTGGGACAAAGGGAAGTGCATCCTTTGGTCCAATTCCCACTATAGGTGGAGGATCAAGAGGAATAGGTAACTCAAGATTTGGATGATCTAATGAATTAGGAGGTGAAGGTAACACAGGAGGTTCTGGATCTGGTGGGCATGGTCCTCACTAGCCCCAGAATATTTACATGGAGATGTCACTTCGTCTCCGAGAGTATAGGGGAATAGAAGATGTTACTGAGCATGTGCATATGTGTGAAATATCGTGGCATGTGAAAGGAATAACAACTTCAGAGTGCAAGGCCAATCAGTTTGCAACTACTTTACATGGACGCGTATACAACTGGTACAAATTTTTTGACCCTGATCACACTTGTGTGGATTATACAATGTTATGGGATGATTTAATTAAGGAATATTATATACCTGAGTTTGAGCAGAAAATTATAAGTGCTCTCAAGTGCATCAAACAGGTCACTACTGAGAGTGTCCGGGAATATGATGCCCATTTCAAAACACTCTTGTCTAAACTATCATATGATATCCATTCAAGTCATCATGCACAACGGTTTTTCAGAGGATTGATTACATCTTTTAAGAGGGCGCTCTCACATAAGACTTATACAGACCAATGCGAGGCACTTGAAGCAACTCTGTGTGTTGAGGCTATCGGGAGCATAGACACTAGAGTAAGCCCGTTCTCGAAAGCTCATATTGCAGCAATGGTAAAGCAGTTGAAGAAACTATCAACCAATGCAGCACATGAGACACACACTGGAATTTGGTGCACAAATTGTGAAGTAGAAGGGAATACTAAGGATAATTGTCCTCGCAGATTGTTGTGCTCCTTGTTACTGGAATGTGAGATATGTCATTTGGACCATGATGTAAGCCCTTATCCATTATTGCAACACGTGATAAGAAAGAACACGTCCTGCTATTGTAAAATTTGTCGGTCCACGACTCACAATACTGAAGATTACAGGTTGATTGATCAGATCCATAATGTCATTGATATTGGTGTATGACAGACGGGGGTTTTGAATAACTCTAAGGATAAAGGTGAGCAACATGATCATGATCACAATGAAGGGTGCTTTGAGGGAGGCCGCGGTAGAGGTCGAGGATACCGTGGTGGATTCAGAGGCCGAGGATGTGGTGGTGGACGAAGTGAGTTCCCTTGTGGAACATGTTATACGTGTGGATCCCCTAACTATTACAGGCACAAATGTCCTTAGAACATTACTTGTTCTTTTCGTGGAAAGAATCATAACTATGAAAAGTTCCCATACTTATATGAACATCTGAGCAAGAAGTGAAAGCAAGGAGAACAAGGGCGCAAAATGGATGGTTAGGATACAACATGCTCATGGAAAACCAATGGATGATGAAGTTAGCATCGGATCTTGAAGTATTACATGTGAATATTACTACACACATTGAGGTTGCGTGCTCCAGAAAAATGTTGCAATAGAAGCCTACCATCACTAAGAAGGAGGTTTTACATGAAAAATATCTAGACCCTACACATCAGAAGGAGGTTTATCAGGAAACCTTGGAGGTGCTTAGAAATTTATAGGGTGAAATACAATGTTTAAAGAAATAGTCGCATAAGTTGGAACAAAATAAGGTAAATGAGACTTTCCATTCAGATGTTGATGATTTGAAGGAAGTATGCAAGATGTTTCGTCAGGAGAAGATTATTTCATTATTAGGGACTTGGTTGAAAGGGAACACTCTATGTGCTAGTATTGAGAGTGGACAACAAATTTTGAATGCTAATCTCCCTCCCCATAGCTTGGATTATGATAAGGAGATCACTCTAAATGTTGTTGTGGGTAGATGGCTTTTGAGATATATTTTGATTGACACAAGTGCAGAAGTGAATGTGCTTACCTTAGATGCATGGGTTAAGATGGGTAGACCTCCATTGTAGCCATCTTCCAATGTGTTGTATATGGAAAATTAGACCAAGGCCACGTCAATTGAAGTATTAAAAGGATGCATCCATTACTATACAAGGGGCCAAGTTCACTGGGGACTTTGATGTCTTAACGCTTGTAGAAGTAGAAAAATTTCTAGCTCTACTTGGGTGCCCTTGGTTTTATGCAAATAATGTTGATCTATGGTTTAATAAGGGATATATCATTTTTGAGAACAAGGAAGAACATGTTTTTATCCCTTTGAAAAATGGGAAATCTGCACCTTATGTTGACCCCTTAAGTGAAGAAGACCTGAACAAAATTTATGTATGCACCATTCGAGATCCAGGAGATCTTGAGAAATATAAGGAAGGAATTCTCTAGTGGGATGATGCAAAATCCATCAGTGATACTACACGTATTACCTATGAAAATTGGGCACATGGAACTTACGAGATTGTTGGGCGCGAGGTAAGAAGTGTAGCTGCATGTATAACGAGGTCACATTGTGTGAGGAGGTTAGGAAACAAAATGTTACCCCAGTACACTATCAAAGGAAACCCTAAGGTATTCCTATAAGCCATGGAAGTACAGTGGAAGGATCAAGTGTAAAGAAGGAATATATTAGTGTATACCTTGCTTGGGACAACAACATGATGGATGATGGTTTTGTTATCCAAAATAACTCTCCTAGTTACTTAGATAACTTGTATACATTCTGGTTCTAAGTTATTCATTGTTGTGTTGCACGTGCTCAAAGTCACTTGGCACATTCCCTTGGTTACATTTTCCCTGCTCCCCTTTCCTTCCTCTCCTTCCACTTTCCCCTTGTGCCTACCTTCTATGCATTTCCAACTTCTTCCCTTCCTACGTGTCTCGCACTTTCTTCAATCAGCTAAGTCCTTGGCCCTCTCGTGCATCAAGCCCATTACTTTGTAATAGTTGTGCCTTCACCATACGTTCTATGCTCACCATTTTGCTTTATTTTCCCTCCGCACGTGCCCTTACACACCTTCTTTCTATTTACTTCCCATGCCAAATTCTTCCTTGCATGTACCCACGCCCCTCATTTGTGCCCTTCTGTGCCAGGTCATCTTACGAAATGATTGAGTGTGTCATGCGCAACTAGTCAAAGCATGCCAATAGGGTGCTAAATGCTTACAACAAATAAGTAAGTAGCATGTTTCAAAAATGAAAAATATTTGCATAGTTGGCTACCATTTCAGCCAATTTGCATGCGCCACGTGTTTTGCGTGTGCCAACGAGTATAAAAGTAAAAGTATGCTCAAGGATATTAATCAAGGCATTACTGAGAGTGTCAGAGAGTATGATGCTCATTTCAAAATGCTAATATCTAATTTTTTTTATGATATTCATGCAAGCTATCATGCACAATGGTTCATTAGAGGTCTGATTACACCTTTTAGAAGGGCACTATCACATAAGACATACACTGACCCATGTGAAGCATTTGAATCAGATTTACGCACTGAGGCAGTTGAGAGTATAGACACTGGGGTGAGCTCATTTTTAGAAGCACATATCAAAGCTATGAAGAAGCAGTTGGAGAAGCTATCAGAAAATTCAGCACATGAGACACATACAGGGATTTGGTGCATAGATTGTGAAGTGGAAGGTCATACAAAAGATAGTTGTCCTCACAGATCAATACACTCATTATTGTTGGACTATGAGATATGTCATTTAAACCATGATGTTAGCCACTTCCCATTATTACAACATGTAATAAGGAAGAACGTTTCTAGTTACTGTAAAATTTATAGGTCCATGAATCATGACATAGAAGGTTGCCAGATGATTGGTTAGATCCATGATGCTATAGATATCAGTGTATGATAGAAAAGAGTATCAGATAACTCTAAAGGCAAGAATGAGCATCAGGATTGGGATCATAATTAAGCACGATATGATCAAAATGAAGGGAATTTTGAAGGAGGTCATGATAGAGGTTAAGGATACCATGGTGAGTTTGGAGGATGAGGCCGTGCTGGTGGACGAGGTGAGTTCCCTCGTGAAATATGTTATACATGTGGATCCCCTGACCACTATAGACGCGAATGTCCTCAGAATATTACATGTTCTTTCTGTGGAAAGAATCATAATTATGAGGAATTCCTAGACTTATATGAGCATCTTAGCAAGTAACATAAATAAAAAACAAGGCGTAGGGATGGTTAGGATACATCAGAATGAGCATCAACTCCCCCTTCGTCCCTTGACATATAAGCCCCCCTTTATTACATTTACCTAGCCATGACCCCCTTCACCCCACTAATATTAATTTAATTAATTAAATTAAATTAATGCTTTATCCTCACTACATTTATTATTTAAATATCTTATTTAAATAATATCTACACATACAGTTCACTTAGACACCTCACCAAGCTAACTCAACCTAATACCTATTCTTAGCAAGTTACCATAACTAACTAAGACTTATCCAAACCCTAAAAATCAATGCCTACATTCCCTCTAACCATATTTTCACATGCTCACAGGAAATTTTGAGTCTAATCTGTGGGATAATGACAGGAGATCCAAGAAAATTAGGAGGATCTCCCTAAGTTTAGTAAACTTAGGAAATCCCACCTTGATCGACGTCGGTTACCCCTAACCGTCACTGGTTAAGCCGGACCACCATCGGTTACCCCTTTTTAACCCAAAACAACCTTATTCTCAAGGTTGGAACTTGGAACAAGAAAGTTGATGAGCCAAGAATAAATCTCAGAGAGATAACACATCCTCAGAGAGCCAATTCTAGCAAGAACTCACATCCAAGGAAGGAGATTGAGCATCTTCTCCTGCACAGCCAGCCCAACCACGTTCTAATCTATCCAATCAAAGAGGAGTGTGCATGCAACCCATGCAGAAGATTTTTTTTAGTTGGTGATCACTTGCAGCCTTCAAACCCATCATCAACACCTCCATCCTTCACACACAGACCACCATGAATGAAATCCAAGTAAGTATAACATCATACTTCATTAGCTTATTTCATTTCATCATTATTTTATCATCCATTGTTTATTTTGCTCCCTGTTGACTTTCTCCAACATTTTCACCTCCGTAGACTCATTAAAACCTTGCAAAAGCCTATTCCAGTCACCTAATACCTCGTCCTGACCCACCAAATCCTTTGTGTAATCACAAAGGAAACTAAAACCCCGTTCTGTGACATTTCCAGATCTCACATTAACCGGCGCCGGTTATACCTAACCGCGGTTGGTTACCTCTGATCGAATCCAGTCTCTGTGTTTGTCTACACACTTTTAAACAAAGACCTACCCACCTCATTTTACCTCACCCTCACTTGCTTGTGACCTATCCGAGACCTTTATCAAACCTACAGAGACCCAGAACCTATCACTTGACTTTGGATTCTATTATAGCTTAGCCTGTTAGATTAGATCTACTTCTTATTATGTTTTAAGTGAGATACCTAAATCATTTTAAAATAACAATAGGATTTACTTTGTTTACTGCATTAATTTGTTTAAAATAGTGGACTGACAGCTATCTAGGAAGAACCATGCTTCCCGGATCTAGCTCACACTAGGTAGTTCACTACCCATATTGTTTAATTCCTTCTGGTGGTCTTGCTGTCATTATAGGTAGTTCCTAGCCAAAAGGAAGCTCTCACGGTTAGCTGTGGATTCAGAAGTCACATGCACACAACAACCCATCAACTGAAATTTGAATAGGTATTCATCCTACGCTTGTTACCCTATCTGTTTCATCAACAATTTAAGGAAAAGGTGAAACATGATGCCTAAGTTGGAACTAGAATCCGAGGCATTTCCGGTAAATATCACTACCTGTGCTCAAGTGGCGTGCGCTAAAGAAACATTGCAATAGAAGGCTACCATAACTAAGGATGAGGTTCTACATGCACGGTACCTAGATCTTGTCCATCAGAAGGAGGTTTATCGGGAGACCATGGAGGCACTCAGAAATCTTCAGGGTGAAATACAATATTTGAAGGAGCAATCACAAAAGATGTAGTGAAAGAAAGCATAAAAAATGGTCCAATCTGATATGGATGAATTGAAAGAAGAATGTAAGATGTTGCGCTAAGAGAATATCATTCCATTGTTAGGGAATTGGTTAAAGGGAAACAATCCACGTGTAAGTATTGAGACTAGATAGAAGATCATGCATGCAAATATTCCCCCTCATAGCTTAGATTATGACAAGGAAATCACTCTGAATGCTGTTGTGGATGGGTGGCTTTTGAGTAATATATTGATTCTTATAGGTGTGAAAGTCAATGTTATCACTTTAGATGCATGGGTACAAATGGGGAGACCCCCATTACAGCCATCTTCGAATGTATTATTCATGGCTAACTGGACTAAGGCCACTCCCATCGGAGTGTTAAAAGATGCATCCATTACCATACAGGAAGCCAATTTTACTAGAGATTTTGAGGTTTTAGCTTTGGAAGAGGTAGATAGCTTCCCATCTCTACTAGGGCATCCTTGGTGCTATGCAAATAATGCTGATCTTTGGTTCAACAAGGGCTATATCAACTTTGAAAACAAGGAGGAAAGAGGTATTATCCCTTTAACAGATGGGAAATCTACGCCCTATATTGAGCCCTTGAGTGAGGAAGACCTGGACAAGATTTATGTATGCACTGTCCGAGACCTAGAGGTACTTGAGCCATCTAAGGAAGGAATCCTCCAGTGGGAGGATGCATAGTCTATTAGTGATACTATGAGTGTTGATTTTAAAAATTGGGCTCATAGTACTTGTGAGTTGGTAGGGAGCGAAGTAAAAAGAACATTTGTGCGGGACAACAAACATCTTTGTATCAAGATAATAGGTAATAAATCAGTACCTCGGTACACTGGAGAAGGAGATCCTACAGAATTTCTATGTGCCATGGAGGAACAATGGATAGACCAGTTGGAGAGATGGAATATGTTGGCATATATCCTATGTGGGACAATAACATGCTGGTGGGTCGTTCACAAGGATAATCTTATAGGATGGAATGAAATTAGGATTGTTCTTGCTACTAGATTCTACAGGAGCAATGCACCTACTCAAATCTACACTTATCATGGTAATTGACCTGTTCAACACCACGTTCAACAGTGTGAGAGGTTCTAGATGGAGGGGTAGGAAGCTTTACCACCTTCGCTCTGGGTGCACAAATTTTATTCCACTTTACAAGGATGGGTGCGTGCTTGGTGTTGGTATCCAAATTTATTCTCCCTTAGAAACTGAGCAACATAAAAGATTTAGCAAGACATTTAGAGACATACAAATCATATTATGAGTTTTTTTGTAGCTGAGGAGGGGATTTGTTTGAATCTTTGTCACTTTGGCATCGAAGAAATAGATAACACCTTCATTAAGGATTTGATCTATCCTCATTACTTTAGGCCATGCCTTTCGACCAGGGTGAGAGGACCCATTTTGTAACCTCTTTTCAGTGAAGGAGAATGAAGATATCCTTATTTGCACAAATTTGAAAGGGGACCCTGAGAAAATATGATCAATGCACCATAATTTAACTCTCAGGAGTTTTCACTTCTAAAGAATGGTGATATTTCCTAAACAGGGTTAAAGGTTACTAAATACATTATGGAGATCCTAATTGCTTCTGCATATTTTAACAGTAGAATTTATACATTTGTGGAACACAGGGTAAACATGGGTAGTTTAGGATGGATTCATTGTTTTTGAATAATTTTGGTGGGAGATTAAGCAGGATAAAATTGATTATACTAGATCTTTGAGAAACTTCACAACAATTGGAAAGCTAAATGACATAAAGCTTCAGTAATAGCTAAAATATTCCTTCAACCAGAAGGTGTGCATCAATGGAGCCCAGATTTGCATGTTTTCACACAATCTCCAAGAATTTAAAATGAAGGCTCGAGCAAAAGACTCAATTAAACATCAAAGACCCCTAGTTCCTCACACCTAAGATACACTCAAAGGCTTACAAACAATCTTTATCAATAAATGATAGTAAAGTGATTTTAAATTGTTTATCTCATTACAGGATGAAGGCTCTTCTTGAAATGAAATTGCAAATGCCACTAAACTGTCACAGGGACAAGATCCTGTGTGATTTCGGACAAATATTTAACTCAATATTGCAATAGGAATAAGAAAAAATACTTGCAGAAATTCTAAAATAAATAAGACACAAATTGGTCTGGATTGACACAGATTAATTCAAAATTTATTAGATTCATCAGTAGGGGAAAGTTTTTCTTTGAACAGTCTCAGAGCTTGTCAATGGTTGTACACTGTAACCAACTTGACATGATTGAAATCTAAAACACAGGAAATTAACAGGTTTCTCAGATTGGTCTCTCAGGAAGATGGGCTCTCTCAAATTTTCTCTTAAGAATTCAACCCCTGACCCTTTGCAAGAGTATTCTCATTGCATTTATACATTTCACTCACTCACTCATCCCAAAATTTACCCCCCAAAAAGAATAATATTTGAGGGACCTTTTCTTGTTACCAATTTGCCTCAGAAAGTGACGTTTAACAAATTTGCATACCATTTAAAAGTTTCCAGGTGGACCAATTATGAACTGATCACGTTTCTCAAACCCTTGACTAATGACTAGGATGCCATGCCACAATGTTTTGACAGTCCTTCTAATCATTCTGATTCTGTCATGCGAGAAATCCCCATTTTAATCATTTTTCGGAGGCTATGTACATCTAGATCTGACAGGTAATCCTTTTCACCCTCGAGGAAACACCTTTTTCATCCTTTGCACCTGCAACCTTCATCATTTCATCCTTTTCCCATCTCTTTCCTCTGCAACTCTGTCCCACATCCAGCTTCTCTGGTAATTCACATTTTTGTAAGTGCCCGAGCAATTCCAACTTCAAAATATTAACCTTAACAATCCTTGGACTCACAAATTAAGTTCTAAATCCATTCAATGGCACTTTGTAGACAAAAATGACAAGGAATTTCATCAAAAAATGATGAAAAATAGTGCATATTTGCATCTCTAGGAGTCTTGGAGCAAAAATGGTAGAAAAACAGATGCAATGCACATCAACTGTTGATTCTTCCCCAACTCAACTTTAGATTAGAGCTGTCCATGTGTTTCATTGGATGCAACTACAAAGGTGAGGTACAGAGGCAAGTTTCCAAACAAGTGTGGCCTTCCACGTGCCCTGGGCCCAAGAAAAATGCCTTTTGGCCTTTGAAAAGTCTCCAGTATAAAAAAGAGCCAGTGGAAGCCTCCACATGTCTGGCTTGGTGCACCTTTGGTATGGTCCTCAAAATTGGAGACCCCAAACAAGCGCGGGCTCACCACGTGTCTTAGTCCGGCAGAGTTTTTGAAAAAGTTGAAGGATCAGCGGAAGGTGCCATGTGTCTAGGGTCCAAGACAGTTTTCCTTAGCCGTTGAAAAGTCCAAGCAAGGGAAGAGTGAGCGGAAGCCTCCAAGTGTCCTCCTTGGCTCTTCTTCAAAATAAAATTTAGGGGTTAGTCCCCAAACAGGTGTTGTCCCTCCACATGTCCCAGGCAGTTTAGAAAGTTACTTGAAAATTTTAAGTATAGAAGAGGAGCTAGTGGAAGCCTCCACGTGTCTCCCTGGGTGTAATTTTGAGATGGTCCCCAAAATCGGAGACCCTGAACAATGCATGGGTGTCCCCTTAGCGCAAAACTTCTGGGACCCTCAGAGGTGGATCCTCAAATGAGCACCGGACCCTCCATGTGTCCATGGTCTGACCTAAAGATGCACCGGCCACATGAAAAAAAAGTCTAAGTCTGGGCAAGGCAACAGAAACCTCCACGTGTCTCCCTGGTGTAACTCCAAGGTCAAACCAAAAGGCAAATTTTTAGATGAGCACATGCCCTCCATGTGGACAAGCTTTTGAATTGAAGTAGGCCTTAGAATTTCAAAGTGCCCTGCCGAGCCACATCCAACTAGAAAGGGCCACATTTCCACAGATGCGTAGATATAAATTTGACGAGGAAAACACACCCATCAAACCATAAAATGCAGGAAAATCACCATTTGCACTAGGAAATGAATCTTTCTTCAAGGACAAGAGAATTTGGAAATGATATAAGGCCCAAATGTGATCCACCGAGCTACATCCAATCAGAAAGGACCACTTTTCCATAGGTATAGGGACAAAAATTGACAAGGAAAACAAAACGTGACTGTGGAAAAATGGAAGGAAGGGAAAAAAACTGAGTATACGACCAAGTTACAAATTCTTTCACATGGATAGAGGAATGAAAAAAAAATTCTAGACTTTAAAGTGATCCTCAACCAAAGGAAGGGACTGATCATGGAAACCAAATGGAGGATAGAGTTTTCATGCATCAATACGGGGAGATAGAAAAGACGACAGAGCCCGCAAACTGAAGAATTTCAAGGACAAACGTGGCAAGATCAAATTGAGCACCAACATCAACTCTGACTTGAGGATGGGCACTCCCTAATGAGTGGTCACAAGAACAAATAGTAGACCAAGTGCCAAAAGTAAACCATTGGGAAACGAGTGTCAAAGAACAAGCTTACAGAGAAGAACAATAATAACCAACTTCCCCAAGGACGAACAATTAAACCAACAAAATGGAGCTGCCAAGGACTAGGACGAAACAATAATCTCCTATAAAAACACAAAAGCAAGAAAGTAAACATTAAAATACTATACACTATACAATGGAGTATACCTTGATTCTGAGAAATCAATCAAGGAAATGTTTCAAATGCCTGCCATTAACAGGCAATTACAAGCAATTCCCCATCTAATTCTTTTAAGAAGAAATGTATGTTCACCAATTCGAATGTCAATTCAATAAGGGCCATCCACAATGCATCAAATTTTCCATGTTTTCCCTTATCCTTGTGCATTGCTATCCCATAATAGCACAAGATCTCCCACAACTGAAAGCTCTTGGAGTCACTTTCTTATCAAACAAATTCTTCAATTTTTCTCTAATTTCACATGTGGTCTGATGGGATGCCCTTCTTTCTTCATCTAACTCAACAATCTGATTTATGCGAGCATCATAGAGACTAACCTCTTGATCTTCCAATTGTTAAAGAAATTGAAAAGAAGAAAATTGCATATGCAGGGGTACACAAGAGCTTGAGTTCCATACACCAACTCAAATGGGATTTTCTGCACTAGCTCATTTAACAGTTATTCGATCAGCCCAAACAAAAAATTTCAACTAACTCACCCCACTTTCTTTTGTTCAACTCCAAAGTTCTTCTAATTATCTTTAACATGATTTTTATTACTGGAATCTGACTTATCCATTTCCTTGGGGATTATAATTAGAAGCATATGTCAAATTGATCCCATATTCATGTGCACATGGCCACATAAAGGTTTAGCTCAAAAGCTCATGGCATTATTAGCAACTAGTTTTGGAACTTATAGGTACCCCAAATCTGTAGATGATATAATTCAAGATAAAATCCATGACAATTTGGTGAGTTACCTTCTTGGTGGGGATTGCCTCCACCCACTTGGTGAAGTAATCTATGGCCACTAGTATCCACTTATGGCCTGCACTTGAAGGATGCACTAAATTTCCCCAATGAAATCCATTCCCCATTGCCTAAATGGGGCTTTAACTGATACAAGTTGCACAAGGAAGGGAGCCTGAAATTTTAGTATTTCCAGAAAAGTGTTGGCAAATTTCACATCCATTCTTACCAATTCAAGAGTTGTATCCTTGAAAGAGATTTGGTTGACCAATGACCAACCCTTCCCAGATCTTATGAGCTGTGACTCTTCCAACAAAATGCCCGACACAAAATTCTCCATAAAAGATCAACAATTATTTTATGGGGCTTCATCTTCAGTAATCATGACCCCATCTTAGTGAGAGAATGTGTCTTAGAAAGTTTTTCCAAGGTAACCCAAAATGCACTTCTTTAAAATACCATACTCTCTGCATCTTAACAACATTTTTTCTAAGTTTTGAGGTTACTCCTTTTTCTGGAGAAAAAAGTCACATCATCTTGATATACAACGATGAAATCATTAATATAGCTAGAGAAAGCTACATCCATTGCTCTTTGGAAAGTGGCTCTGACATTCATTAGACCAAAAGGAATTATGACATAGAACATATGTTACCCAAGGAGTGGTAAAAAATCTTCATTCACTCTGATTCCTTCACAACTACCTGGTTATATCTGAAGTAAAAACCATCTAAGGTGGATAAAAATGCTTTGAACCAATAACCAATTGTAACATTTTATCCATATTTGGCAAAGGGTAGTTATCCTTCATTGATGCTCTATTTAGGTTTCTAAAGTCCACACACAACCTTATATCTCCATTCTTCTTTCTGACAGGTACCAAGTTTTGCAACCCATGATGAGTACCTTGTGGGCTGTATGATCCCTCCATCCCTAAACTTTTTCAATTCATCTTGCATCTTCATGGAAATAAGTGGATTGATTGGCCTCTGTTTCTACCTAAATGGATTGATAGAGGAGCTTCCAAGGGAATTTCGTGTTGGAAAAGATCCTCTTTGTATGCTTTTACAAGTTCAGAATAAGACCATGCTAAGAATTCTGGTATTTCTTCAACAATTGGACATACGAATTCCCTTTTCTTCTTACTCAGATTACTACCTAGCCAGATCTTATGTGGTTTATCCTTCGTGCCCAGGTCGTGCTCTTCAACATCCCTTGAGGCTCCAATATGTGTCTGTTGACAATGCAATCAACATTATCAAAGTTTGATTCAAGTGCTACCAAACCCTCTGGGAATAGTATTAGTCTTCAAATGAATGATGTCTTTTCCAAATAAAGTCTCCTTTCCATCAGCCGACACAAACCATTGGCTCCCAATCTATACATTGATCAAGCAAATTCTCCTTGGTTCTGCAAAAACCTTTGCACCTGGACATCATCTTCGAACACTTGTCAGTGTTTAACATTGTCAGGAACAAATGGCCTAGTCAATACCTCAATATTATACTCACAATAGGGGGATACATACACAATTTTCAAATCTTGACCCCAATACGGCCAATTTATATACTAGATTATTGTACTTCCTATCGTGATGTATTATGTTGAAGGAGTCAAACATTTCAATGAAATCCTAGACTGCATGTTTATACTGCTTCATTCTCTAATTTTTTGTTGCATACAGTTTTCTAACCTGTTTGACAATTAGCTCTGAATCTCCCTTAACAATGATGTCTCTAATACCATATTTCCAAGAAATTCTTAGACCCAAGAGCAGTGCTTCATATTCAGCAATATTGTTAGTGCACTCAAAGTTGAGTTTAAAAGAGAAAACAAACTCTTCTTGGCCTGGAGATATCATAACAATACCAACACCATTTCCAAATTTAGAGCAATCCCCATCAAACAACAAAGTCCAAGGAGAACCTACTTGATTAAGAGACTTGCATTGATCAATTTTGTGCTCTTTACCATCAGCAAATCCAAAAAATTTATCAGCATCAGTGTCAGTGTATAACACTTCATAGGAAGCATTATTGGGATCCTCAATGAGATGTAGCATCTTCTTTTCACCATACAACTTTACAAGGCTTCCCTCAATAGGTATAGTGGAAAAAGACATATCCATTTGCACACTACCACCCACACTAACAACCCATTTTCTTGACAACAACATTCCCCATTTCGTAGGGCAATCAACAATAACAACATCTATTTTTAAGTTCTTGCCTGGGTAGGCTACAAGTTACACTATCAGACCCTTGACACATCTAACCACTGGCATCCTCTCTAGAATCCATGGTAGTGCACTTCCCATAAGCTATTGTCACTTTGATATCTAATTCATTCATGACTTCAAGAGGCATAACATTGTATGATGCTCCAGAATCAAACATACAATTGTGTAACAACATGTCCTTAATAATCATAATGGTGAAAAATGGATCTACATTCAATTGGGACTCAACCAAGGATGTTCCCAAATATACTTTAGGTGGCTCATCTAGTTCTTCCAACACTTGGGGTTTTTTCTAACTCTGTAATGGTAGGAGGAGTCTCAACATTGTTTACATTTCTACCTTGGGTAATCTTTTCTTCTTTCAATCCCAAATACTCAAAGGCCCTTTTCTTGTGCTCAGGAATCCTAAGCAACTCAACAATTGGAACAAAAATCTTGATCTAACTCAAGACTTGGGCAATGTCATAAGGAATGTATTTGGGCAAGGCAACATTTGGAGGAAGACTGAGAAACTCATCTGACAGCAAAGGATTTTTCATGGTCTGAGCATGGGCAAGGATACCAGTTCTGCTTGGGGACACAAGGCTTTTTCCAGATGTATCTTTCTTAGGAGTTTCTTTTGAGATATTGGTGAGAATTGGAGTTTTTGGTTTGGCCTGAGGCCCTGCCCCTTTGACAACTTTACTCCTAGTGTTATATTCCTTTTCATGGCCAACTACAACATTCATTAAAAACTACCTATCCTCCTCAGAAGGGATTCCTCCATCATAATTTTTAATCATTAATGCCCTTAAGTATTAAAAATCATTACTAGGCAATTCAAAATCTTGTACCATATCTATTTCAAAAGTATGAGAGGTAGGAAGGGGTAATACCCGGTGGATGCAATCCCAGAAATCTGCAGCAGTTCTGGCACTAATTAATTCAGTCGAAGTTCTCCTTGCTGTGAGCTTGTAGAGCACCCCACCATGCACACATCATCATCAGTGTCATCATCAGCTTCCTCAACTTCTTTGTCTTCATCACATGGGGCATGTGGCAAGAAACATCTGTCACACCACTCAATTTCATTGGCTTCTTCCACAATAGCAACTCTGACAGTCAAAGGATCAGAAACAATTCTATTTTCATGGGCTTGGGGCTGTCTATTTATTGATCCCACGAGTCTTTTCCTCTGTCATTAGATCTCTGATCACCCCTAGATGATTTGTAAATATTTCTTGACCTTGTGCTTTATGCTGACCTTGGGAACCTTGTCCAATCCCCTTCTCTTCTCTGGACTAGTTTATAAGATATTTCCTTAACAACTCCGGCCAATTTTTTCACAACCTCCTCTAGATCCACAACTTTACTTGACTGAGGCTTCTATGGATTGATCAGCTTGATACCTTCCCTCTTAGGAGGCTTACCAACTGCTTTGATATTATTTTCAATCTGCAAAGCCATGGTGAAGGCCTACCTCAATGTTGTTGGGTTCTTATCTCTCAAATAATAGGCAGCCTTCTTATCAAAAGCATCAGAGTATTTTATCAAACAAGAAACATCACTTGGCCTCAAGATCATAGGTAGCCTATTTAGGGTCTTATTGAACCTTGTATTGAAGTCATGAAATAGACTCATTAGGATTCTTTTTTATATTTTCAAATTATGATAAAAGAAACCTAGGGTCTGTTTTATCTCCATATTGCAATCTAAAAGCATTCTTCATTTCTGTCCATGAATCAATGGAGTTATCTGGAAAAGATTTATACTAGTCCCGTGCATCCTCCTCCAGAGTATGAATAAACAACTTTATGTACACATCCTCAAATTCAATCTCAAATTCTTCCATCATATTGACAAAAAGCTTTAAGTGTTGATCCCCAGTAATGGCATTATTTCCTTGAAATTTAGGCAATCTATTTCTAACATCTTAGGGCACAACATTTGGATATCTAGCCATACCTCTTAAATCTATAGGACCAAAAGTGTTCACAACAAATGGAGGTCTGGGTGGGGGCTGGGCCATATTGTTTTGGGGAGGTGATCTTACAGGAGAAACAAAATGATGGGGAGTGAGGGGTCTATGGGGCATAGGAATGCAATTCTTAGAATGAATTTTATCTAAAAACTTTGTTCTTGGAAGATCCTATCAGCTTTGGAGAACACAGGGACAAAATGAGATGTAAATCTTTCAAACAAAAAAGAAGGACCCTCTCAGATGGAGAATTCAAATCTACAAAAAGACTACCTAATTCAAAAGCACTTGAGGAAGTATAGCAATCTTCAATGACAGGCTGATCAGTTTCCACAATTGATAACTCTTTTCTTGATTTCTGATCTCCAACAACTTTCCATATTCTTCTTCCTTCTAGAATTCATCTTTCCCAGCTCTGGAAACAACTTTTTTGGTAGGGTCTCTAGCAAAGAAAGATATTCTTCCTTCCATTTGCAAAGATTAGTGATAAATTGTCAATTGATAGAGGTTAAGACACTGGAATTTATCAAAAAATCATTCAATACGGAGTCGCCACTAAGGATTTTCACCTTAGTTGTGAAAATGCACTAAAATTGGTGTCTAAAATGTCTGTCAACACTAAATTCATGCAAATCTCTCTAGATATGACCCTACTTTACCCATATTTAACATTGATGATCTAAACTTAGCACAAAAAACCAACATAAACTGGAAATATTACAAGCAGAACTTGTAACTTTCCTCTATTCTTACAAATCCCAGGACACAAGGATGACATTTCAACAAAGTATTTGCACTTTAAAATTGTGTAAGAATCATGTTACCAGGGCTAAATATAAGAATGTTGAAACTTTGCACAAACTTCATGTCCCCTGGCAACGATGTCATTCAGGTGTTGGTATCCAAATTGATTCTCCCTTAGAAAACGAGTAACATCAAAGATTTAGCAGTACACTAAGAGACAAATGGATCATATTAAGAGTTGTTTTGTAGCCGGGGAGGGGATTTTTATAACTCTTTGTCACTCAGGCATCGGAGAAATGGATAGCACCTTCATTAAGGATTTGATCTATCCTCACTACTTTAGGTTGTGCCTTTCAACTAGGGTGAGATGACCCATTTTGTAACCTCTGTTGGTGAAGGAGATCAAATATATCCTTCTTTGCACAAATTTGAAAGGGGACCTTGAGAAAATATGATCAATGCACCACAATTTAACTCTCACAAGTTGTCACTTCTAAAGAATGGTGATATTTCCTAAACAAGGCTAAGGTTACTAAAGACATTATGGAATCTTGATTGCTTCTACATATTTTAGCAGTAGAATTTATACATTTGTGGACACATAGGGAAAACAAGGGTAGTTCAGGATGGATTCATTTTTTTTGAATAATTTTGGTGGGAGATTAAGCAGGATAAAATTGATTATACCAGATCTTTGAGAGACTTCACAACAATTGGAAAGCTAAATGACAGAAAGCTTCAGAATAGCTAAAATATTCCTTCAACTAGAAGGTGTGCATCAATGGAGGCCCATATTTTCATGGTTTCACACAATCTCCAAGAATTTAACATGAAGGCTTGAGCTAAAGACTCAATTAAACATCAAATACCCCTGGTTCCTCACGCCTAAGATACACTCAAAGGCTTACAGACAATCTTTATCAAAAAATGATAGTAAAGTGATTTTAAATTTTTTGTCTCATTACAGGATGAAGGCTCTTCTTGAAATGAAATTACAAATGCCACTAAACTGTCATAAGGATGAGATCCTGTGTGATTCAGAGGGACTTTAACACAAGATTGCAACAGGAATAAGAAAAACTACTTATAGACATTCTGAAATAAAGAAGACACAAATTGGTCTCCAAGATTAACACAGATTAATTCTGAAATTGATTAGATTCATCAGCAAGGGAAAGTTTCTTTGAAACAATCTCAGATCTTGTCAATGGTTATACAATCACAACCAACTTGATGTGATTGAAATCTAAAACATAGGAAATTAACAGGTTTCTCAGATTGGTCTCTCAGGAAGATGGGATCTCTCAAAATTTCTCGTAAGAATTCAACTCCCTGACCCTTTGCAAGAGTATTATCATTGCATTTATACATTTCACTCACTCACTCATCCCAAATTTTTTCCCCAAAAAAGAATAATATTCAAGGAACCTTTGCTTGTTACCAAATTTCCTCAGAAAGTGACGTTTAACAAATTCATACCCGAAAGCTGCCAGGTGGACAAATTATGAACTGATCATGTTTCTCTAATGACTAGGATGCCATGCCACAACTTTTTGACAGTCCTTCTAATCATTTCTTATTCTGTCATGTGAGAAATCCCCATTTTAATCATTTTCCTAGAGGCTCTGTACAGCTAGATCTGACAGGTAATCCTTTTCACCCTTGAGGCAACACCTTTTTCATCCTTTATGCCTGATAACCTCCATCATTTCATCCTTTTCCCTCTCTTTCCTCTACAACTCTATCCTGCATCCAGCTTCTCTGGTAATTCACGTTTTTGCAAGTGCCTCGAGCAATTCCAACTTCAAAATATCACCCTTAACAATCCTTTGGACTCAAAAATTAAGTTCTAAATCCATTCAATGGCACTTTGCAGATAAAAACGACAAGGAATTTCATCAAAAATGATGAAAAATAGTGTGTATTCACATCTCCATGAGTCTTGGAGCAAAAATGGTGGAAAAATAGATGCAATGCACAAGCAACCGTTGATTCTTCCCCTTCTCAACTTTGGATTAGAGTTGTCCACGTATTTTCTTGGCACAACAACAAAGGTGACGTACAGAGGCAAGTTTCCAAACAAGCGCAGGCCTTCCATGTGCCCTAGGCCCAAGAAAAATGCCTTTTGGCCTTTGAAAAGTCTTAGTATAAAAGGAGCCAGCAGAATCCTCCATGTATCACCTTGACACACCTTTGGTATGGTCCCCAAAAGCGGAGACCCCAAACAAGCATCAGGCTCACCACATGTGTCTCAGTCTGGTAGAGTTGTTGAAAAATTTGAAGGACCGGCGGAAGGCGCCATGTGTCTAGGGTCCGAGAAAGTTTCATTAGTCGTTGAAAAGTCCAAGTAAGGGCAGAGTGAGTGAAAACCTCCAAGTGTTCTCTCATGGCGCTTCTTCAAAATAAAATTTAGGGGTGAGGTCCCCAAATAGGCTAAGTCCCTCCATGTGTCCCAAGCCTTTAGAAAGTTACTTGAAAATTTTAAGTATAGAGAAGGAGTCCAACAGAAGCCTCCATGTGTCTCACTGGGCAATTTTGAGATGGTCCCCAAAAGCGGAGACCTTGGACAAGCGCGGGCTCATCGTGTGTCCCCTTAACACAACTACTAAGGTGGGACCTTGAGGCAGATCCTCAAATGAGCGCTACCCGTCCACATGTCCATGGTCTACCAAAGTTGTACTAGCCACATGAAAAAAATGTCTAAGTCTGGGCAAGGCAGCGGAAACCTCCACGTGTCTCCCCGGAGCAACTCCAAAGGTCAAACCAAGAGGTGAATTTTTGAGATGAGATTTTCAAAGGCCCTCCACGTGGAAAAAGGGTCACTTTCCACAGTTGAAGTGGGCCTTAGAGTTTCAGTAAAATGACAACCAAAATACGACCACCATATAAAAGCCAAACATCATTTTTAAGAATCAGAAAGGGCCATGTTTCCACAGATGTTGAGATATAAATTTGATTTGATGGGGAAAACACACCTGTCAAACCGTAAAATGTAGGGAAATCACCATTTGCGCCCAGGAACGAATCTTTCTTTAAGGAAAAAGAATTTGGAAATGATATAAGGCCCAAATGTGATCCACCGAGTCAAATCCAATCAGAAAGGACCACTTTTCCACAGGTATTGGGACAAAAATTGACAGGGAAAACAAAATGTGACTGTGGAAAAATGGAAGGAAGGGAAAAAACCTGAGTTTACACCCAAGTTACAAATTCTTTCACATGGACAGAGGAACAGAAAATAAATTTTGGACTTTAAGTTATACTCGATGAAAGGAAAAGACCGAATCATGGAAACCAAATTAAGGACAAAGCTTTCACACATCAACACAGGGAGATAGAAAATATGACAGAGCCCACAAACTAAAGAATTTCAAGGACAAATGGGGCGAGATCAAAGTTTGTATTCTCTCTACTAAACCTCTTGTAGAAGAGACATTAAAGGTTATAAAGCACTTAACTATGGGGGATAGTGCCAAGGAAGAAGAACTAATTCAAGAGTTATTTGATGAAGGAGACTCAGGAGCACAATTTTATGGAGAAATAGAGAAAAATGCCACACTACTTAAGCACACTTTCCTTGAGAAGGAAAAAGGAAGAATGGTCTACTTAGTAGATGATGAAGAAGAAGAAAATATGGAGTTATACTATTCAATAGGTAGCTGTGAGGTGTTGGATAGTGTAGATAAGACCACACGCACCTATCAGGAACCTATGAAGACAAAGAAAATGAATATTAGATCAGATATTGAGCCTAAAGAGGCCATAATTGGAGACTATTGGTCTGACTTTGAAGTGGAAAAAATCATTGAGTTATTACTAGATTATCAGGACTTATTTTCTTGGGGGTACCATAACCTTAAGGGTGTGCATGAATCCTTAGGAGAGATGAAGATAAAGCTTAAGGAAGGTGCACGCCCGATCAGAAAGAGACCCTACAAGATGAACCCCAACTTGCGTGAAAAGGTAAAAGAAGATATTGACAAAATGTTGAAGTCTGGAATCATCAAGCCCTTGGATGATTCAGAATGGGTTAGTCTAATGGTGATTATTATCAAGAAGGATGGTCGGATTAGGATTTATGTGGACTATAGGGAGTTGAACGCTTCATGTGTGACTGATTCCTTTCCTACTCCATACACTGAAGAGATACTAGAAGGTGTTGCACAATGCAAAATCTACTCGTTTACCAATGGATTCTATGGGTATCATTAGGTTAGGATTGCCCAGGAGGATCAGGAAAATACTACTTTTACGACTGAATGAGGTAGCTTTGCCTATACTATGATGCCTTTTGGTATGAAAAATACACCTGCTATATTTTCACGCATAGTTGTTCAAACATTCAAAGATTTTATTCACAACTTCTTACGGGTTTACTTAGATGATTGGACGATGTATGGGATTGTTAAGGATCATTGTGACAATCTATACTTGATGTTTGAAAGATGTAGATAGTTGATTATTTCCTTGAACATCAATAAATGAGTATTTGCTACACCATTTGGAATAATGTTAGGACACATCATATGTAAGGAAGGTTTGTTGGTTGATCTAGCTAAGGTTGTAGTCATTATCGGTCTAAAAGAGCCTACCAGTCAGAGTGAAGTGCGTGGATTCTTGGGTCACACTAGGTATTATATAAAATTCATAAAGGGGTATGCTAAGGCTGCATCACCTTTGGAGGAGTTACTAAAAGGAAAAGGGATGTTGTATTGGGGAGAACCACAACAATGTGCATTCGAAACATTGAAGGAGAAACTTACTACCACACCTATTCTGTGCTTTCCTTCGTGGGACCTACCATTTCATGTACATGTGGACGCATTTGACATGACCATTAGTGTGGTGTTGGATAAGCTTGGAGAAGGTATAATAGATCATATTATCTATTTTCTAATAGAAAGTTTGCTCCTGCAGAGTAGAATTATACAACTACAGAGTGCAAATATTTGTCAATGATCTATGCGCTACATAAATTCAGATAGTACCTATTAGCAACACCATTTGTATTTTATACAAATCACATGGCATTGAAGTATTTGGTAAACAAGCCCGTTTTATAGGGGCACATATACATATGGGTACTCTTATTACAAGAATTTGATTTCACAGTTGTGGTAAAACTAGGGAAAAGTAATTCTGGACCAGACCATTTATCCAGAATACAGTCGAGAGAAGAAGCACAAGCAATTACAGATACCATGCATGATGCATAATTATACAGGTTATAATGCATGCCATCAGAATTAGAGGATATTGCTGTCTTTCTATGAATAGGTATGGCACCAGAAGGAATGAAATCCTTAGAGAAGAAACTTGTTATACATGTGACACCCTTTATGTCAATTAGCGGTGACCTGTACAAGTTGGGCTAGGATGTAGTATTTCATCGCTATGTATTGGAACATGAGCACACAAATATCATGGAGGAAGCTCATGGTGGTATTGCAGGTGGCCACTATGTAGGTGACACCACTGTGTGCAATATTTTACTCACTAGATTATGGTGGGATACCCTGTATAAAGATTGTAAGGCATATTGCAAGGCTTGTGATCAATTTCAACACCTTGGGAAGCCATTTCAACAAGATAAAATGCCTCTAAGACCTATTACTAGTGAAGAACCGTTTGAGAAATGGGATATAGATTTTTTGGGTCCTATTTCACCATCTACAAACATGACTGGATCACACTATATCATTACTTGCATAGACTATCTGACAAGGTGGGAAAAAGTAATGCCTACAAAGGATTGTACGGTGGCTACATCAGCTAGGTTTCTATGGGAAAATATTATTACAAGGTATGGATGTCCTTTGAGTTTGACCAGTGATAGGGGCACACATTTTCTGAATGAGACAATGAAAATTTAATTAGATGAATTCATGGTTGTACACCATAAGACTACACCATATCATCCTCAGGAAAATGGGACTGCTGAGGCTTTCAACAAGATTTTGAGACAAACGTTGACAAAAATTTGTGATGTTGGAAGAAAGGATTGGGATGATAAAGTTTCTACAGTACTTTGGGTGTATAAAACAACATTGTAACACCCTCAACAACTGATAAATTCCCTTTTGCATTCAAGTGTTGACATGTGATTTTATGGATAAAGATGTGTTCTTTTGACTGTTGAAGATCATGCTTGATAAGGATAAATATTTTTTGTTCTTAAAAATCATTAGACTAAAATTATATGGTTATCAAGAATTCATTTTCACTTTGGAAAGATGAGCTGCAATCTGGATTTAAGAGTTGCAGACTTATTTTCTTCTTCTGACTCATCCTTGGATCAATTTCAGTGATCCAAGGAATGTTTCAAATCTTCTTCATAGACTGAATGGTAAATTGACATTCAGTAGTTTGAGAGACGTAAAATATTGAACCTTGTTTGTTACAAATTCTTTGATCTTATTTGAACATGTTTTCGTTTAGTTGTATATTTGTAGTCGGGTCTTTGGTGATTGATCTTGGTAGGACATTAAGGACTTAAGCAAAATTCAATTCTTTGAGGATGAGTTCAGAGTCCTAAAAACCTAAGGATTACCCTAATAGTAGCCAAGCTAGGTAAGAACACCTATGTTCTAACTACGTTTACTTATCTGAATATTTGTTAGGTTGGCATCCTAACCTAAGCGTTGTGCACTAAATGAATAAGGGAAGGGTTACTAAAGTAATACTAGGGCATTTTAGCTATTACCTAATACTAAAGGGTTATGAATTGAACCTAACCTAAGGTGGGAACTCTAATGGAAAATGTTTTAAGACCTATGTTGGTAATTTTTAAACTAACCTAAGTTCTATTTGAATCTATCCTAAAATATTAAGGGAACCTAAGGGGTTGCATGTCACAAGGGTGATCGGTTCCAATGGAATTTAAATGAGTTGAAAGGGTTTTAAATGATAGAAGTACTACCAGATTTGGCAGGGGCTAGTAGACTTGGTAGAGGCTTATGTGGAAGCTCCAATAATAGATGGAATTGTATTTTTGTGTGGAATTGGCATTTGTCAAATATAGGAGGCGGTGGCAAGGAAAGATAAGTGGGAATTTTGGATTGAATAGCATTTATGACATTAATGAGCCTTGGTCTTTGTGTGTAAACCATCTTGGAAACTTAGAAGGTGGGTTTGTAGGAGGTCATTTGGTTTTGCATGCATGGAGGATTTTTCTCTGCATGGAGCTAACTGGTTCTTCGAACCAGAAGTTTGACCTTCACTTCAAAGCTATTTTTGGTTTCTTCGGTCTATTTTTGATTGAAGGAAATTATTTGAGGCATAGGAGGAAGAGATGTTTTATTGTTGATCTTTCGTGGAGGAGAAAAAGAGTTGGAAGCTCGGTTGGAAGTCTCCTTTGATTTGGTGGAAGCACTATCAGGCATGATAGGCTCTAACTATTAAAATTATTTTCTTTCTTCTAAATGATTCATTAGAACAACTCTGCTCTCATGAGATTCTTATTTTCATGTTTGTCTGGTTATTTTCTTGTTGGTTTTTAGTGAATCTTTGTGTTGTTTGGATTTGAAATCCATGGCAAAAATAGTATTGATTTGGGAACTGTCTCTCTGTGTGCAAGTTTTATGATAGCATGCAAGTGATAATGGTATGTGAAACTTGTTTCTGTATCTCTATTTTTGCACTCTTGATCTTGTATTCAAAGTTATTGAGCTTTGAACTGACTTTCATGGTAATATAGAAATATGAGCTTAGGGGAAACTTGAGTTCTGTTTGATTTTTCTTCTGGGTTGCGAATTTGGATGTAGACTTGTGTTGGTACTTTGTGTTTTGATTAAATTTGTGTTGGAGCTTCATTTTGATCAGAACCAATGTTTGGAAAACTTATGCATTGCTGAACTGTTGCTTGGAGTTTGTATTTGGGAACTGTACTTGCATTATTTTGTTAGTGAAGTTTCTGAATATTTGTGTGTGAAGCTCAGGTTCGTCACTGTACTCCTATTTAACACTTGAGTGTTATGAGCTTGTATTTGGGTCGATTCATTCGATTATGTTCTGGTATTTTTTGTATTGGGTTATTCTTTTATTAAATGACTAAGTTTATAACTCTTTATTTGAGTGACTACTCACCAGGGAATTGGGTGAAAGTTTGTTTGAGTCATTTAAAATCTCTTCGAGATTTGGAACTGGTAACATCATGCTTAAGAAACGTAGAACTTCGTTTCTATGACTATATCGATATGGTATTGGTGTGGGAATTAGAGGAAGTGTTCTTTCCACTTTGTTTTGAGGGAATCCCACGTTCTGGGTTAACTATATTGTTTTGTACCAAGATACCACTGTCACAATTTTTTGGTTGTGAAGTTTTGGTCTGATATTTTGTTCATGTTGCTTTGGAGATAAGACTGAGACATCTTCTGTATTAGGAATTTTGTGGTTCTTACTCTCCCTCTCTTATGTCTCTTTAAATAAATTTGGGTCTTAGTGGAAGATTTGGGTTATTACCTTGGACACTGAAATAATTAGGAAGGATACCTTCTCCGTTCAGTTGTATTGAGTTTGATTCTTTTGAATTACGAACTACTTACCTTTTGTATTTAGTGGTGAGGCAATTGTAAGTCTCCAGTCTTGGGTTCATAGGTAATTCTGAACTTTATAATTTACTACTTTTGGGATGTTATTCTCAACTGATACAGTGATTAAGTCTTTGAATTATTTTTAAGAAAGAAAATATATATATATATATATATATATATATATATATATATATATATACGTATTCTTTTGAGACCAATATATGGTTCGGGTCTGTAGTATGCTTTCATCCTAAATTGGTTTGAAACTGATACTTATTTGTTCAGTTGAACGAAATGATTTATCATTGGTTATTTCCTTATTTGAGTTATTATTCCTCTGTCCTTGGATAAGCTCATTATTTTAACTTCTATGTACTCGATTCTCTTTCGAGATGGTGATTTATTTTGACCTCTTGGTCTACCTTGTTCGAATCATTATTGAAATAATGTAGAGAACTTAGTAGCCAAGAGGGTTCTGCTGATAAGTAAATTTATACTTATGGGTTCGACTGTTGTTGACTAGTATTTCCTAGTTTAAATGGATAGGAGTAGGTTTGTCTCTTGTAATCTTTATCTTTTGAGAAGAACTTGAGTAGAGATTAACTCCTCTTTGGGGCTACCTTGTTTGTGAACATTGATTTCTGATATTTGATTGATAACTTCTAACATGAAGAGTTGGAGTTGGAATTATAGTTGGATATGTTCTGATTTTCTATACCTTCTTGTATTGTTATGGAATTATGTTTTGATGTATATCTCTAATGTTGAATGTGCAAGATCGTTACCTAGAAAGGAACAGGTACTTCATGTATGAACCTGGTCTGTCTTTCAAATGTAATAAGTTAGGTATGGTACGCATTGGTTCTTTTTATTCTTTACTTATGATTTAGATGAATCATCCTAGAATGAACCATGCTATATTCATTTATTTTGTCTCTTAGAAAAGATAAATGTGGTATTCTATTAGGATAGAATTATGAGACAATGGGATGGCAAGATATATTGTTGTTTACAAGCCATTGATAGGATTAATATAACTTTAAGTTCTTAGGTAGATATTGTTTATTATATTTTTATCTTCTCTTAAAAGTTGATCTAGATTTATTAATGTACTTATTTTCTATTTGGTATCACTTATGCTTATTGTATGATGTTTTAATTATCTCATTAAAGAAGTGTTGCTTTAATGAAACAATTAGTGGAATGCACTTCATTTTAATTCTTAGTGATTATCATGCTCCATTTCATTGAACTGACACATGCTAGAAATTTTTGTAGATGGACGATGTAAGTGATAGAAGAAGGAAAAAAATTATATGATGCATTGGATGATATATGTCTAATTCTTAGTAAAGAATTATGATTCATTCTTATGTTGTATTGTTAAAGAAAAGTTGTATATTTTATAGAATGAAGGTTGTTATTATGTAATTTTCCTAAAGTGCATAGTCTTGTAAATTTTATAAGTTGTAATGATGAATTGCGAGTTGTGATTTATTTGCATTGGTTGTGTAAATTATCTCATACTTTTATAAAGAAGATGAAAGTTTTATCTTGTTTGATATTCTTTATATTATGTTATGTTTATCTTATTATCTTTGATAAGATGGATAACAGGGAATTGGTTCAATTTCCCTTATAATGAAGCAACTTGTTGAGTTTCATAATATGATGTGTTTTATCTAAACAATTTAACATAGTAATGTGTTGCGTAATAAACATGAATTAAGAACTATGGATATTGCGAATGATATACCCTAATACTTAATCATTTAGAGAAAGACTCTTTCTCTCTCTCAATTGAATATAAACCTAAAATTTTTTGGAGATATGATTACTAATTATTAGAGTTCATTTTGTATGAAGTCTACTTTAATTGGATATATGCGGTTGTTAAACCTTCCTGAAAGTTAAAGTACATTTTAATGAAACTTATGATATCACTGTCCTGTTTTGGTTAACTGTTGGTTACACCATGAAAACAAACATTAAAAGCAACCATGAGTTTAACGAAGTTCTTTAATACTTGATTGATACAAATATACAATAAGAACTTAAGGAGAGTTGGATTAGGGTTTAGCAGGGTTACTAAAACCATTGAATTAATCCAAATTAACAATGTATTAACAATCTCCTTGGGGTATGTACATCTCGATGAGGATAGTTTCTGTAGGATGTTGGCACACGCCAACTACAGGGTTGTACTTTAGAGAAGACTTGGGTCTTCTCAAGAATACAATGTTGTAGTTGACATGTGGCATCACCCTTCCACATTGATCATCCAGATCTACACATAATAAGAACTTGGAAACTTAGTTTCTCTCTAGGTCAGGTTAGTGGCATATTTAGGATAGGAAGTAGCTTCCAATGGCTCAGGGTACCTTGGCACAAACAGTTGACTTTAAGGTCAACCAAGTATGCCCATTTACCCTAAGCCATTGTGAGAATCTTCCTATAATAATTTATGTTTCTAACTAGGGCTAGGGTTAAACCTGGGACAAGTGGACTAACGGTAGTTAGTAAAGACCAATCATGATAATAGAGGAGTGAGGTGAAGGACATATTCCAATATGATGAGTATGTCATCTAGGAATAGTGACATACATATTATGTTGTAAATCTTTGGCCAAAGTATCGCAAGCTACTGGTTGTATTTTCCTATGTCACCAAGTTTAAAATAACGTGATATCAGATGAATATTGGTAACAAATATTTAGATATGTTCTTTAAATATATCACTCAGTACCTGATGTAGGGTAGGAAAACAAAGTATACAAAGTATACAATATGTATTCAATACTTAAGATAACATAAATAGATCGGTAGATTACCGAGTTATGAAATGAATAGATCGGTGGATCACCGAGTCATTACAGCTGCATATGGTTATCTATTTGAATTCGATTGGCATGGAATGTTTGTTCTAAATAATTCTTTATTTAGAATGCAGATAACATTATATATTAAAATAAAAAATAAGAAAAATTCTCGTGTTTCTAAAAGTCTTAAAATGGGAATGTTACAATAGATGCATCCTTCAAAAATCCTATGGGAGTGGCCTTATTCCAGTTTTCCATACACAAAACATTAGATGATGGCTACAATGGAGGCCTCCCCATTTGTTTCCATGCATCTAATGTAATCACATTTACTTCCACACATGTATCAATCAATATGTTGCTCAGCAACCATCCATCCACAAACAACATTCAAAGTAATTTCCTTATCATAGTCAATGCTATCAGGGGGAAGATTTGCATGTAGGATCTTTCATCTGGTCTCAATACTTGAGCTTAGAGTGTTTCCCTTTTAACCAAATTCCTAATGCTTTGAGTTGTTCATTTTTTCTACATTTTTACACCATTTTGAAGGAATCTCTAAGTTTACCTTGCGTTTTGCCCTAATTTTTCCCATTCAAATGCCTCTACCATTTTTCCCTTGTGTTCCCAGCCTTTGGAGCTTGAAAATTTTTGATTTATACTTATTTACCCTAAAAAATCCCTTGCCATGGTCGTAAATTACTTTGAAACACTTTCCATTTGTCTTTTGATTGAAAAATTCTTCACCCACAAAGAAAAAATCAAATTCTAGGGCATCCCTGGCATTTTCTGTGTTTTGACGGTCAGACGGGCGTCATTTACCCGTCAAATTTCATCTTCAACATTTTAGGGCATCGCTGGAAATTTTTGCGTTGTTTAACAGTCATACGGGTGTCCTTTACCCATCAAATTTTAGCTCAAACATCTTCTCATACGTGGCTGTTTGTGGTTGGACATGATTCGGCACGTTTGCTCGAGCAACTTAGCTTTTTTTGTGTTTTTGGAAAAAAGTCTAAATTGTCCTGCAAGTCTGTAGGCCCTCATCCAATCAAATGGTGACACGTGACAGTTAAAAAAACATCAAAATAGTGGAGCTGCAGAGGCATGATGGAAAAATTTTCTTTGGTGAAAAAGGAGTTAAGGTAAAAAATTGGAGTGCAGGCCCTTGAAAAATCAAAGGTGGACACGTGTCATGTTTTCATCAAAAGCGGGATGGAAGGTTGGCGAAGGACTTAGAAATTTTTTGCTTTTTGGTGAATGGGAACAAAAGCTGTGAAAAGGGCCACGGGTCCGCCAGGCCAATCAAGAGTGGACACGTGACAGGGTCAGAGGCAGAACTTCAGGCCTCGGGGGAAACTTGAGATTTTTTCCCATTTTGACATAAATGACTAAAATTACAAAATAAGGCCGCAGCTCCATCAATGGTCATGATTGAGCCACGTGTATGGCTCATATCAAAAGAAGGGATTTTGGAGCGTAAGGTCTTTGTGGGAAATTTAGCTTTTGTCCTATAAAGGTAAGAAATCAAAAGGAGGAACACAAGCTTGCAGCCAATCAACGACTGACACGTGTTAGGGACATAATTGGAGGTGCGGATCCATGGGGATAATCAGGAAAAATTTTCTTTTTTCCAAAAAATATGGAAATGTGTTTAATCGAGCCATGATTCCAATGGGTCCCTTATTGGGACACGAGTCAAGCTCATTTTCAAAGGGCGGAGAGGTGGAGAAAAATGTCAAATTTTTACATTTTTCCAAAAGTGTTAAAATGTCAAAAAGTGATCCCAAGCCCATTTTCAATCACTTTGTGACATGTGGAGGGCTCAGATTGAAGGGAGAAAGGAAAATTAATGGTAACTGTGCATTTTTCAGTTTGGCCACCATTTGAGCTCCAGGAAGCTTAGAGATGCGTTTTTTGCATCAATTTTCACCAAAATTTTGGTGAATTCATGTCAGTTTTGCCTTTAAGGATCAATGGAATCAATTTGAAAATTCAATTTGTAGATCTGAGGTACTTTTGAAATGAAATTTTGTTTGGGCTCGAGTAGAAGCGTGTAATACCAGATCCAAAAGTTACAGAGGCAAATTTGGAAAGTGTAAAGGTGAAATGATGGAAGAGGAAGATGCTGCGGGTTTTAGAGGAAGAATACATGCTCCCATGACAAGGAATGATGAAGATTTGTAATAATTTACTTTTTTGAATACCTGGCATCTCCTCCTCACAAAATTGGATAAGTGTCACTTTCAAAAAGTCATGAGTGAATTTGTAACAAACTAAGATGCCATAGGATATTCTTTTCTTGGGAAAGAAGGATCAAATGTAATAGAGAGATATATAATACATGTTTTGAGACATGTAAAAGGTCGAGAAATAGAAAATCATGAGAAAATTTTGAGAGAAGCTCATCCTCTGAGAAACCCTCCAAAAAACCTGGTTAATGTCTTCTGTGTTAGATCTTCATTCATGTTGAGTTGGTTACAAGTGTATAACCATCACACAACTCTGAGATTTTTCCTGAAACTCTCCCCTGTTGATGAATCTAACAAGATTTTGAATTAATCTATGTTATTTTGGGCAATATGATGTCTGTTATCATGTGTAAATGTCTGCAAATAGTTTTCCTTGTTCTTGTTGCAATCTTGCATTGAAATCTTTAGGAATCACATAGATCTCATCCTTATTGATAATTTAGTGGAATTTGCAGTTTCATTTTTCAGAAGAGATTTCATCTGGCATTAAAAATAAGTATTTTAAAATCACTTCACCTTCATTTGTTGACAGAGATTGATTATAAGCCTTTGGGGGTATCTTAGGCGTGATTTGATCAGAGATTTTGATGTTTAATTGAGTCCTTTTATGCAAGATTTTGTGTTAAGGTCTCAAAGATTGTGTGAAGAGTGTAAACTTGGGCCTCCATTTGTGTATCTCTTCTGGTTGAAGGAACATCCTGACTGTTTTGAAGCATTTTATCTGATAGTTGTTCAAATGTTGTAGAGGTTGTCAAAGATCTAGCATAGTCAAGTTTGTCTTGTCAATATCCCACCAAAAATCATTCTAAACCACTAATCCTACCCCATACTACCCCTATTTTGACCTGTATACCCACACAAGATCAAAATACATTTGTTAAAGTATGCAGAATAGATCAAGTTTTCAAAATATCTTCAGTAACCCTTGCCTCGCATTGAAAGTATCTCCATAATCTAGAAGTGACAACTTGTGAAAGTTAGATTTGGAGTGTTGATCATATTTTCCCGAGGCCCCTTCATACTATTTGCACAAATTGAGGGATATCTTCATCTCCTTCACCATTTGAGGGTTACAAAATAGGTCCTCTTACCTTGGTTGAAATGCACATCCTAAAATAGTTAGGACAAGATCAAGTCCTATTTGAGTGCTATCCATCTCTCCATAAATCTGAGTGCCAGTTAGATCACATCCCCAGCTACAAAACAACATACATCATGATCTATCTGTCTTTAAGCTTCATGCCATATCTCTGATGCTGCTCAGACTGAAAAGGAGAACAAATTTGGGTACCAAAGATACATGCTGGAGGTCTCACTGATGAGAAAGACTTAGAAGAAAGAATCGAAAAGTTAATTAAGTTAGATGAGTGACGAGCAATAACATGCTGGAGTCAAAAATAAGAAAAATCTAGGTAGAAAACATGACATGATAGGCACATTAGGGACAAGAGGCTTGAGATAGGAAAAATGGTGCTCCTTTATGATTCTAAGTTTCTGTGCCATCCAGGAAAACTCAAAGTACATTGGTTAGGAACATATGTTATCACTCACATAGTTGAAACAAGAGCTTGTCGGTTAAAAATGCTTGATGGAATATGGTTACCCAGTTACTTCAATGGGAGTAGGATGAAGCCCTACTATAAATAAGTTTTCTTGGTGTTTGTAATAAGGTAGTATTGTCATTTAGATTAGGTTTTCAATTATGTATTCCATTAATGTATTTCCTTCTTCGTCGCTATGCTTTGTCAATTTCGTTGCTGTTTTGTGAAATAAGCACATTTGCGTGCCAGAAGCTAATTACTAGTTGCATATTTTTTATGCGCAGAGGACTACACATACCATTTGTGTGGGGTGGTTGTTGAGAAATGGGTACACATAAATGAACAAACTACTAAAGGTGCTATTTAAATATTGAAGAGTTGGTGAAAATAAAATTGCTTCTAAAATAGGACCATACATGGAGATAAATGAAGGAACAATATAACACGAGGTAAGCAGCAGCCATGGAGACTACCAGGAGAAGGTGCAGTGATGAGGTACTGAGGTGCATGGAAGCATGCTGAAGAGAAGCTTGTAGCTAGAAGGTAGGAAGGTGTGCTAAAAGGTTATGATTGAGGGGCAAAGATGTACCACACGAAAATTATGAAAAGGGTCACTTAATGAGGATTATTGGTAGGTGAAGGAGAAATAAATGCACTAAATTTTTGAAAATCTATTTAAGGATATGATGCGAGTTAATTCTTATCATTGTGATCACGAGAATTTGAAAGAGCCAAATGCAACCGAGCTACGAGAAGAGTATTCAGGTGCAAAGAGTGTAAAATGAGACACGGAGGGAAGATTTGTGCATAGGAGAAGCTTGCATCCCCATTAGTGAATGGTTTGAGTGAATCAGAGCATTGTAAAAGAGATATGGCACATGATTTCAAATTGGGCACGTAGATTCAAGCTAGGGTCTGGGTTTTCATGTTGTAGAGGATAAAAGGCAAGTATTTGAAGTTAGAAAATTACGAGATACAGATGGCACCAAAGAAAGCACCTACCGTGGAAGCTAAGGGAAAGAAGAAAGTGGAAGTAGAGGTTGAAATTACTCTCGAGAGTAATTTATCAGAGATTCCATAACTAGAAAATGTAATAGTAGGACAAGAATAGGAGTTTCACATCTGGAAGTGCAAATTCAATGATTACAACCATCGTACATTGGATAACAAGGAGTTAGCTGCACTACTGTGTATGAAGATAAATAAGTGCAAAACATAGGACATGCTAGTATATGATGATGCCGGAGAGAAGTTGCTAAAGTAGATTGGATTTTACTAGTTGTATGAGCTCCTGTACTTTGACAAGTATGAACCTTTGTACTAGTGGTTGATGAGTAGGGTACATGAAGACTTCTTCTAATTTGTAGGATGGAGGGTAAGGATTACTGCAGCACTAATTGTGACATTGATAGGATTAAAGGCCTCAGGAGCAGATCTAGATAGTGACTTGATAGATAAAAAATAAATCCTAGAGACAAGGAAGGAGTTAGGATATACCAAGGGTCCGTACGGTATGGATATAGATAAGCTGAAGAAGTACCCAGTGGTATAAGCAACTGCACACCTAGTGACAAATTTGAATGATCAAGAGAGGTGGTCATAGGTGAACACAATGTGGCTTCATGTCGCAAAGAAGATGTCACAGGGGGTAGTCTATAATATTATAGGCTATATAGAAGAGATCATAGTTGAGGAAGCACACACCTATGAGAGGATTAGTTTCAGCATAATCCTACTGTCCTTGGTATTTATGGAGATCAGAGTGGACGATGGGCCAAAGGAAGAGGTTTGGGAGTACCCCAAGGAAAATAAGTCTATGGTGGAAAGATTTGGTCAATACTTGTGTGATGGGTCAATGAGTGGGACGTTTAAGCAAAGGGCAGAGATGTAGTATGATAGGCTTCACGTGGCATTCAAAGAAGAGTGGTGCATTCCCAAGGAGTTTCCCTCAGTGGTGGGAAAGGAAATATAGTTTGCATTATACCAATACTTAGCACAGTTTGCTTTACAATGAAAGATGGAACTTGGAGCCCTTGGTGCAAGCTACCATATGCCTTCACATTGTGCTACTTCTAGGTATTAGTCCACCACTTTTTTGATGCACGCCATTTGAACTTCATTGCAAACAAGGTATATTATGACTACCACACCTTGAGGAAAAATTATGTCTATCCAGGTTAGACTGCCTATATTGAGAGGCTAATCTCATATATGATAAGCATGAAGCCTATAAGTTTGGCAGTTGGAGATAGTGGAGCTACGCTGGTATACCTTCAAATTAAGCCTAAGTTGGAAGGTAATAAATATGTAGAGAATGAATTTGTGCTCTCAAGGCCACTAAAGGATAAGCACACAATGGAGAATGTTCCAAATCAAAAACCTAAAGAAACCATAGTGGTGGAGGAAAAGAAGGAAGAATGAGAAGATAGTGGTGGTCTATAACATAGAGGATGAAGGAAACCTATAGACAGGGTAGGAACTGAGCACACAACCACTCCACCCTAGGTACAAGAAGATGGTGATGAGGACTTAGATGTAGTCCAAGGAGAGTGCCACTTCAAAAGGGTATTCAAGAGAAAAATAACCCAAGGTGCTACTCCAAAATCAGTACGGAGATCACCACGACTCTCCCCATAGAAGGAGACAAATGAGAAGAGAAGGAGAAAATTGAAGCTAGATGAGGAGGCAGAAGAGTTTGATGAGAGCACGCCCAGATCTCCTACACCACTAGAGGACATGGAAGATCCAAAAGATGAAGAAATGAAAGATGAATATGTGAAGAATAAAGGAGAATGAGTAAAGGAAGGAGGGATAGAGCAAGATACTACTAAGGAAACTGAAGATACAACTCCAAATCTTGGTGCACCAATTCCTAAGGGGCTAATAAGTAAAAGGACAAGTGGAGAGTTTATTGTTCCATCTTTGGGCTATGCTGAGGACATAAGTAAAATTATCCACACCCATTTTCAAAGCACTGCGATTCCTCAGGAGTTATATGGATGGGAGTTGCATGATGAGGACATGGCCACCATGCACACAAGGAAGCAACTATCTTGGTCTATGAAAACTCATATGGATGAGCTAGACTTTGACGTATGTGAAGAATCCTGTGTGTCAAGAAGGTTGAAAAAGGTGCCTCAGGCTAGACATATAATTGTGAAACCCATTGCTATGTCTGATGAGTAGGTAACCAATGCCTTGGTGAAGGTATCTACAGAGGTGGCATGGAGGAACATAGGTAAATATGCCACTATTAAGGTGCTGAGAGAAGAGATCAAGGCCAAAGATGCTGAGATTACATGCTTGAAACAAGAAAAGGACCTAGAGAAAAAAATGGGGTTCTGATTGGCATGGTAGAGTAAATCAGGTATCATGTCCTCTAAGTAAGACCACACTTAGAGCCCAAGGTACCCAAAAAATTTCCCTTTGGCTATGCAGTATATGCACACATTATTTGATTTGGTGCTTGAAGAGGGACTAGTTAGGATGCCAGTGCAAAAATACCTTGAATAGGAAGAAGAGAGGGAAAAGGCTGCATTAATTTGAAAAATTTCATTATACAAGGCACTACTTCAAATCCTTCAGGAGGAGCTGAAGGAAGTGGATCAAGCATTGAATATATGTAAAGCTCCGGACATAATCATCAGAATAAGGAAAATGGTAGAGGACAATGGATTCCTAAAATCAATGAAGGATGAAACTTTGGGGCACACAGAGAGACTGGTAGTGGTGAAGCAAAAGCGTGAGGTGCTTGCAGTGGCTCAGGAGCCCCATAAGAACAAGTTGGATGAACTAGGAAAACTTATAGTGTATAAAATGGATCTTCTTGAGGGGATAATGTTTGCAACGGCTAACATTATGTTAGTATTAAAAAATGAGAAGGGAGAAATTACACATGATGAATTAGAGTCTATTGCAGTGAACATTCATGAAAAGACAGAGGCCACGCTGAGTGAGTGGCAGAAATAAAAGAAGAATATCTGAAACTGATTCTTCTAGTTGAAGAAGAGGGTGATGTAGAGTAAATAACTATTCTTTGTATAACAATTATTCACATTCTTTCCATTAAATTATTCTTTATTGTTAGAGGAGTAGCCATTGTCGGGGAGGCAATGTAATTTAGTGTGGGGTAATGTTGAGCGGATGAAAGTGGAATACTTAGCAGAAAGCACATAGAACGTTCACATGAGAAAACATGGTACAATCAAAGGTGTGGAAGGATATGGGAGAACACGCATGTGAAATATGAGGTAGGATTTGGGACTTAGCCATTTTCATGTGTACGAGCTATTTTTGGAGATAGCATGCCGAGCACATAAAACGGGTAAAGACTTACGTGACACGCATTGGATATTTTTGGAGGAGTGGCTACAAATTGCTTTGCATGGGTGCAGACTAAGGATAGATTTGCTACTGCTAGTTAAATAGAAGAGGCCTATTGTTAGCGCACTTGCATGTGTGGCTGTGATTGCAAAGGTGCATGGCTATTTTCAGCATATGACCTAATTTTGTAATTATGTAAGTGGTGAAGGGCAATTCCCCACCCTTATAAATATGTAATGATCTGCGTGGTATAGAGTGTGTGAGAACAAAGTTACTATGAAGTTCTACTATCAAATATGATACACGCATAAGTGATGGTATTAACTATTGTACTGAACTTCTATGTATTTATCATGTTTCATACAATGGAGTGTATTGGCTGAATTAGAGTGTTAATTCTGAGTATAATTGGTTCTTACATGGTTGGTTTCATTATGGATATTATTTAAATCTATTATTTTTTAGATCTAGATCTAAACATGAATTATAGAATGATTTATTATTTATGAATTCGAATGCATTAAGTCTTCCTCATACTAACATCATGTAGCAGAAAACCTAAAGAGGGGCCTGATACCATTGTGAGCTTTGGGTGAGCACTCAGTCTAGGCTGAGTGTTGTGCCAATGCGCCTGAGTTTTTTCTAGTAAATTCTAGGTTGCATCATTTACTTTCTCGTATTTCATTACATTATGTATGTTACATTGAGTTAGTGTTTTCGCAATGAAAAAATGTTAGTATTATAGATTTTCATGTTATTTTACACTTTTTTTGTATGTTTGTATATACTAAAGAGCTGGCGACGAAGATCATGAGCAAAGTGAAGAAACAAAGTTTTTCTTGAACTAACTTGGATGAAAGCTATTTCCATTCTCTTTATCTCCATTATTATTCATATCATATTCTTCATTATCATAATTTTTCTTCAATCCCACCTGGGGCCATAGGGATTATTTTTATCCCCCTCCCCCCCTTGTTTCTTCTATATGTTCAAACACATATGCTTGTCTTTCCCAATGATTCAGATTTCCACACTTGTATACTAGGATTGTGTCATTTCTTCTTGTTTACTTCTTTTTGATCTTCAATCGTTCTCTTTCATCACACCATCGACACTCGAGGAGGTATCCTTCATTCTACTATTTTTTTTCCATTCCTTCAAAATTTGCTTGTCTGTAATTGTCTACTATCTTTTAACTAGCATTGTTTACGCCACCCCAAAGAGGGGAAAATGTATACACCTAAAATCCACTTACACCTTTTTAATACTAATATTGAACTAATTAAACTCTTTCCCATCGTTTTCATTATAATTAGTGATTTACCTCTAATTAACTAACAATTCCCTCCATTTTGGTCAATTAACGACACTTTGTTAATTAACTAGCCTTTATTTTAATCAGGATGCCAATTAACCACACATCATTAGTTATAATCCCATTTTGATCAAACAATTAAATATTATTAGTTAATTAAGCCTATATACCCTTTGTATTTAATTAATAAACACTCTTATTGGTTAAAACCCCCCTTCCAACCATTCATAATCACCCCATTTCCCTCTAAATCACTTTGAATAGCTTTCTAATCTTATCCTAGCCTATTAATTAATCCTATTTGATTAATTAAAGCACCCCCAACTCCCATGAGTTGTTAATCACTTGTTAATTCTTCTAATTCTACTTTATCATTTATCCCACATGCACTAGTTTTAAAGATTCTCCCAAATGGGAAAGCTATATAAAGGAGTCTCCTACGTTCTTTCACACCTACACCACACTTTGATTATTGATTTATACAATCTTGTGATAGGATCCTTCTCCATTCTTTGGAATAGATACTTAATCTTTGCATCCATTCTCTCATTGTTGAGTAGAAAGGAAGATCTAAGTATGGCCTTGTAGCCATTTCTCGGTGAGATCCTTCCCTATCTTTGGAGATCAACACAAATTTGATTACTCATGATCTAAAGAGGCTCATGTTTAGAAGTAATCATACATTAAAAGAGTAGGAATGGTTATCATTACATGATTTCATTCATGTTTATACAATTAAGATAGGTATTTCCTTTAAGCTCTTATCATGATGTTAATGATAGATTTTGCTTTGCTTTGAGACTACAATGTGTTAATTTCTTTCAATTCACATAGAAATTTTTAGCTTGTACACAATATTCACTGTTGACCCATTCCTTAGTCCATCCACTTGTCTTGTTGGTTTCTATTTATTTTATCTATCACACTTCTCACTCATACACCTAGTTTTGGTTGGGTCACAAGGATCCTTGTTAGCCAATATTCACTCATGTTTCATCACTTGTCTCTGGACACAATCACCCACATGCTCTTGTCCATCCTAGGCACCTTACCCTCTTTATGTTTGATCTTAATTTTGATACCTGAGGTTAGTCTTTTCAGTTTTTCCACTCATATCTTGAGGTACTAGTTAGCATGTCAGGTCATTAGTGTCGAAATTAAACCAATAAATCCTGATATAAACACAAAATACATACCATTATAATGGCGAGAAATGCTTATAAGCACTATCTATCTACATATCTCAAGGGACTGAATTTGGGTACATTATTCTACATATACACTGCATAGGAAGGGTAGTTCATTTTATTCCATCCAAACATTTACATTTTATCTAGCTACCACCCATTATTTTGGAGAGCTAGTAACACTATTACACACATAAGCACATGGAACTACATTGGGGTTGAGATGTATTGCAACATTCAGTTGTAAGTTCACCATTGTGACAGCTGGGGACAGTCTGACCCCTTAATTTGCATCTTTCTTTTTTAGGATTTGATGTTTCTTTGAGGGTTTTACAAGACGATATTTTTATGCAGGTTTATAAGTACCCCAGTGATCCAAGTGTGACATATAGATGACCAAAGGTGAACAAGTACAAAACCATAACGACACTATCAGAATAAAGTTCTAACCATTTTTGTAAACTCTAGTGCCCCCACAGAGGTCTTGGGTGTCCGTAGACACCACTGTTCTTTCCTAGGCACCCGTGTTGGAGCATTTCCACCTCCTTTGCAATTTTCTAAGGATTGTTGCAATGGTCTGTGTTCATGTTCCATCACATTATCTATCCCAAGCACACTCAGGGGAAAGAAAAATTGAGGTAAGTCCCCTATATCTCTCATTTACTTTCATAATTAAAATCAAATAAATTACCTAGCATTTATATTTCATTGTATGTCATTTATAACATTCATTGCTTTCATGTTTTAATAAAATATTTAGATTTTATTAAATCATTTTGGTGAAGCCATATCTTAGAAATCATTTCCCTAGGATCCACTAAAACCCTAATGGCTAAGAGTATCTCTTGTTCTCCTATCAAGGATATCCCTCATGAGAGTATGAACCCTATCTATGATGAAGTAACTATTGTTGAGATTTACACTCTTTATCGCAATCTTAATCTCTTGGAGGAGACTCAAAGATGTCTTTTGGAAAATGAACACAATATTCCTACTAGATTTTATCATTCTACTATTAGTATTGTCTTAGATATAACAAGCTTTTCATGTGTCATCCTATCTATCCTATCAACAATAGGCCTCCTCCACCTCCTTCTATTTTTGCTGCAACTCTTGATGAGGACATTAGTGGTTATTTACTTAACATTGATAACAATAGTAAAAATACAACACATAATGACAATGTACATGTGCATGATATTGCTATATCTCATACTCACATTTCTGAAAATATTTCTAGTGATTTTAAGGTTACATCTCATACTAACTCTTATTCATTATATATTGATGATACACTTGATGAAATAATTTCCTTTGAATCATTTTATAATATTGATGAGGCACATGATAACAACGAATACACCTATTTTCATACCGTTGAAAGTGAATCCCCCGCTCCAATTTCATCTTCTTATGAGATTATGTCTAGAAAACAACATGTTAAATTATCTCCTTCTATTACTTCATCTCCTAAAAATTCTTCAAATGATATTCCTAGTGATGGTATCAATATTCCATGTTCTTCACCACCCATTACTTCTTCCGTACCTACACACAATGCCTATAATGTTGGCATCCTCCACTTCTTCTTCTAATACTTGTACGATCACTCATAATGGAAAGATAAAACCACTTAATACAGAATCTACATATCATATTATTCGATCATATGATATCTTATGACTCATGCATGTTGTTGGTCAGTTACAATCTCAGATCGAATCTCTCACTCTCGAAAGAAAGGCCTATTATGTTTCCATTGATAACAATTCTTTACATGGAAATCCTATTTCAAAGAAGACTCAAAATTCAAAATTTCCCAAGGATTTCATTATTCCTACATTTTTGTGCTTTGATGATATTGACAACCCATATTTACATCCCAAGCACTATCGTCAAGCTATGAATTCTTACTCTAATGATCAATAGGTGCTTACGCCATAGTATTACTGCTGATGCTCTCTAATGGTACACAAATTTACCTTTCAGATCTATTAGTACCTTTTGTGAGATGGAATAGGTCTTTATTCATATCTTCATACTTAACAATGGCCTTAGAGTCACAAATGACCACTTACCAAGCTTACATCAAGGCAGAACAAAACCTATCCTTGATTACATTTTACATTTCAATGCTTACAAGCATCAATTAGTTATTCATCCCATTGACTTAGAAAAGCAATTTATATTTTGTTATGGCTTCATTCCTGCTTGAAAAGAGAACTTACATTATAACACATGTGAATCATTCACAATCTTGTGCTATAAGGTCATCGATCTTGAACAAGATCTCATTGCTGCACATGTTATATATCCTCCTACTATCGTTGCTACTACTGCATCATTTAGTTCTTCTCCACTTCCATCTGTTGATCATCCTCCGTGGTCTCTGTCTACTCCACCTCACAAGAAATATCAATCTCCTCCACCGTGTAGGGCTCCACACCAGACTTCTACATCTCCTTCATGAGAGCCATTAAACATTTCTCATCATGTTAGACCTTATTATGTGCTTCTTTTATTTCTTAAAAAGCATTTGATTTGTCTACCTTAAAAGAAACATCACCCACTTCATCACTTGGGATAACAACGTGATCAACCTTATTGTAACTATCATCATATCAATTTCCATCATGAAAATGACTGTTGCACCCTTCATGATAGATTACAACAATTGGAAGATAAGGGTGTAATTTCCTTTGTCTCTCACTCTCATGAGCGGTCTATGTCTCTAATTCCTCGCAAGCCTTTTGTTTCTCTGATTGACTTATCTCCTTCATCTAGTTTTAAGGTCATTATTCATCCATCACCATAGTTCATTAATCATGCATACTCTCCATCTCATTCATTCACTAATGCACCATATCATTCACTAAACAAAGTTACTTCTACACATTGGCCTCCAAATACATCATCATCTACACATCCCACTGTTGCATCTCCCATCGTTGGCACTATTTCATCAGGCATTCAGTTTGGTTCATACACTCATGTTTCTTCCATTCCACATGCTTCCACCGCTCCACACCCACTTAGTCTTTAGTAGGTGATTTTCCTCACCTTACCCCTTGATGACACACTCATGTTCTTATGGTTCTTATATGACTGTTGAGGTATCTATTACAATATGAACCTCACCATATCTTTGTGCTACACATTATATCAATATATTTATCTAGCGTACACTATCATATCACTTCCCAATGATGCACTTTTTCTTTATGGCTCATTAATTACTATTGAGGGGTATTATCCAAATAAACCTTATCATATACAAACTGGGGGGCACTACTATTATCCTCCCCCCTCTTCATCATAGTAACACGAACTTAAGTACACTTTTTTTACCATCTCATTCACATACTATTTTACATTATTCATTTTATACATACTCTATCATTCATCACATCTATATTTATGTATACAACATTCTCTCGCATCATTTATCTATCACATGGCATAATCACACTATATATTTTTCACACACTATATATTCTCACATACACTATCTCATCACTTATCTATCTATGATCACATTACACATAATTATCTATTAATCAACATCAATAACTATACAATACATATCAAATCAACAAATACAAATAATGCTAAAAAATATCACACCTCAAATATAACAATGATAATCAACACATCATTTGTGTACCAATCATCACATTGCATATCAATAAACATCAAAGTAAAACAAACATACTCCAATAGTCCATATATATATGTATTGTTCAAAACCATAGTTACAAAAATGTCAATGCTGGGGGGCATGCCCCCTTGCATCACTACATCAATACATATCATATCTCATCATCACTATCACTATCTAAAACTACGAGAGCTGTTGAGAAGATGAAGTATGAAATTAAGGAGAAGGTGCATAGAAGATTCAAACATGGTAGCAAGGCATATTTGAAGGTGCCAAAGGATAGGGAAGGAAACACGCTCGAAAGAAAAGGATTGATCCAGGACTTATCCATTTTCATGGTTACGGGCTATTTTTGGAGATAGCGTGTGGCGAACACAACTAGATGGAATTACTAAGAACTTTGCATGATTTCAAGTTAATAATAGAATTACCACTTCCAATTAACTAGAGATCTATTATTAGTGCACTTTCATGTGTGCCTATTATTGTAAAGGTGCATGGCTATTTTCAGCATGTGACCTATTTTGGGAATTATGTAAGCGGTGAAGGGCAAGTCCCCACCCCTATAAATATATAATAAGTTGTGTATTTTAGTACTAGTGAGCTAATATGGAGCTATGATGCCAGAACTGATGTGCGTATGAGCTATGATAATAACTATTGTAAGAAGATTATGTGTATTTACTGTATTTAACATAATGAAGCATATTGGATGAATAATGGTGTTAAACGTGATAGTAACTAGTTATTGCATGGATAATTTCATTACGTTTATCATTTGATTCATGATTCTTTAAGATCTAGATATAGAATATGCTATGTGGAAATTTTTATACTGTATTGTGGATCTAAATGCATTAACTCTTCATCAAGTTCACATCCTACACAAGCAACTCTAAGGAGGGTCCTGGTACCTTTGAGCACTTCGGGTGAGGGCTGAATCTAGGATGAGTGATGTGTCAGCGTGCCTGGGTTATTCTTGGTAAATTATAGGCTGCATCATTGGTTCCATTGCTAGGACCTCTTTTTCAGTTGTTTTCAGGATGATTCATGATGAAGATGTACTAGTTGAACCTAACAAGTGTTGAGGAGTGGATAAAATATCTAGAAGAAGAGTACGCATGGAGGTTCAACACTAGATCTGAGTTTGATGTACACGCATGGGTGGAAAATAATCTGTATGATTGTCTGTATGAGAATCTTATTTATTGTTTTTTTGGTAGAACTGTATGAGTGGCTAGTTGCTTATGCATCTAAGAAAAATTGGAGGTCTCACACACTTGTCTGGACACAGGGATAATTTCAGGCCTTATATGAAACTGATTTGATTTGGACATGTGCTATGGATACTTGGTTTCATGGTGTTTTTAACAGCTATATCTTGGAATACTCCAATTTCCACTTATTCTTGCCCAGAGGTAAGCTGAGCTCCAATTTTTATGGTATCCCAGGGGAACTTACTTGTAAGGCATTCCGCTGGCGATTAAGATCTTGATGGTAACCATGAACTTAGAGGAAAATCCAATGGCCAACTAAACCCCACCATGCAAGGGGGGAAAGAGCAGGTTTGGAGAAAGATGGCAAACCCTAGCGGTAGAGAGGCAAAGAGAAGAAAGGCGGCTTAAGTACAATGAGGCGCACCGAGAGGGAGATAGATAATCAACATGACATTGCAAAGTAGATGGTGTTGAGGAGAGAGATGGCTTGTGAAGGATTTTGAGCTCATGTAGAAGGCGTGGAGCCAGAGCATCAGGAACTCCCCCATTTGGGAAAGCATGAAAGGGAACCCTCTTTGGCCTCACATGGAAGTGTGCCAGCAGAGACGACCTGGGCCGCAAGTGTGCATATGAATCTACCTAGCAACCTAGCCCTTATGCTTGGTTTTCTAGTACTTAGTACATCCAATAATTATCAAACTAATTTGGGTAGTAGGGAAGTGGGAGTAAGTCACATAGTAAGTACATTGATGGCAGGGAAAACATCTTTATTTTTGTTTGGAGGTACCTTATTGGGTGCATCATCTACACAAAATTTGAGCGCGAAGAATTTGGGGCTCACTTCTGGGAGTAGTACCACCACACAGACTATAGGATTTCACTACAGTACTATTTTTGGGACACAGGGAAGTACATATTATGGTCCACTTCTGGCTATGGCTAGAGGATCAGGGGTTATAGGTGGCTCTAGTTTTGGTGGATTTGGTGGTTCTGGAGGCATAAGCAACATGAGGGTTCTGAATCAGGTGGGTAGGGTCCACACCAGCCCCATAATATTTACATGGAGATGTCTCTTTATATTCTAGATTATAGGGGCATAGAAGATGTTGTTTGAACATGTGCACATGTGTGAGATATTGTGGTGCGCAAAAGGGATCACGAATTTTGAGCGTAAGGTAAGTAAATTTACAACTACATTGGAGGGATGCCACACACAGTTAGTGCAAGAATTTTGACCTTGATCAAACCTGCATATATTATGCAGCGTTTAAAAGATGCATTCCTTAAAGAGTTCTATATCCTTGAATTTGAGTAGAAGAGTATAAGCACGCTCAAGGATATTAAACAAGGTACTACTAAAAGTGTCTGGGAGTATGATGCCCATTTTAAAACACTTATATCTAAGATTTCTTATGATATTCATGTAAGCCAGCATGCACAATGGTTTGTTGGAGGTTCGATCACACCTTTTAGAAGGGCTCTGTCACATAAGACATACACTAATCCACGTGAAGCCCTTGAAGCAACTTTTCACAGTGAGGTAGTTGGGGGTATATACACTAGAGTCAACCCATTCTTGGAAACACAAATTTCAGCCATGGAAAAATAGTTGGAGAAACTATCGGTGAATTCCAGTACATGAGACGTGAACTAGGATTTTTTGTACAGAATGTGAAGTGGAGGGGCACACAAAAGATAGTTGTCTCCCTAGAATAATACGTTAATTATTGGTAGACTATGAGATATGTCACATGAACCATGACGCCAACCATTTCCCATTATTACAACGCGTGATAAGGAAGAATTTATCCTTTTATTGTAATATTTTTTGGTCCACAACTCACAATACAGAGGACTATAGGTTTACTGGTAAGATCCATGATGCAATAAATATTGGTGTGTGACAGAAATGAGTATCAGATAACTCTAAGTGTAAATGTGAGCATCAGGATCTAAATCAAAATCAAGCGAATTATGATCGGAATGAGGGGTGCTATGATAGAGGACGTGGCAGAGGTCAAGGATATCATGGTGGATTCAGAGGTCGAGGTTGTGGTGGTGGACGAGGTGAGTTTCCTCGCGGAATGTGCTTTACATGTGTATCTCCTAACCACTACAGGCACGAATGTCCAAAAAATATTACATGTTATTTCTTTGTAAAGAATCATAGCTATGAGGAATTTCCGGACTTATATGAACATCTTCGTAAGAAGAATAAACAAGAAAACAAAGGCATGTGAATGGTTAGGATACATCGCGCTATGGAAAATAAGTGGATGCCCAATTTGACATTGGAACCGGAGGCATTAACCGTAAAGATTACTACACATGTTGAAGCAGAACATGCCAAAGAAGCATTACAACAGAAGTCTACTATCACTAAAGAGGAGGTTTTACATACCTGGTACCCAAATCCTACCCATCAGAAGGAGGTTTATCAAGAGACCATAGAGGTCCTTAGAAATATTCACAGTGAAATACAGTGTTTAAAAGAGAAATCATGGAATTATGGAAGAGAAGAAGGAAGTAAAGAAGGTCCCATATGATATTGACGACTTAAGGGAAGTGTGTAAAATGTTGCACTAGGAGAATATCATTCTGGTATCAGGGAATTGGCTGAAGGGAAACATTTCATGCACAAGTACTAAGAGTGGACAATAGATCATGCATGCAAATATTCCCCATGATAGCATAGACTATGACAAGAAGATCACTCTGAATTTTGTTGTGGATGGATGGCTATTGATTAATATATTGATTGACACAGGAACGAAAGTAAATGTGCTTACTTTGATACATAGGTATAGATGGGGAGATCTACATTATAGCCATCTTCTAATGTATTATTTTACACTAAAAAACTAAGGCCAATCCTATCAGAGTTTTAAAAGATGCATCCATTACTATACAATGGGACAATTTCACTGGGGACTTTGAGGTTTTAGCGCTTGCAAAAGCATATAGTTTCCCAGCTCTACTTGGATGCCCTTGGTGTTATGAAAATAATGTTGATCTTTGGTTCCACAAGGGATATATCAGTTTTGAGAACAAGGAGGAAAGAGTTATTATCCCTTTAACTGATGGAAAATCTATGCCCTATGTTGATCCTTTGAGTGAGGAAGATTTGAATAGGATTTATGTACACACCATTCAAGACCCAGAGGTCCTTGAGCCATCTAAGGAAGGAATATTTCAATAGGAAGATGCATAATCTATAGTGATACTACGAGTATTGCTTTCGATAATTGGGCTCATGGTGCTTATGAGTAGGTAGGGCGAGAAGTAAGGATCACATTTACATGGAACGACAAACCCCGTTGCATCAGGAGAATAGGTAACAATCCTATGCCTCTATACATTGGAGAATAATACCCTACAGTCTTCCTGTGCGCCATGGAGGAGCAGTGGAAAGACCAAGTTGAGAGAAGAAATATGTTAGCATATACCCTACGTGGGATAGTAGTGCGCTGGGGGGTGGTTCACAGAGATAATCTTAAAGAATGGAATGAGGTCAGGATCTCTCTAACTCATTTTTTAGAAGCAATGTACCTACTCAAATATGCACTTATCATGGTAATCAACCGTTCAACACCATGTTCAACAATGTGAGAGACTCTGGACAAAGGGGTGGGAAGCTTTACCACCTTCACTCTGGGTGCACAAATTTTATTCCACCTTATAAGGTTGCGCACGTGCCTGGTATGTATATGCAGAGCTATATAGAGAGACTGGAAATTGGCAACATTTGATTGTAGGAATGATCCATACTTTTGACTACTTCTCTACTAAACCCCCAGTAGAATAGGCATTAAGGGTTATAAAGTGCTTAACTATGGGAGATAGTGCCAAGGCAGAAGAACTCAATCAATATTTATTTATTGAGATAGAATTAGGAGTGCGTTTTGATGAAGAATAAGAGAAAGATGTCATGTTTCTTCAACACATTTTCTTTGAGAAAGAAAAATGGAGGATGGTCTACATAGTGGATGATGAAGAAGTAGAAAATCTAGATGTTGATCATTTGATGGGGACACGTGAATCTTTAGACAACGTAGATAAGAAAATGCGTGCATATCATGAACCTATGAAGACAAAGAAAGTGAATATTGGCACGGATACTAAACTTAAGGAGGCAATAATTGGGGATTATTGGCCTGACCCTAAAGTGGCAAAAATCATAGAGTTACTACGAGACTTTTAGGAATTATTTCCTAGGGGATACCATGAATTAAAAGGCATGCATGAATCATTAGGAGAGATGAAGATCAAGCTTAAAGAGGGTACACGACCGGTCAGGAAGAAACCCTATAGAATGAACCCTAACTTGTGCATCAAACTTAAGGAAGAAATTGAAAAAATGTTGAAATCTGGCATCATCAAGCCCCTAGAAAAATCTAAGTGGGTTAGCCCCATGGTTATCAGTATAAAGAAATATGGTCGGATTCAGATTTTTTTGGATTACAGAGAACTAAATGTTGCATGTGTAATTGATCATTTCCCTACACCTTTCATAGAGGATATATTAGAAGGTGTTGCAAAGGCATTAAATATATTCTTTTATGGATGGATTCTTTGGGTATCATTAGGTCAAGATTGTAGTGGAGGATCAAGAGAAAACAACCTTCACCATTGAGTGGGGAAGTTATATACTGTGATGTTGTTCGGTTTAAAAAACACACCTACTATATTTTCGCACATATTTGTTCAAGAATTCCAGGATTTCATCCACAACTTTTTGCAGGTTTACTTGGATGATTGGATGGTGTATGGACTTGTTAAAAATCATTGTGACAATTTACGCTGAATGTTTGAAAGATGTAGACAATTAAGCATTTATTTGAACATCAAGAAGTGCATATTTGCTACACCATTTGGCATTTTGTTAGGGCACATCATCTACAAGGAAGGTTTGTTGGTCAATCTAGCTAAGGTTGCAGTTATTATTGTCCTGAAATATCCTACTAGTCAAAGTGAGGTGCGTTGATTCATTGGGTGTTATAGAATATTTATCGAAGGGTATGCTCAGGTTTCTACACCCTTGGAAGAGTTACTAAAAGGAAAAGGGAGATTTTACTGGGGGAAACCGCAAAAACACACATTCAAGATATTGAAGGAGAAACTTACTACGACACCTATTCTGCACTTTCCCTCGTGGGACCAACCATTTCATGTACATGTGGATGATTTTGGCATGGCTATTGGTGAGGTGTTGGCTTATCCAGGAGAAGGTATTATAGCTCATCCTATCTATTTTGCTAGTAGAAATTTGACCCCTGCAGAGACGAATTATAAAACTACTGAGTGTGAATCCTTATCCATGATCTATGCACTACATGAATTTAGACAATATCTTTTAGCAACACCATTCATATTTTACACCGAGCACAAAAATCCAACCCGACTAAAGCCTCTTCCACACATGTTCCTAGCGCCGAAGGCACTTCTTCTGTCCTTTTCCCTATTTTTTCTCTCACCTACCTCATGTTTTTTCTACGCTCTTCCTTTTTTTTCTATACGTGGTTTCTTCAAGGATTTCTTGACACTAATGATTTACTCCCATCTCTTATTTACGAGTGTATTACCAATGCATGCCTTTAATTATTTAATTGGGCCATTCACCACAACTTCTAATGCTAATTCAAATCGTATTATGGGCCTATACTCTGCATCACTCCACCCCACACTAAAATAGATGCACGGTCCTCTGTGCATGCACAACCTTCAAAAATTAAAGTGGTTACCAATGCTCAAAGAAAAAAATAAATGATGAGAAAGTGAAACAAAAAAAGAGAAAATGCATATAGGGAAACCTAAACTAAATGGTGACACGACCTTATTTACAAACACTAAGAATACTTATTTGTAGTAGGTCTTCAACCTACTACCATTGAAGTGACCTGGTAATCTTATCCCATCTAACACTTGTAACTGTAAAGCGCCTAAATCAAGAATGTATGATATGAGGTAAGGTCATAACCAATGGAATTTTAACTTCCCAGGATGGTGCAGATACTCAGAATCATAAAATAATACCAACTTCCCAACCTCTGACTTTTTATTCTTGATATGACGATCATGCCATGATTTTTGTCTTTCTTTTTCTGTCTTTTGAATCCACCTAGAAAGTGATTACCTTTCATCTAGCTACATTAATTTATCAATTATTTCTTCCAGCGCTTGCTAATCAGCTAAACCTCCTACGCACGATATACACAGCGAAGGTAACATGAATTCAATTGGTAAAATAGCCTCCATGCTGAACACCAATTGAAACAGTGTGGCCTTGTTAAACCTTTTATAGGTTGTCATGTATGCCCATAGGACAAATGATACCTTATCATCCCAATCCTGTCTTCCAACATCATAGATCTTAGTTAACGTATGACTTAGTATTTTGTTAAATGCCTCAGTAGTCCTATTTGCTCGAGGGTGATATGGGGTAGTATTATGATGGGCCACCATAAATTATGCCAACAAGATCCTAACTATTTCATTGAGGAAGTATGTACCCCTATCACTTGTTAAACTTAAAGGGAAACAATATCTGCTGATTATATTTTCCCATAAGAATCTAACAGTTGTCGCCACGGTGTAATCCTTTGTAAGTGTTGCCTCTACCCACTATGTTAAATAATTATTGCAAGTAATGATATACCATGAACCAATCCTTCGGGCCATTGGTGAGAATGGTCCTACAAAGTCGATAGCCCATTTCTCACATGGTTCTGTGTTGGCTATTGGTCATAAGGGCATTTCATCCCTCTTTCCAGGTTTTCCAAGGCACTGGAAATGGTCACAGGCCTTGCAAAAATCAATACAATCTTGGTACCTTGCAAAAAAAATCTTCTACACAGTTGCATTTCCCACGTAGTGTCCTCCTACAATCTAACCATGTGCTTCTTCCATAATTACAATGCGCTCCTTCCATAAATACAATGCGCTCATGTTCTAGCACGCATCGGTGTAGAACTTCCTCATGGCCTAACTTGTATAAATCTCCACTAATAAGTATGTAGGGTGCAACGCGTATAGCCAATTGCTTTCTCTCCACAACCCTTATCCCTTATGGTGCCACACCTGTCTTTAAGAACACTATGATATCTTCCAAGTCTGAGGGTGTGCAATGTAATCTAAATAGTTGTGCATGGTATCCTCAATGCTTTGCATGTCCTCTCCTAAATCAATCCTTGACAAGTGGTTAGGCCCTAAATTCTTCTTTCCTGGATTTACCACCACTGTAAATTCAAATTCTTGAAATATGAGGACCAAACGACATATGCACCCTTGCAGAATGGGTTTGTTGACTAAGTATTTTAATGCCATTTGATCTACGTAGAATATGAAGGGTGTTTCTGGGAGATACTACCTAAATTTATGCAGCGCATAGATCATTGAAAATGCTTCACACTCAATAGTTATGTAATTATACTATGGTGGTGTCAATTTCTTGCTTGCAAATCCTAAGGGATGATCGACAATTCCTTCACCAGGTTGTGCTAGTACTTCCCCCATTGCTGTCCCTGACGCATCCATGTGCACATGGAAAGGATTATCCCAAGAAGGGAAATGTAATATGAGCATCATTATGAGCCTTTACTTTAAAGTGTCAAATGTTTTTTGCTGTGCTTCTCCCTAATGAAAGGCACTTTTATGTTTCCAAAATTCTTCTAAGGGCACGACAATTTTGGCATACTCCTTAATGAACTTCCTATAATATCCCGTGTGTCCAAGGAATCCGTGCACAATGCTTTGGCTAGTAGGATTCCCCAAACCCACAATGACTGCAACTTTGGCGTGATCTACTAGTAAGCCTTCTTTGCATATGATATGCCCTAATAAGGTTCCAAATAGGGTAGTAAAGACACACTTCATGATGTTGAGGGATGCCCTCAACTGTTGACACCTTTCAAAAATTAGTCTCAAGTTATCACAATGGTGCTTTAAGAGACCATATACAGTCCAATCATCCAAATAGACCTGAAGAAATTTGTGGATGAAGTCCTAGAAGGCTTGAATTTCAATGCATGAGAACATAGTAGGCACATTCTTCAACCCAAAAGATATGCCCGTGTAGGAAAAAATTCCCCATCCAGTGGTAAAAGTTGTCTTTCTCTGGTCTTCCTTTGCAATCTGTACCTGGTGGTACCCTGAGAACCCATCTGTGAAGGAGTAACGATTCGCACCCAGCCACTCCCTCTAAGATTTCTTTAGTAAATGAAGTAGGGAAAGAATCAATGACACATACTACATTCAGTTCCCTATAGTCAACACAGATCCTGATCCTCCTATCCTTCTTGACGTTGATGAACATTAGGCTTTTCCATTCTAACTCTTCAACTGCCTCAATGACACGTGACACTATCATTTTATCTATGTCTTCCTTAACCCATATGTGAAAATTTGGATTCATCCCATAAGGTCTCTTTCAAATCGGGCGTGCACCTTATTTTAACTTGATTTTCATTTCCCCCAAGGAATGGTAGACGCCTTTGAGTTCATGGTACCTGCGAGGAAAAAAATATTGGAACTCGCGTAATAGATCAATGATCTTCAAAACTTCCTTTTCTGACCAATAGTAGCAGATGATAGCCTCTTTAGGTTCAGCCTCCATGCCAATGTTAACCTTATTTGTCTTCAAGGGCTCATGGTAGGCACATGCTTGCTCATCAGCACTGTCAATGACCTTGTGTGTACCCTTCGAATGATCAACATCCAACATCTCCATCTCTTCCCCATCTATGACATAGACCAATTTCCCCTTTTATTTTTCCATTCATGTGTGCTCAAAATTTACTCACTTTGATTCTTCCTCATAGAAGCACATCTTCTCATCTAGATTTTCTTGTAATTTCAGTAGCCTATCCTCAATAATAACACTATCTCCCATTGTAAGGCACTTGATTTGTTATAACACCTTATCCACTGATGGTTTGGTGCTTCTATACTCAAATGCTTGAATGCATTCAACCACCAACTCTTTCTAATTACTTGTTTGATGACACATATTTGAATGAACGTACCATGCGTGCACATAGCCTTGTAAGGTGGAGTACAACTTGTGTACCCACAACGAAGCTGGTAATGCTTATGTGCTTCCCATCCAGGCTTCCTCACATGCTTGGATATGAAACAAAGTGGTTTCTTTCCCATGGTAGTCTTGTATGGTTGTGGAAGCGTTGCTTATTGAAAACCTTATAGAGAGTGTGATTCTTACCTTATGCCACTCTAGGAGGTTCTCTTGATGTGTAGCCCACCAACGTGCTACAGTCCAGAGTAGGTTATAGATGAGCATTCTTCTTCTTTCATCCTCATTTCTCCACTGAGTTTCCATTTCTTGTAGGAAAATATTAGGAAATGCTCCTCCCGAGTAGCTAGGAAAGTTATTTCCTCCTAGGCACTTGACTTCGGGCACCTTTTTCACCCTTGTTACCGATTCTTTTAAATTTTATCCAATTAACTCATATGTCCTGTGTGCCCAATTGTCAAATGCCACGCTAGTGGTATCACTCACAAACTGAGTGTCCTCGACTTGGATGACCCCCTCCATGGGGTGAATTACCTCAGGATCTCTAATGGAGTGCACATAGATTCTATCAAGGACTTCTTCTCCCAATGGATCTTTGTAGGGTGCCAACTTCCCTTCCATCAAAGGGATGACCACCCGTTCTTCCTTATTTTTGAAACTGATATATCCTTTGTTAAATCTTATGTCAACATTATTCTTGTAATACCATTGGTGCCCAAGCAATGCTGGAAAGTTTTCTACCTTGGTGAGTGCCAAGACTTTGAAATCTCTAGTGAACTTGGCCCCTTGAATGGTGATAACTACATCCTTCAGGACTCCAATGGGAATTGCTTTAGTCTTTTTTGCCATATACAACACATTTGAAGATGGCCACAACATGGGCCTTCCCATCTGATGCCAGGAATCTAAGGTAAGAACATTCGCTTCTGCTCCCCTGTCGATGAGGATATATCTCAAAATCCATCCATCAACAACTACATTTAGAGTAATCTATTTTTCATAGTCAAGGATGTTTGGAGAAAGGTTTGCATTCAAAACATATCTCTTGTGCTCTAATCCAATGTATGGTACCTTCTCGCTCAACCATTCTCTTAGTAAGGGAATAATATTCTCTTGCCTCAACATTTTACATACTTCTATGACCTCATCTAGGTCACTCCTTGGAACTTCTTTATCCTTTCAATGTCCTACCTACCTCGATTGCTCCTTGAGACACTGTATCTCCCCTTGTAAACTTTGAATCACGTCCATAGTCTCATGGTATACTTCTTTCTAATGAGCAGGGTCCAGGTTCTTTCCATGTAGCACCTCTTCTCTAGAAAAAAGTGTCCTTGGTCTTGGCATCTCTTTGGTGTGTGCAGCCTCTGCATGCGTTATCACCAGTACAAGTTATAGTTCTAACTCACGCTCCACTCTTGGCATCCATTGTGAATCAGCATTTTTGACACTCACCATAGCAACACCCTTATCTTTTCGGTGTTGCTGGTTCATATGCTCATAGAGTTCTAGATACTCTTTGTACTTGTGCTTCTTGCCACACCATGAGCATTGTAATAGATTAGGACACTCACATTTATAATGTTTTGTAGATCCATAATTATAACATGTTCTCCATGGGAACTCACTTCTCCCTCCACCCCGGTTACTGCGACCAATAAATCCTCTACAAAAACCTATTCCATGCACCTCTCCATATGTGTGCCCTTCATAACATTGGTTATCATCCTTAGAACTGCCAACAAGGCTAGTCTGGCGTACACCCAGATCAATAACATCATGGATCTGATCAATCAGTTTTTATTCCTTCATGTCATGGGTTGTAGAAGTGCATATCTTGTATTAGCAAAAAACATTCTTGCGGATTGTGCGCTGGAGTAGACAGAATCTACTTGTATCATGATCTCCGTAGAAGATCTCACAGTCTACCTCTATAGCATACACCGATTTCCAAGGGAAAATATCCTTTGCATGAGCCTCCACTTTGTAGTTTGTACACCAAAGCCCACTACACACCTCATGTGTTGAGTTCGCAGAGAGCTTCTCTAATTTCTTGGCCATTGCAGTGATTTGGGCCTCCAAAAATAGACTAACACTAGTATCCACACTCCCAATAACTTTAACACGTAAGGTAGCTTATAAAGCCTTGCGTAGGTCAGTGAAGGTTTTATGTGACAATTCCCTCCTAAATGGAGTTATCAACCGTCCAAAAAACCATTGAGCATGCTGTGAGGGGTGGATGTCATATGACAGTTTGGACAAGAGAGTTTTAAACTATGCATCATACTCCTGCAAACTCTCTACCATTCCTTGCTGGATCTCCTTCAAGGAACTGGTGCTCTTCTGCTAGAAATCTGGGATATGAAACTCTACAAGAAAAGCATTTTTCAACAATGTATAATCCACAACCATTTGATGGGGATCATAATTCCTATACCAGCTATGTATGTGTCCTTATAATGTAGTTACAAACTAACTTGCCTTCCACTCTGGAATAGTGATCCCTTTCGCGTGCCATAGTAACTCACACTTGTGCACATGATCTGTAACATCTTCAATACCCCTATAGTCTAGTAAGTGAAAAGACATCTATAAAAACACTTGGGGGGTAGCTGAGGTCCTTGTCCTCTTGAGAAAGAGCCTTGGTTTCCTCCATTGTTCCCTCCACTATATCCAATTGGTCCACCAGGTCTTGTTCCCCCTGACCCACTAGATCCACTATATCCACCAGGTCCTGTAATCGTCGCAACAAGGGTTCCCAATGTTCCACTGAACTTCATGTTGATGGTCTGTGATAATTTCCTACTACCAATAGTGTACCTTGTGCTACTCCCAGATGTGAGACCCAAGGCTTGTGTATCTGTAATTTGCCCGAAAATCCCTCCAAACACTAGAATGGTATGTGCAGCCATAGAAGTCCCAAATGAGAAATTATATCTCTTGGGTGAAGATCAATCACCTCCACCGATACTAACTGGGTTAACAATACTCTTCCCTTGATATGAAAAAACCAAGTGCTAGGGATCAATCGCTAGGTGGGTTTAGAAGCATGCCCACGGATCTTCTTTCTCCATGTGACAAATTATCATCAAAAGCTGAAGGGGCGGCTTCTGTTACACAATCGCTAAGATGGGGCAGCATAGACTCCTCAGGCTCCACATCCTCTACGTTCCCGTAATGTTTGCCTCTATAGATCCATCACACTTGCTACCTCGCGTTGTCTAGTAATCTCCCTTTCTTGAGATTACTTATACTTGAGTCGTCTCTCCTCCCTTTCCTTTTCATCCGCCATGTCCTCCATCTTCGTCCACCCTAGCTTCCTTTCCCAGTGCTTAGAGAGCTTATCTGACCATGGGGAATGGTTCTAAGCTCAAAGTAACGACCAAGATCTTCACTGCCAGAGGAATAACATGCAAAAATGATCCTCTAGGCTCCCTCGTAAACTCAAACTCATCAATTTCTGGGCAATAATATGTCAAAATGGGATATTCCAAAGTATAACCAGTTAGCACCCTCTTCCACCAGTGATCAATAACACGTGTCCATGTCAGATCTACATCGTGTAGCCTTTGATAGTCATCTTGGGTCCACACACATGATCTACAGAACAATCTTGATCAGGATGCATATGCTGAGAGCCATTCATATAGCTCTACTGGGAAGTAATAAAAAAATTTCTCATACAACTCATTGTATAGGTTCTCTTCTACCCATCCACGTGTACTAAACTCAGGCCCAGTGTTGAATATTTGAGAAAACTTGTCCTCTGGCCTCTTGAACCACATTTATAAACTTTTTAAAGTCAGGCATTCTATCATCACACGTCACAAAGATAAGGACGTATTCCATTTCTCACAATAACTTTGAAAATATGTCTAGGGAATGGAAGCAAGATGTAGTCATTTTTAAGCCCTTCTCAAAGAATGAGGAAATCCCATGTGCTCCGACCTATCACCCAGCGGGCGCTCGGTGCTCACCCGAGGCACGCGTGGGTGCCAAGTCCCTCCTTTATGTGAGTTGTGTTAGAATGAATTATTTATGATAGAAACTTAAGTGAATAGATTGGCAAGGAACTATACATTCATCTTAGAGCTCAGAAAAACTTCTAGACCAATGTATTCATTCATATAAGGAAAGCATTATAGAACAAAGATATGAATCATAACAAAAAATAAATGCGCAGGGGTTTACACCCACTTATATGAAATACACATATAACCATGTAGTAGAACTGGAACCACACATATATTTATATTAAGCATGTTGATAACCATATTACAATAACTCAGGAAATCACAAATTCATATGGTAATGTAGATCAATATCATACATTAGAACTAGACTTGGGAACTTCATAGTACAAAGAAAAATGTTCAAACCTATCCCCTTAGTACAATGTATTCCTACAGATCCTATAAACCCAACTTTTGGAGCTCTCATAGTATTCCTGCATGGCTTCGCCTCTTCCTCTCTCGATATATTTTCCCCTAGCGGGTGCTTTTATTTATAGCCTTTTCCAACATCTTCAAGCCTTCACAGGAGTTGTAGATCTATTGCCAAGTGTCCAAGGTGGTCCTCCATGGGAGCATACTTCTTTAGGATTGAGCTCTCCATCCTTTGCAATGATGGCCTTCTAGAATCTTCCATCGCAAGGTATATTCCTTCTATGGGCACCAAGCTGCAAGGCTGACACCTTATCCATTCTGCATGTGTAATCGGGTCACACTTTTTTTGTGTTCTGTCTGATACGAAAAATATGGCTAAGTCCCAAAACCTTTGCTATGTCTTGCACACTTTCTCCTTACACGCCCATCTTCAAATAGGCCTTGTGCACCTATGTGCCTTCTTGCACTTGGCTAATATTTTAGGGGCCCAACAGAACACATTTTTTGAATGAGACAATCATGATGTTATTAGATGAATTTATGATTGCGCACTATAAGACTACACCCTATCATCCTCAGGAAAATGGGACTTCCTGAGGCCTTCAACAAATTTTTGAGCCAATCATTGACAAAAATTTGTGATGTTGGAAGCAAAGATTGGGATGATAAAGTTTCTGCTGTACTTTGGGTGTATCAAACAACATACAAAAGATTGAACAAGACCACACTATTTTAGTTAGTGTTTGGTGTGGGAGTAGTTCTTCTTATGGAATTCATGTTACCTTCTTTACATATTGCACGCACTAGAGGTATAGCTGATGAGAAAACATTAGAAGAACGAATTGGAAAGTTGATCAAGCTGGATGAGCAACGAGCACTAGCATGATGGAGTCAGAAGCAAGAAAAGGCCAGGTAGAAAGCATGATATAATAGGCACATCAGGGACAAAAAGTTTAAGATTGGACAGATGGTGGTCCTTTCTGATCCTTAGTTTCTACGTTATCTAGGAAAACTTAAAGTACATTGATTGGGACCATATGCTATCACTCACATATTTGAACATGCACTTGCCAATTAGAGGCATTTGACATAATACAGTTACCCAGTTACTTCAATGGGAGTAGGTTGAATCCGTACTATAAATAATTCTTCTTGGTGTTTGTAAAAAGGTAGTGTTGCCATTTAGATTAGGTTTTCATTTATGTATTCCCTTAATTTATTTACTTATTTTTCACTATGCTTTGTCATTTTAGTTGGTGTTTTGTTTAATAAGTGCGTTTGCGCATTGGAAGATAATTACCATTTGAATAATTTTTATGCATAGAGGACTGCACATACCATTTGTGTGGGTGGCTATTGAAAAATGGGTACACATAAAGAAACAAACTATTACAGGTTCTATTCAAGTTTGGAGAGTTTTTGGAAAGTAGATTGCTTCTAAACAAGGACCATAGGTGGAGATAAATGAAGGGATAAGTATAATGTGAGGTAAGCAGAGGCCATGGAGACTACCAAGGGAAGGCACAATGGCGAGGTACTCTGACACATGGAAGCACGTTGAAGAGAAGTCTGCGACCAAAAGATAGGAAAGCACGCTAGAAGGTTATATCTTGGGCTTGAAGATGTACCATGTGTCAAGTGTGAAAATGGTCAATTAGTGAGAGGATTATTGGTAGGTGAAGGAACAATAAATTCACTAATTTTTTAAAAATATATATTAGGATGTGATGCAAATTCATTTTTACCATTATGATCGTAAGAATTTGAATGAGCTAAGTGTGACTGAGCCGAGTGAAGAGTATTGAGGTGCGAAGAGTTTGAAACTAGATGTGGAGAGTGGATTTGTGTGCAGAAGAAGCTTGAATCCCCATTGGTGAAGGGTTTGAGTGAAGCATATGTTCTGAGAAAGAGCTAGGGCATGTAGATTCAAGTTAGGGTTTTGACTTTCTCATTACAGAGGACAAAAAAATGAGATTTTTAGATGGCACAAAAGAAAGCACCTACTGCAGGAGTCAAAGGAAAGAAGAAACTAGAAAAAGAAGTTGAAATTTATCTCAAGAGTAATTTATCAGAGATACAATATCCAGAGGGTGTGATAATTGGGAAAGAGTGTGATTCCCACATTTGTAGCTACAAGGTGAGTGATTACAACTACCCCACTTCCGATAACAAGAAATAATTGGACGTGTTGTTGAGTACAAAGAACAACAAGCGCACGACGGAAGATACACGAGTATATGATGACGCTGGGGAGAAACTATTAAAACATGTGGGAGTTTATTAGTTGTATGAGCTCCTGTATTTTGGAAAATATGAACCTCTATTCTAGTAGCTTATGAGCAGAGTCCATGAGGACTTCTTCTATTTTTCCAGATGAAGGGTAAAGATTATAACAAATTTGATTTCGACTCTAACAGGATTAAAGGGCACAGGGGTAGACTTGACTAGTGATCTGACTGATAAAGCAACAATTATGGAGACATGGAAATAGATAGGGTATAAAAATTATTCGTATGAAATAAACATTGATAAATTAAAGAAGTACCTAGTAGTATAAGTAGCTGTGCATCTAGTGACAAAGTTGAATGATTAGGAGAGATGGTTGTAGGTGAATACAATGTGGCTCCATGTCACAAGGAAGATGTCTCAGGGAGTAGTCTATAGCATAGCAAGCTACATTGTAGAAATCATCATCGAAGAAGTGCGAACAATTGATAAAATTAGTTTTGGCACTATCTTATTGTCTCTTGTATTTTTGGAAATTATGCCCGATTGGCCGAAGAACAAGATTTGGGATTACCCCTTGGAGAAGAAGTCCCTCACAGAGAGGTTTAAGAAGTATTTATGCGAAGGGTCAATGGCTGAACCATTTAAATAGAGGGCAGAGATGTGGTATGATCAGCTCCATGTGGAATTTGAAGAGGAGTGGTGCATCCATAAGGAGTCACCTTTGGTGGTGGGTAAGGTAGTACAGTTCACGGTGTACTAGCATTTATGCATTGCATGATTTTCTATGAGGAATGGGACTTAGAGCCCATGGTGTAAATTTTCGTATGCCTTCATAATGCGCTACTTCTAGGCATCAGTCCACCGGTTCATCGATGCACATTGTCTAAGTTTAAATGTAGATAAGGTAGACTATGACTACCACACTTTGAGGAAAACATATGTGCATCCAAGCCGAAATGTGTATATTGAAAGGCTCATCTCAGAAATTATAAGCAAGAAGCTTGTAAGCTTGGCTATTGGGGACAATGGAGCTATGCTTGTATACCTTTTAGCTTAAGCCTAAGTTAGAGAATAAAAAGTATGAGGAAAATGATTTCGCACTCCCAGGGCCACCTAAAGGTAAGAACACAGTAGAGAAAATGCCAGCCCCAGATCCTACAAAAACTATAGTGGTGGATGAGGAAGAAGAAGAGCAAGAAGATAGTGGTGGCTTAGAACATAGAGGCTCGAGGAAGCCCATAGATAGAATGGAGAGTGAGAGTTCCACCCTATTCCCCTTTTTTTTCTCCTGGAATTCCTTGAGCTCTGCTTCATGGGTGGTGACAAAAACGCTTTCCACTCTATCTCTATCAGTGCAATTTTCATAGGAAGCCTCAGTGACTTGGTTGGTGACTTTCACATCCACGAGGACTTTCTTGTATTAGGCCTCAATGGCCATAACCTTCATCTTTTCATCATTTTCTTTGCACGCTGACACCTCCTCTGTAGACTCAAGGCTAGGGGTTGTCTTTCCATTGTGAGGATGCCGGTCAAGTCCCATATACACTCTAGGGCAGATCATACTTCTACGCAGGTGGCGTTAGATTTGGATGCTTCAAGAAAATGGCATCTGTGATCATCTATGCTTTCTTGTATACTTCACGCACCCTTTCTTTCTCTTCTTTTAATTCTCACCTTAGCTGAGTGCTAACCAGTTCCTCATGTTTTAACTCCATTATTTTCTCTAACTCCCTCTTCTCCAACTATGCTTATAGGAACTTCACTTTGTTGTTTCTCTCAAAGAGCTTGGAATCTACTTCCACAAAAACTTTGTTCAGCGCGTTACAAATTTTTTCATCTAATAGCCGATAAGCATTCACCAAGGGGTTGTCACCTTTTGACTCTAGTACCTTCATTATTGCCCCTTGGCTTACTTTGAATTTGGGTTTATCGATGTGGGGCTCAAATGCCCAAGAAAGCATTTTCCTTGTTCGAGGGTATGTACCTTCCTCATCAAATGATGTTGTGGCCAATAATTTCTCTGTTGGCATGGTGCTTTGGAAATGCACATGCAACACCTTATTTGGATCATCAATATAGCCCATCCTCTAAACCTGTGATGTCTCTGCACTTCTTCTTCCCATGCATGCGGCCTTAGGAAAGCTCATATCTATGTTGAGATCCCCTCCCATACTGCCATATTCTATTTATATTCTTTCCTCCTATGTTTCCTTCATAACTAGTTCCATGCTATATTCCATCTCTTGTTCCACTAGGTCTTCAGTGAGTTTGGATACTTCCTTCTCCACAGCCTTGTTTATCTATTCCTTAGTGAGGCTTGGGGTCCTTTGCTCTTTTGTAACTTCCTCACTAATCCCTCTGTCCTGAGTGTCTTCTTCTTCTTTGTTATCCTCTCTTTTGGAAAAGATGTATTCATTTTCTTCTTCCTCCCCTTCCTCCTCCGAGTCATGAACCTCATAGACAAGATGACCCTTGCCTCCTAGTTCATCTTCATCATCATTATCTCTCTTGCCTCTATAGGCATCCAAGCTCTCTGTGTCCTCCGAGTCATTTCCTTTTGACACGTTTTGCTTCTTCCTGATAGGAGACTCTGCTTCCTTTCCCTCTTCCTCTGGTGACTTCTCCTGGGTGGATGGTTCTTCTTTCTCTGATGCTTCTTCCTTTGGAGTCTTTCCCTTCACCAGGGACTTATTTTTCCACATATAAGTACTGGGCTTAACGCTTGTCTCTAGAGCGCTTATCGCTTGCATAGCCAGAACACTTGGTGCCTTCTGCACCACTTCTCTTTCTCTCTTCTTTAGCATGGGTTTCTTTCTTCTTGTGGGGTCCTTAGGGATGGTTACATTGTTTTCTAAGTACGTGAACTTCTCAAATTTTCGCCTAATGCGAAGGTATATTCTTGCTGTAGCCCTTCCAGAGATTAGTAAAGTCATTGGTTTCATCATTTATATCTCGTGGGAGACGTATCTCTCCACATATGTGCACTTCTTGGGGTAAACCAAGTTTATAAGCAGCTATTTGTGGTCTTGATCTACTTCAATGAGGTCGAACCTTAGTCTTTTAGCCTCTTTAAACCTATTTACCCCTGCTTGGAAATATAATGTGGTGAAAGAGAAGGGAAGCTTACACCATGGGCTCATTGTTTTGTTTGTTAACCTAAATCTAGCAATGCAGAAGTGTTGATATACCATGAATTCTTCTTCTCCTTTTATGAGCATGGGTAGCTACTCGGGTATCCTCCATTCCACCCTAAACGCATCCCTCATGCGTTTGTACCATTTTATAGACATGCCTTGCGAGTGGCTATCATGGTCTCACAAGTATACTTTGCGAACTGCTTCACGGGTGAGGGATCCTCTTCTGGGTACTCACAAACAAAACTATATGGCCCATCAGGAACTCTAATTTTTGAGAAAAAAATTATGAGGAGAACATTTCCAAATAGTATCTTCTCACCTTCTTGCATGCTGCTGATGATTTCATCCGTGATGAAAGTGGACAAGTTGTAGATGGTCCCCTAAGATATTTTTCGGAACACGTTCAGCCATGCCTTGTTTACTTGAGTTCATCTCTTCTGATCATTGAGCTTGGTTACCAAGCGCGCGACCATCCTCATCATGGGGTCTTGGATCTCAATGATGCGGAAGTATCACAATCCTTTCTCATAGTCAAAAGCAACAAATATTTCCTTAATGGCCTCCTTATCGCTTAGGTCATCATCAATGTTGTCCCCTTCATAGATAAGGCCCATGAATTTGGAAACTAGATGGGGGGTTATGTGCATCTTGTGCCCTATGAAATAAAAGTGGTCTTCGTGAACACACACCATTAGCCACTATTTGAGGCGCTTAGGTTTTCTGAAGTATGATAGTTCATAAAGTTGTAGCAACCCTGCCGTCTCCAACTTAAACTTTACCTCATCGTTGTAAATGGGCATGCCTTCTGGCATTATCTTGTTGGTTGGGTGAACCAACTCCAAAGCCATCTCCCTCTCTGTTGTGCTGGTATGGTGATTATAGTCACACACAAGCATTTTTCTCAGGTGTGATTCCCATTCTTTTCCCAGCAACACCCTGTCTGGATACTACATTTCCGCATACCATTCTTCATTTGTGCTTGTGACGGAAGCCATTTGCTTCCCCTTACCCTTGTCCTTATGCTTTTTTGGTGAGATGGTTACTTTATTTGGTGCCATTCTTCTGGTTAAGTTATCACTTCAAATGTCTTTTCCTTTATCTTCTCTACCACTCTATCTAGCCCCAAGCTTGTTCCTTGCGGAAAACTCCTAATTCCATGCCCTAGTCACCAAACTCTAACTAGAAAAACCCTTCCACAAGACGGAACTTGCTTACTTAAATTCTCCACGCCTGTTTACTCCTTTCTTACTAGATTATGATTTTACCCTAGCTATGCACTTCAGATCTCTCAAATACTTTGTTCTATGCAAAGATGTTGCTTTGGATGCCCTAGTTCGCAAGAGATTTATTTTCTTCGTAAACACAATGTAAATAATGAGTTGCTTGACCTTTTATTTATAGTTTTTCTCTTTTCCCAACATTAAATGCTCTCTCACCTACCACCTTACTTTGACCTTAAATGTGAATTTTTCCACTAAGCCATTCTTGAGCACTTTTTCCCATGTGCCACAACTTGTGCACAAACCCCATTACAACCTTCTAGTGTGCAAAAATCCAACCCGATTGAATCCTCTTCCGTGCATGTTCCTAGTGTCGAAGGCACTTCTTCTATCCTTTTCTATATTTTTTTCCTCACCTACCTCATGTTGTTTCTACACTCTTCCTTTTTTCTGTACGTGGTTTCCTCAAGGCTTTCTTGACACCAATGATTTATGTTCATCTCTTCTTTACTTGCCTATTACCAATGCACGCCTTCAGTTCTTTAACAAGGTCATTCACCACAACTTCTAATGTCGGTTCAACTCGTATTACAGGACTATACTTCGCATCACTCCACCCCACACTAAAACAGATGCACGGTCCTCTGTGCATGCAGAACATTCAAAAAGTAAAGTGGTTACCAGCACCCAAGGCACAAAATAAATGACGAGAAAGGGAAAAAAATAAAAATAAAATGCATAAGGGGAAACCTAAACTAACTGGCGACACGACCTTATTTACAAACACCAAGAAGAATTATTTGTATTAGGGCTTCAACCTACTCCCATTGAAGTGACTTGGTAATCTTGTCCCATCTAGCACTTGTAACTAGCAAGCACTTGAATCAAGAATGTATAATATGAGGTAAGGTCCCAATTAATGGAATTTCATCTTCCCAGGATGGTGCAGATACTTGGAATCATATGATAACACCAATTGTCGAACCTCAAACTTTTTATTCTTGATATGATGATCATGCCATACTTTTTTTCTTTCTTTTTCTGTCTTTTGACTCAACCTAGAAAGTGATTGCCTTTCATCCAATTGAATTAATTTATCAATTCTTTCTTCTAGTGCTTGCTCATCGGCTAAACCTCATGCACGCGCTATATGTAGTGAAGGTAACATGAATTCAACTGGTAAAATAGCCTCTGTGCCAAACACCAATTGAAATAGTGTGGCCTTGTTCAACCTTTTATAGATTGTCCTATATTCCCATAGGACGACTAATACCTTATCATCCCAATCCTATCTTTTGACATCACATATATTAGTTAGTGCATGACTTAGTATTTTGTTAAATTCATTAGCATTCCCATTTGCTTAAGGGTGATATGGGGTAGTCTTATGATGGGCCACCATAAATTCTTCCAACAAGATCCTAACTGTTTCATTGAGGAAGTATGTACCCCTATCACTTGTTAAACTTAAAGGGAAACCATATCTACTGATTATATTTTCCCATAAGAATCTAGCAGTTGTTGCCATGGTGCAATCCTTTGTAGGTGCTGCCTCTGCCCACCATGTCAAATAATCATGAAAGTGATGATATATCGTGAACCAGTCCTTTGCGCTGCTAGTGATATTGGTCCTACAAAGTTGATAGCCCATTTCTCACATGGTTCCATGCTGGCTATTGGTCGTAAGGGATTTTCATCCCTCTTTCCAGGTTTTCTAAGGCACTAGAAATGGTCACAGGCCTTGCAAAAATAAATACAATCTTGGTAAATGGATTCCCACCAATTCCCGGCGAGCATAATCTTTTACACGGTTGAATTTCCCACATAGTGTCCTCCTACGATCCCACCACGTGCTTCTTCCATAATTGTAATGCACTCATGTTATAGAATGCATTGGCACAAAACTTCATCACATCCTAACTTGTATAAATATCCACTAATAAGCATGTAGGGTGCGATGTGTATAGCCAACTGCTTTCTCTCCACAACCCTCATCCCTTCTGGTGCCATACCTATCTTTAAGAACATTATTATATCTTCCAAGTATGAGGGCATGTAATGTAATCTAAATATTTGTGCATCTGACATGGTATCCTCAATACTTTGTATGTCCTCTCCCGAATCAATCCTTAACAAGTGGTCAGGCCCTAAATTTTTATTTCATGGCTTTATCACCACCGTAAATTCAAATTCTTGAAATAGGAGGACCCAACGACATATGCACCCTTGTAGACCGAGTTTGTTGACTAAATACTTTAATGCCATGTGATCTATGTAGAATATGAAGGGTGTTGCCAACAGATACTACCTGAACTTATGCAACACGTAGATCATTGAAAATGATTTGCACTTAGTAGTATTGTAATTCTACTTTACTGGTGTCAATTTCTTGCTTGTAAAGCTCAAGGGACAATCAAAAATTCCTTCCCCGGGTTGTGCTAGTACCACCCCCATTGTTGTCCCTAAGGAATCCATGTGCACATGGAAAGGCTTATCTCAAGAAGGGAAATGTAATATGGGCATCGTTATGAGCCATTACTTTAAAGTGTCAAATGCCTTCTACTGTGCTTCTACCCAATGAAAGGAACTTTTATGTTTCAACAATTCTTCTAAGGGTGTGGTAATTTTGGCATACCCCTTAATGAGCTTCCTGTAATATCCTGCATGTCCAAGGAATCTGTGCATGATGCTTTGGCTAGTAGGCTCCCCCAAACCTACAATGACTATAACTTTTGTGGGATATACTAGTAAGCCTTCTTTGCATATGATATGCCCTAATAAGGTTCCAAATGGGGTAGCAAAGACACACTTCTTGATGTTGAGGGATATCCTTAATTGTCCATACCTTTCAAATATTAGTGTCAAGTTATCACAATGGTCATTGATGAGACCATATATAGTCCAATCATCCAAATAGACCTAAAGAAATTTATGGATGAAGTCTGTTGGTCCGAAAATCTGTCGCGCGGACAGATCTATGGATAGACGAGCCAACAGTGTTGCAGGGCTTAGCCCCTCTTTGAGACAGCAAAGCGAAACTGGTTTATTGCTATTTCTACTAGCAGGAACCTATGCAAGTCTCACAAATTCTGCCTTCGGGGGTTGGGATCTCATCCCAGTAGAGTGTTCCAGGCTGTGAAAAGAAAGGAATGAAAGAGGGAGAAGAGAAAGAACAGATCCGAAGGGAGAAAAGAAATGAATTCCAAAGCAGAAAGGTCAGAAGATTTATGTTTTTAGTTTGGTAGTAAATAGAGCCAAACCTACTTGCATAAATAAACAAAGCAATACTGATAAACAAATGATGGAAAAAAATATATGAATCCAACAGATTAAACACATACAGATCTAACGTAAGAAAGATCTAATGTATAACATAGCTATTGAGCACAAAGTCTAAATAATTGTATTATTTGTTCTTTTCTGTTACAAGAAAGCTCAAAGTCTTTCTCTCCTCACTTCCATTTCTATCTAAAAAATGTTCACACTGAATACAACAAGTATTCTCATATTTATAGAAAATGAGGGAGAGAGAAGGAAAAATGGAGCCAACCACTTATTTACAAATATATTTACAAAATATCTAAAAGTCATGTTGACTTTGACAACTTGGTGGATGACATCATCCCATGATGCAACATGGATGATGTCATCATTTGTGCCAACACATTTTAGACATTTCGAAAAGAAAGTCGGAGAATAGAGAGAAGAAGAAGAAGAAAAAGAAGCTACTCATCATCATCATCCTGCGGCCGAAAAGGGGTTGCCTGTTTCTGATGCTGCTCAGGTGATGATATGTGGAACTGAGCGCGGTATTCCAAAAACTTGCTGATCATTGGCCCAAATTGATCCTGTGATGGATCCTTCATCGTTCACTGATTGCTTCGCAAGCCTGACCCGGGGACAATGAGCCACTCCTGGTATTGGATGATACTTCATCTCCAATGCTAAGCTCCGAATGATGCTAAGCGCCTTTCTTCTGAGTTCCACCTCATGGAGAACGTCAATGTAAATATCCTCAATTTGAGGGACATGGATCGGATCGAGCTTCGCTTTTGGCAGGCAGCTTCTTGGGTCGAAGGTAGGCCTTGGCTGGGAAGTCATGCTTCAAGTTGAGTAGCTCCAGCTCTGCGAACATTTCCTTCGCCTTATGGTGGGTGGAGCATGTGTATCGGCCCACTTTGAGGGGGAAAGGAGTTCCACCCTTCTTTCTTTTGAGGCACTTCTCATGGTATGTGACCAGCTGTCTTGACAGTTCTAGTAGAATCAGCCTTAGGCCCAGCATACCTTGGTAGCCTGGTTGGCTCTCCCAAAAAGTTGGCAGCCCTTAGATAGGTGAACGTGGGAAATTGGGTGAACAGGGCCCCCCCATTTCTCTGTGACTGCCACTATGTTCTTGGTCGTCTGGCTATGAGTCATGTTTGGCCTCAGTAGGCAGATGACATGATAGAAGAATGCATCGTTAACTTTTGTGAAATGTTGGATGCTATTCTCCAGCCTCAGCTCTGGATAGTAATCAAATATCTTGGCCTGAGGCCATACTCCACTTCGGTTCAGCCCCGGATAATCCCTTGCTGACGCTGCAGCATAGACTACATAGGAGTTCATATGGAACACTCCTGTTGTGGCGAACTGTTGTAGCTGCTCAGAGATGGTGCTGCTGATTATTTCACCCCAGCAAAAGTGCTGATCGGGCAAATTCTTATTCATTGTCTCCAGGTACCGCAGCATCCACTTATGGAAATAGTGGGCATCTGAAAGCCCGAAGACTCTGCTCAGGAAAGTGATAGTATCACTGAGTTCCTCTGAGAAATCACTTCGGTGGATAGTCTGAGGCCACCGGGTCACCGCCTTCTTGTTCTTTAGGTAGACCTCATTCATCAACTGCATGCACTGGTCTTCGTTGTCTTCCCAGGCCTTGATGCATTCTCGTTGGCTAACAGCCACGTAGTTCCGGTGATGAGGGATGCCAAGTATTAACTCAAAGTGACGGGCAGTGAGGTTTATGACTGCCTCGCCCTTACTGTTCTCGACACATCTTGTGTCCTTGTTGTAACATTGCGCAATCACCATCATGAATTCGTTGTTTACACCACTGACGGGGATTCCTCCGGCGAAGTGCAGGGCACTGCCTATTAACTTGTCCATCCATGGACTTCTTGTAACTTTTTGAGTCCTAACCCAGAACTCATCCATGTCAATGTGACCCAATTCAGAGTCTCTGACATCCATACTGCACTCAGCCTGTGATTCGGGCATCCTGACCCTCTGATATTTGTATTTCATCTCTTCTTCTGTCAGCTTAGCTTTTCCTCTTGGTTTGGTGGGTTTCTTGCTTGACGTAGACATGTGTTCTTTCGAACTCAGTTGCTGATCTGCACGAAGAAGAAGTGAGACCCAATCCAAAAAGGTTGAATTAGTCATTTGATCTTCCATTGGAAAGCTAGCAGAAGAAAGAGTTAGAGATTTTAAGGCTCAGGGCGCAGGAAAAATGCAACTGGCAGGCCAAATAGATAAGGCGCACAGAAAAGGAATGTTGCAGAGGTTATACTGGCGCCAAAGGCGCATGGCGCATGGATGAAGCAGGTTGCATTTTATAGCAGGGCGCACAGGAAATGCGTGTTACATTGGGGTTCGGTGCGCCCTTTGGCGCATGGGAAGATTGTGTAACATTAACAAATGGTGCGCCAAAGGCTTTGGCGCGCGCATGAAGGTTTTACACAACATTATGTTACTGCAATGGAGGGTGCGCCCGCGCCTTTCTAACTTTATACTCGCGTGAATAAGGCTTGTGTTGCATGAAAGCTGGGTGCGCCCTTTGGCGCATGAAACATTATGTAGCATGGAAAGAAGGTGCGCCAAAGGCTTTTAAGGAGGCGCGGGATTTAGACTTGTAGCATGCAAAAAGGGCGCGCTTTGAGGGCGCATGAGTTCTAAACTGCAGCAGGACAAGAGGGTGCGCCCATTGGCGCGGGTTTTGAGTCATGTAACATGGTGGGTAAGTGCGCCGAGGGGGCGCAACTGTTTTTATTGCTACAAGGCGCGCCAGTGCGCCACAGAACTACACTAACTACTCAAATCTCTCATTCTTTTCTTCCACTTCAAAAGACTACTTGGACAAGTAAGGTTTTACAAAAAGGTTTTGCAGACCAAGCCTTTCAAAACAACTCCCTTCCAGCAGATCTGGAAAGAGGGAGGGAGAGGAGGAGGAAAAGAAGAAAACGTGATGGAAAGCACAGGGGAAAAACTAGCTTAATCATATTCCATTTAAAACTGGCCAGCAAACCAAAACCCCGACCAAGAACACAGACCAAGAACACAAAGCAAAAAGAAAAAGGGAGAACCTCTTACCTGAATATATATCAAAAATTGAAGAGCGGGTCCACAGGGCGATGACAACGACAGAGCAGAGCTGACAAATCCAGAGCAATCACGTGCTTTGACAAAAAGGAATGAAAATGACATTGGGCGCGCACTGATATTTATAGAAAAACTTATCATTAATGCGCCAACCACTTTTGAAATGGCGCATGAAAACTGCTGTCGACAGGGGAAAGTGTGCACCCTTTGGCGCATGGAAGTATTCGACAACAGAAGAATGAGCGCGCCTTTGGCGCACCGTATGCATTGTCGACATGAAGTTATGTGCGCCCTTTGGCGCACCAAAACTTGGTGTAACACATAGATTATATGCACCCTTTGGCGCACCGAAAGACGTGTTAACATGGAAAACCATGTGCCAAAGGCTTTTAAGGGGGCGCACCAAAACTTGTGTTACAAGGCAAATCCATGCGCCCAGCCAAAAAGGCTCAAAAAGACTAAGTTCGAAAACTAGATTTCCCGGGAAGGGACTTTACGACGTTTCGAACGCGGGGGATCCCTAACAAGGGATCGAAACAAAATTTTCCGTATGGTTATCGGTAAAATTGCCCTTGTCAATTTTACGGGATAACAGCTGGCTCTTTCTGGGGACTATCTCCTGAGCAAACTCGGGGGTAGAGAATCCCAGTTCACATGTGCCTATCCATTGGGTAACGGAGTCAAAAACAACGGGGACCGGAGGGAGAACGAAAGGAAACACAAAACAAACCGAAAGCAAACTGAGATGAAAGCAAACACACGACGAAAAGAAAACTGTACAAAGAACAGAGCAAGCTCTACTTCCTGAAGATCTTGAGATGTTGCCCGCTATAGGGAAGCGGGAGTTCAGCTCCATCCAGATACGAGAGATAGAAACTATTCTCTCCATTGAGTTGCTTGATTTTGAAGGGCCCTCTCCATAGGGAATCAAATTTTCCGTGCATGCCCTTTGGTTCTCTTCGCTTGTCCCATAAGAGGACAAGATCTCCCACTTGAAAATTTCTCTGCTTGGCCTTCTTGTGAAAAAGCCTCTTTACTTGATTCTGATGTTCAGCGATCCTGTCGACCACTCTTACTCTCTTTTCTTCAAGTTCCACCAGATACATAATTCTCTTTTCTAGAGAACTCTGAAAAGTTTCATCTTCGATCACTCGTGCCAAGCGTAGAGCAGGAAGTTCAGCAGAAATGGGAAGTTCAGCATCAGTGCCATATAACACTTGAAAAGGTGACATGCCGAGAGATCTCTTGGGGGTAATGCGGTCCGCCCACAAAGCGTCGTACAAAGACTTGTGCCACATGCGCTGATTCTCATCTACTAATTTCCGTATGATGGTCACCAAGTTCTTATTACTGGATTCCGCCTGACCATTTCCCTGGGGGTAATAATCCGAGGCATGTGCTAATGTTATCCCATATTCATAGCAAAAACTAATAACTTCTCGGGAGGAGAAGTTAGAAGCATTATCAACAACAATTTTGTTTGGAACGCCGAACCTGACAATGATATTTTCTTTGATAAAACTACAAACCACCTCAGAAGTGGCATGCTTGACAGGTATGGCTTCCACCCACTTGGTGAAGTAATCCATTGCTGTAAGGACATAGTTATGTCCAGCACTCGATTGAGGATTGAGTGCGCCAATAAAATCAATTCCCTATTACCTGAATGGTTCATTGATGATGACCAGCCTTAGGGGAAGGGCAGCCAATTTGGGCTTGCCGAAAAATTGCTGACAGGGCTCACACTTTGCCACCCAGGTAGCCGCATCTTGAAAGAGCGTTGGCCAATAATACCTGGCTCGAATGATCTTATGTGCTATCACGGAAGAAGAAAAATGGCCTCCACAGGCTGAATTGTGAAAACTTTCCAGCAGTTTTACTTGCTGGGGCTTGTCAACACATCGCAGGAAGACACCGTCTATCCCGCGCTTATATAAACTGTCATCCCAGATGACATATTTAGCTGCCTTGAGCTTTATAGTGCGCTTCTCCGTCACAGTTAGGTGCATTGGGCATTCACCGTAGGTAAGGAAGAAAGAGATGTCGGAGTACCACTCATCACTAGTTGCAACAAACAGAACTAGAGGCAGGGAATCATGCTCCTCTAGAGGGCTTTGCTCTTTGTCGGTACAGTTCTCTCTTTTATCAGGATCTTCTGAATCTTTGTTTTCAGCCATTAGCTGACACAGGCCCTTACCCCTTACCAGCTTGGTTGGTTTAATATCCAGGTCATATTCCTGGACCTTTACGATCCAATTCCTTCTCAAGCTTCCTAACTCCTGCTGAGTTAGAATTGATTTCACCGCCGTGTCAGGGACCAACACTACCGTATGTGAGTTCAGAATGTAATACCTGAAATTCTTCACTGCTTTGACAATGGCAAAGGCATGCTTTTCCAGCTGAGTCATTTTCAGTTCGTGAGGCTTGAGAGGAGAACTCATGAATGCGATTGGAGATTCAATATCCTCCGAGTTCTTTTGCATCAGGATTGCAGACACAGTATGTTCGGAGGCGTAACTATACATGATGAAGTCCTTGGAGAAGTCAGGACATACCAGGACTGGTGCATGGGCAACAGAAGTTTTTATTTCTTCAAATGCCATTTTCCCTTCCTCACTCCATCTGAAAGTTGGTGACCCTTTCATCATGTTCAGTATGTGGCGAGTCTTTTCAGCAAAATCAGGAACAAAACGCCTGAGAAAGTTCACCTTTCCGAAGAAAGAATGAACACCAGTCTTTCTTGTAGGCAGAGTAAGGCTCTAAATAGCTTTAACCCTTTCAATATCTATCCTCGTTCCTTCTTTGCTAACCACATGGCCTAGCAATTTCCCTTCCGTAACCCCAAAAACAGACTTTTTGGGATTTAGGGAAATTCCATGTTCTCGGCACCTGGCGAGTACTTGCTCCAAGTGATCACAATGATCACTTCGTTGTTTAGAGAACACGGTTAAGTCATCTAGATAAACTACAATGAATTTTCCCATCATACCTTTAAATGCGAAGTCCATGGCCCGTTGAAAAGTAGCACCAGCATTAGTCAGGCCAAAAGGCATCCTGCTGTAGGCAAATGTACCCCAGGGAGTAGTGAATGTTGTTTTGAATTGATCTTCAGGTGAGACTTCAATCTGATTGTAGCCTGAAAAACCATCAAGCATAGACAGCATTTCTGATCCAGTTACTACTTGTAGAACTTGATCCATTATCGGAAGAGGGTAGTTGTCTTTCAGTGAAGCTTGATTCAAGTTTCAGAAGTCTACGCATATGCGTATCTCACCGTTTTTCTTGCGCACTGGCACAATATTCGCCACCCAAGTGCTGTGATGGATAGGGAAGATGATTCTTGCATCCAGCATCTTCTGAATTTCTGCCTGGATGGTGCCCGAAATCTTCGGATTATAGTGCCTTTGCTTCTGACGGAAGGCTTTGACATCATCTTTCAAGGGAATATCGTGCTGAACATCCTTTGGCTTGAAGGACTTTAAATCGGCATAGGACTATGCCAATACATCCATATATTTCTTCAGCAACTTGACAAATTTCTGCTTCTCTTCAGGTGTGCAACATTTTCCAATGTTTACAAATCGCGGGTGTGCCTCCGAACCTATATTGACTGGTTCTGTCTCTGGAGATGAGTCAGGATCATCTCACCTCTTCTTTTTCACAAAACGGTCATGCCTGTCAAACAGGCGCTCTAGAGAAACTAGGCCCTTTGGAATTTTATTCCCTTTGAGCTGACATATGCCGTCGTTCTCCTTTGTTTCATGGTTTGGACTGTTGATTGATTCACGGCATGTAGAGGTGGATCCTTCGAAATACAACTCGTCAAAATTTTCTGATTTTTCCAGAAAGGCGATGAGTTGATTATCGTCATTGAATACTTGCCAATGCTGAGAGTTGTCTGGTACGCTCGGGCGGAAAACCACCTCAATGGTGTATTTGTCCATTTTCAAACCTGGATGTGGGAGCATGAGAGATGCTGAAATGGCCAATGAATTGGCCATGTCATTTTGAGCTCTTGGAATTGCTCCTATTGAAAAAGCATCAAATTCTTCGATGCTGTCCCATACTGCATTGCGGTAGTGCCTGAGCCTTTCATTTCTCACTTGGTAAATCCTTTTGACCTGATTTACAACTAGCTCGGCATCACCTTGTACTTTTAGATTTTTTATTCCTCTTTCCTTTGCGGCTTGCATACCAAGTAAGAGAGACTCATACTCAGCAGTATGGTTAGTGTTGAAAAACTACAATTTGAAAGAGAGAGGAATCACCTCCTCTTCGGGAGATATCAGCACAACTCCAGCGCCACATCCACTAGTCGCGCAACTGCCATCAAATTGCAAGGTCCAGATCTCATTAAGGTCTTTTTCTTGAACAAAAACGCCCTTTGTACCTGTCTCGGTAGATAAGAAGTAGTTCCCCAACCCTGATGATTCAAAAAGGATTTGAGCTTTGGGATCTTCAGAGCTAGTGACCAAGTACTTCTTTTGGGATTCCGGCTCTAAATTTTGCATTACGCCTTTGACTGGAATTTTAGCTTTAGACCAGTCCATGTGAATTTCTCCGCCAACTTCGCTGTAAAAACTCCTTCCCAGCAAAATTCCATAGGCTTCCGTGGAATGGGAGCGACGTGAACTGGTCATCTTTACCGGCAGTGCGAGAGGACCCATAGCATTTCGAACGCAAATGGTACGCGCCATTTGATTTGGCCGGAATCAGATGAACACGGGCTGGAAGGGTGGTTCCACTGAGCAGCAAAGCACTACGAAAGGGACGTGGAGGAGTCCTTGTGAAAACCGGCTCTTCCGTGGGGGTGAGGCGCTTCTAGTTGACCAATCAGCTGAACTTAGTGATAAAAAGTGCGTCGGTGCTACACTGAAATTGTGCCTTTGAAGCTGATCGAAAGTAGGATCGACTTCTCCAGGAGCTCGCCTGCCACACGTAAATGGCTCACCTGCCAGCGTACCTTCCAGATCTAAGAGCTGTGGTGCAGATTTAAAATTTATTTTTGGTTGTACTTGCTGATTTTCTGGTTTTTCTGTCAAAAACCAGCAGCAGGCACTTTTCTGAATATTTAAAAACTATCCTCTTCGAAAAACCGATTGCGGTTAATGAAAAATAATAGCGAGGATAAGATGGCAGGGAAGAATAGCAGGCTGATTTTCAGATCTGATTTTTAATTTTTCAGAGGGTTTTGAACTTTTTGGAAAATAGTCAAAAATTCAGATCTACGAAAAAATGTTAATTTTGATAAAAACTCAGCGAACTAAAGATCTGTAACTAGGCCTGATCTACGGATCTCAGAAGAAAATTTTCAGTTTTAGGCACTTTTGCAAATTTTTTGGATTTTCAACAAAAAGTGCAGATTTGCAAACAGGCAGTGATTGTCTTATATTTTTCTGATTTTATATTATACCACCACCATAGATCTGACAGATCTATCCGTTCCCCAGCGGAGTCGCCAAAAAATGTTGGTCCGAAAATCTGTCGCGTGGACAGACCTATGGATAGACGAGCCAACAGTGTGCAGGGCTTAGCCCCTCTTTGAGACAACAAAGCGAAACTAGTTTATTACTATTTCTACTTAGCAGGAACCTATGCAAGTCTCACAGATTCTGCCTTCAGGGGTTGGGATCTCATCCCAGTAGAGTGTTCCAGGCTGCGAAAAGAAAGGAATGAAAGAGGGAGAAGAGAAAGAACAGATCCGAAGGGAGAAAAGAAATGAATTCCAAAGCAGAAAGGTCAGAAGATTTATGTTTTTAGTTTGGTAGTAAACAGAGCCAAACCTACTTGCATAAATAAACAAAGCAATACTGATAAACAAATGACGGAAAAGTAGATATGAATCCAAGAGATTAAACACATACAAATATAACGTAAGAAAGATCTAATGTATAACACAGCCATTGAGCACAAAGTCTGAATAATTGTATTACTGTTCTTTTTTGTTACAAGAAAGCTCAAAGTCTTTCTCTCCTCACTTCTATTTCTATCTAAAAAATGTTCACCTTTGAATACAACAAGTATTCTCATATTTATAGAAAATGAGGGAGAGAGAAGGCAAAATGGAGCCAACCACTTATTTACAAGATATTTACAAAATATCTAAAAGTCATGTTGACTTTGACAACTTGGATGGATGACATCATCCCATGATGCAACATGGATGATGTCATCATTTGTGCCAACACATTTTAGACATTTCGAAAAGAAAGTCAGAGAATAGAGAGAAGAAGAAGAAGAAGAAGAAGCTACTCATCATCATCATCCTGCGGCCGAAAAGGGGTTGCCTGTTTCTGATGCTGCTCAGGTGATGATATGTGGAACTGAGCGTGGTATTCCAAAAACTTGCTAATCATCGGCCCAAATTGATCTTGTGATGGATCCTTGTGCCGTTCACTGATTGCTTCGCAAGTCTCCCGCTCGTCTATGAGCTTTTCCGGGAATTTGGAATAATCTTTCTCTACCTCGATAAGGAACCCGATGAAGTCCCTACAGGCCAGTAGGTTGTTGATAGATTCAGTGTCGAATGTGACCTCTGGCCCTGTCCCTTGAGAAGCTATCTCCTTGAAGATCTAGATAGTGTCATCAGCTGATCTCAAGGTAAGGGAAGGAGTGAGCAACCCTAGAGTCATGGCGAGGACAATTTTCTCCATTTGATGCATTGCATCTAGGGCCTCTTCCTTTACCTTGTCTATCTTTTCTAAAACAAATTCCAGCTGATCTATCTGATAGTCCAGAGTGGACATAGTTTTGTTGAGGGCCCTTGGATGACCGAAGACTCCGAACTTGACCAGATCTTCGACTGAACAGTCGAACATTGTTGGAAGGTCTCGTGCTGGAGTCTAGCATGTTCTAACTCTTCTGATATCGGACCTGCTAATGCTTGGAGTTCCTTATTCGCCTTCTCGATGTTTAAGTATAAACTGATATACTCGGCGATTACTCTTTCACTATCTTTGAGGATCTGGCTCCTCCAAGCAGAAGCAGCCATACCGTGCTCGCCGATCTTTGAAAACTCATTGATCTTCTCCTGACTGAGCAACTCAGGAGTCTTGGCGGCAGTTGTGGGAGGTGCACTTCCCATATTCTGTAAGGCTTGAAGCAGGTACTTGTTCTGCTCCTTCAGTAGCCTTTTCTCCTCTTTCGTTTCCTGAAGCTTTTTGCAGAGTGCATCAAATGCAGAAAGAGCTTCCCCCTGGAGACTTTCTGAGGATGTCCCCATTGTGACTTGGGTCACGGTGAAATCTGTCGGAGACAGATGTTCTTTCTCTTTGATGGGGTTGGGTTACCCTATTTCCATGACTCTCTCACCTGCAGCACTCTTTGAGAAGCGTGTAACCGGCTTGTGCTTCTTTGCTCCGTTAGCCGGAATGACCGAAAAGTCCATCGGAGCGATGGGGACTTTCCTCTTTTGTTGGCTCAGCTACTGAGAGATCCAAGCTGGTCCTATAGAAGAAGGACCAGAGACAGAGGGGGAAGCAGCAACGGTAGAAGAGGGGAAAAACGTGGAGACACATGGTGGTGGCATGGAAAGAATAGCCGAAGAAATGTCCACGGGAGGAAGGGGAACCGCAACTAGAGAAGACATAAGAAGGGAAGGGAGCTGGGAGATGAGGGAAGAAATAGAGGAAGACAAATCAGCGAGGGAGGAGAAGATAGATGAAGAAGCAGGGGAAAGGGTAGAAGAAGGGACAGAGGACACGACCAAAGGGATGGTCGTTTGAGTCACTCGAGGAGGGTAAGGAAGAGAAGAAGAAGGGATAGAAGGGACCTCTGAAGTTGTAGAGACGCCAACATCCTGGGTGGATGGGCGTATAGGACTATCCTCTGTCAATTCTTCATCAAGAGTTATGACTTGTTCAGGCTCTGAAGGAAGAGGACTGAATGGTTAGGTTCACCTTCTGCACCTTTGGGCCTTTCCTGAATGGTGCTAGGCTTACCTTCTCACCTTTGCCTTTCAGCTGCTTCTTTGACCTTGGAGGTGCGTTGCCCAAAGGGGAAGTTGTGAAATCTACCCCGAGGTAGATTAGTCCGTTCATGCGGCACCAATGCTCTGTTCTTCGCATAGTCTCCTTGACCCTCTCCTCAATTGTTTGAGGAGCCTTGTTCCTGTCAATGGCCAGGAAGGGCCAATTGTCCCCATCTGTGTCATTATACACTTTATCTACTTCATCTTCCGTAGTCTGGAAGCCTTCGGGGACAATGGCCACTCCGTATTGGATGATTTCCTCCAATGCTAAGCGTGAATGATCCTTTCTTCTGAGTTCCACCTCATGGAGAACGTCAATGTAAATATCCTCAATTTGAGGGAAATGGATTGGATCGAGCTTCACTTTTGGCAGGCAGCTTCTTGGGTTGAAGGTAGGCCTGGCTAGGAAGTCATGCTTCAAGTTGAGTAGCTCCAGCTCCGCGAACATTTCCTTTGCCTTATGGTGGGTGGAGCATGTGTATCGGCCCACTTTGAGGGGGAAAGGAGTTCCACCCTTCTTTCTTTTGAGGCACTTCTCATGGTATGTGACCAGCTGTCTTGACAGTTCTAGTAGAATCAGCTTAGGCCCAGCATACCTTGGTAGCCTGGTTGGCTCTCCCAAAAAGTTGGCAGCCCTTAGATAGGCGAACGTGGGAAATTGGGTGAACAGGGCCCCCCATTTCTCTGTGACTACCACTATGTTCTTGGTCGTCCGGCTATGAGTCATGTTTGGCCTCAGTAGGCAGATGACATGATAGAAGAATGCATCGTTAACTTTTGCGAAATGTTGGATGCTATTCTCCAACCTCAGCTCTTGATAGTAATCAAATATCTTGGCCTGAGGCCATACTCCACTTCGGTTCAGCCCCGGATAATCCCTTGCTGACGCTGCAGCATAGACTACATAGGAGTTCATATGGAACACTCCTATTGTGGCGAACTGTTGTAGCTGCTTAGAGATGGTGCTGCTGATTATTTCACCCCAGCAAAAGCGCTGATCGGGAAAATTCTTATTCATTGTCTCCAGGTACCACAGCATCCACTTATGGAAATAGTGGGCATCTGAAAGCCCAAAGACTCTGCTCAGGAAAGTGATAGTATCACTGAGTTCCTCTGAGAAATCACTTCGGTGGATAGTCTGAGGCCACCGGGTCACCGCCTTCTTGTTCTTTAGGTAGACCTCATTCATCAATTACATGCACTGGTCTTCGTTGTCTTCCCAGGCCTTGATGCATTCTCGTTGGCTAACAGCCACGTAGTTCCGTTGATGAGGGATGCCAAGTATCAACTCAAAGTGACGGGCAGTGAGGTTTATGACTGCCTCGCCCTTACTGTTCTCGACACATCTTGTGTCCTTGTTGTAACATTGCGCAATCACCATCATGAATTCGTTGTTTAAAGTGCTGACGGGGATTCCTCCGGTGAAGTGCAGGGCACTACCTATTAACTTGTCCATCCATGGACTTCTTGTAACTTTTTGAGTCCTAACCCAGAACTCATCCATGTCAATGTGATCCAATTCAGAGTCTCTGACAACCATACTGCACTCGGCCTGTGATTCGGGCATCCTGACCCTCTGATATTTGTATTTCATCTCTTCTTTTGTCAGCTTAGCTTTTCCTCTTGGTTTGGTGGGTTTCTTGCTTGACGTAGACATGTGTTCTTTCGAACTCAGTTGCTGATCTGCACGAAGAAGAAGTGAGACCCAATCCAAAAAGGTTGAATTAGTCATTTGATCTTCCATTGGAAAGCTAGCAGAAGAAAGAGTTAGAGATTTTAAGGCTCAGGGCGTGGGAAAAATGCAACTGGCAGGCCAAATAGATAAGGCGCACAGAAAAGGAATGTTGCAGAGGTTATACTGGCGCCAATGGCGCATGGCGCATGGATTAAGCAGGTTGCATTTTATAGTAGGGCGCATAGGAAATGCGTGTTACATTGGGGTTTGGTGTGCCCTTTGGTGCATGGGAAGGTTGTGTAACATTAACAAATGGTGCGCCAAAGGCTTTGGCGCGGCGCATGAAGGTCTTACACAACATCATGTTACTGCAATGGAGGGTGCGCCCGCGCCTTTCTAACTTGATACTCGCGCGAATAAGGCTTGTGTTGCATGAAAGCTGGGTGCGCCCTTTGGCGCATGAAAGCGGGATGTAACATGGAAAGGAGGTGCGCCAAAGGGTTTTAAGGAAGCGTGGGATTGATACTTGTAGCATGCAAAAAGGGTGCGCTTTGAGGGTGCATGAATTCAAACTACAGCAGGATGGAAGGGTGCACCCTTTGGCGCGGGTTTTGAGGTTGTAACATGGAAGGTAGATGTGCCAAAGGGGGCACAACTATTTTTATTGCTACAAGGCGTGCCAGTGCGCCACGAAACTACACTTAACTGCTCAAATATTTTCTTACTCTTTTTTCTACTTCAAAAGGCTGATTGGACAAGTAAGGTTTCACAAAGAGGTTTCAGCAGACCAAGCCATGAAAAACAACTCCCTTCCAGCAGATCTGGAAAGAGGGAGGAAGGAGGAAAAAAGAAAAGGAAACAGGATAGCACAGGGGGGACTAGCTCAAATATACTCCATTAAAAACCGACTAACAGCCCAAAACAAAGACCAAGAAACACCCAGACCAAGAACACAAAAGCACAAAATGGAAAAGAGGGAGAACCTCTTACCTGAATATATATCAAAAATTGAAGAGCGGGTCCACAGGTCGATGACAACGACAGAGCAGAGCTGAAAAATCCAGAGCAATCACGTACTTTGATTAAAAGGAATGAAAATGACATTGGGCGCGCACTGATATTTATAGAAAAATTTGTCATTAATGCGCCAACTACTTTTGAAATGGCACATGAAAACTGCTGTCGACAGGGGAAAGTGTGCGCCCTTTGGCGCATGGAAGTATTCGACAACAGAAGAATGAGCGCGCCTTTGGCGCACCGTATACATTGTCGACATGAAGTTATGTGCGCCCTTTGGCGCACCAAAACTTGGTTTAACACATAGATTATATGCGCCCTTTGGCGCACTGAAAGACGTGTTAACATGGAAAACCATGCGCCAAAGGCTTTTAAGGGGGCGCACCAAAACTTGGTGTTACAAGGCAAATTCATGCGCCCAGCCAAAACGGCTCAGAAAGACTAAGTTCGAAAACTAGATTTCCCGGGAAGGGACTTTACGACATTTCGAACGTGGGGGATCCCTAACAAGGGATCGAAACAAAATTTTCCATATGGTTATCGGTAAAATTGCCCTTGTCAATTTTACGGGATAACAATGACACATACTACATTTAGTTCCATATAGTCAACATAGATGCTGATCCTCCCATCCTTCTTGATACTGATGACCATTGGGCTTATCCATTCTGACTCTTCAACCGCCTCAATGATACCTGACACTATCATTTTTTCTATCTCTTCCTTAACCCATACGTGTAATTTTGGATTCATCTGATAAGGTCTCTTCCAAATCAGGCGTGCACCTTCTATGTGCATGTATACTTTGCTTATTGCTAAATAAAATGAAGCAAGAACTACCACCTAAAATAGTTCTACAATTTAGCTAAAACAAAGCATAAACACCATCATGATAAGAATTAAACAAGGGTTAGATGTTAGGATTCATAAATACAAACTTTGAAACTAACAATGCTAAATATCTAAACTCCTCTATTCTCTAACAACAAATAAATGAATGGACCTATGTAAGCTCCATGACTATCAAAATAGTTGTCCTTAATGTTCCAAGAACCTAGGAATGGGGGCTAATAAAAGTTGGGCTACAAGACCCTTTTGACACCTCCCATATGACCCAAGCACTTTAAGAAAGAGGCTTAACTCTTCAAGATGATGAACTCTCAAAAGGGAAAGGTGCAAGCTCTTAGTCTCTTTGCTATATGCTTTGCATTTTCTCTCTTAGGAGTTTAGGTGTAAGTAAAAAGGTAGGTGGAGGGCTTTTTATATAGCCCAAAGGATAAAGGATTCAACACATTCTCATGAATGTGGGATAAAGGTAAAACATGATTAGGAATGGATAAGGTTGCTTTATTAAAGGTAACCTTACTTTAGAAGGGTTTAATACATGTTTAACAAGTCATGGGAGTTGGGGGGTGCTTTAATTAATCAAAGGTGATTAATTAATAGGTAGGTGTAAGCTTATAGAAGCCATTTAGAAGAATATTAGTGCGATTTAGGCTATTATAAGGGGATTAAATCAATTAAATATTGATTTATTGGTTAAATGGAAGGGAAAGCTAATTAATTAATAATAATTAATTATTCTAAGTAGAAGGGGTGATTTATTAACGAAAGGTCATTAATTAGGGTATTTGTTAGATAGGTGTTATCCGTAAAATTCGCAAGGGCAATTTTAAAGATAACCCTACCAAAATTTTGTTCTGGTCCCTCGTCAGGGACCCCTCTGCGTTTGGAACGTTGCAAAACCCTTTCCCGGGAAATCTGGTTTTCCGGACTTAGCCATTTTTGGTCTTTTTGGGTTAGGTGCACCTATTGTTTGTGCAACACATGGTAAATCTACACCCCCTACATATCCTTTGGCGCACCCTTTGGTGTGTTGACACACATTTTGGTGCACCTCACCATGTTGTGCCTTTCTTGCATGCGCTAAGGCACATGCACCTTTGTGTCAACAATATTTTTGTTGCGCCAAAGGGCACACGTATTTCCGTGTTGACAACACTTTTTGTGCACCAAGGGCACACATAACTTCATGTTAACATGTGTTTTGATGCACTAAAAGGTGCAAGCTTTCCAGTGTTGACATGCTTTTTGATGCGCCACTTCAAAAAGTGGTTGGTGCATTTATTACAACGTTGCCTATATATAGGCACATCCGCCCTATCACTTTCACCAGTCAGCAAACACGTGATTATTCTTTTTCCTCTACACCTGTCAGCACGCCTGTCATTCTCGTATCATGTCGTGGACCCAATTTCACCTCTCACATTATATATATTCCTGGTAAGTGGTCCTTAGTGCTCTCATCTTTTATGTTTTGGTTATTGGCTGTTTGTTTGTGGGGTTGGATAGAATGATCTGTGAAACCATGAAACCTCCCTTTGATGTTTTTGCTGTCCTCCCCCATGCACTTCTCCCTCTTTCTAGATCTACTGGTAAAGAGGGCTCTGCCTCTGAAAAAATCACTTGGATCTCTTTGTTGTAGCCTATTCATCATCCAAGGAACCCTGCAGAAGAGGCTTAAACACATGTAACCCCTCCAGAGGAAGAAAAAAGACTTAAAAATTGATAGACTACTCTTTTTCCTCTTTGGCGCAGTCACCACCCTTGCAACATGAAGTACAGTCACGCCAACAACGCATCCACCATGCCTGCTACATAAAAAATAGTTGCGCCCTCAAAGCACACTTTCCTTGCTTACAACACCTGCTAACCCTGCGCCATCTTGGCGCACCAAACTCATGTGTAACATTGTAAAAACTTGTACCATTGGTGCACCTTACATCCGTGCAACACCAACCTTACTTGCACCAAGTACAAAACTGTTAACGGCGCAGGCACATCCCTTATTACAGCAACATCATGTCATGTGGACCTTCCATACGCCGCGCTAAGTTCCCCTATGGCGCATGAAAAAATGATGTTACACACATTAAAATTGTGCCCTTTGGTGCATCCTGTACCCGTGTAACATGAAAAATATCAGCGCCCGTTATAAAATGCATATATATGGTGCAGGTGCACTTCCGCTTGCAACAACAAAAAATGTCATCTGCAGTGCCCATGTGCCCTGCGCCCTTTGGCACTGATTTGTCCCTTGCAGCACCCCTTTTCTGTGTGCCATACTATTTAACCCTGCAACCTACAGTGTTCATGTGCCCTGCGCCCTAAGGCCTTAAAATTGCTAACTCTTCCTTCTGTCAATGCTTTAATGGAAGATCAAATAGCTAATATGAATTTCCTGTGTTGGGTTTCACTTCTTCTTCTTGCAGATCAACAACTGAGTTCAGAACTACATATGTCAACATCAAGTAAGAGACCAACTAAGTCTAAGGGAAAAGCCAAGCTCACAGAGGAAGAAATGAAGTAAAAATATTAGAGGGTCAGGATGCCCAAATCCCAGGCAGAGTGTGACCTGGATATAAGAGACTCAGAACTTGGTCACATTGATATGGAGGATTTCTGGGCCAGAACCCGGAGGGTCACAGGAAGTCCCTGGATGGACAAAATGGTAGGCAGTGGATTGCATTTTTCTGGGGGGATCCCAATCAGTGTTGTGAATAACGAGTTCATGATGGTTGTAGCCTGCTACTACAACAAAGACACAAGGTGTGTCCAGAATGAGAAAGGTGAGGTCGTGATCAACCTCACTGCCCGACACTTCGAGATAATGCTCGGCATTCCTCACCACCGGCACTTTGTGGCCGTAAGCTAGGAAGATTGCACCAAGGCTTGGGATGATAATGAAGACCAGTGTATGCAATTAATGAATGAGGTATACCTGAAAAACAAGAAGGTGGTGACCAGATGACCACAAGTCATTCATCGCAGCGATTTCTCAAAGGAACTCAGTGATACCATCACAATCCTGAGTAGAGTATTTGGGCTTCCTGATGCCCACTACTTTCATAAATGGATGCTGAGATACTTGGAGACAATGGAAAAGAATGTGCCAGATCAACGCTTCAAGTGGGCGGAGATCATAAGCAGCACTATATCCGAGCAGCTCCAACAACTTACCACAACGGGGAGGTTCTACATGAACTCCTACGTAGTTTACACTGCAGCCTCAGAGAGAGATTACCCAGCATTGATGCGGTGTGGGGTTTGGCCCCAAGTAAAAATATATGAATACTATCCAGAGCTGAAGCTGGAAAACAATATCTCTCAGTTTACAAAGATTAACGATGCCTTCTTCTACGGCATCGTCTACCTTTTGAGGCCAAACATGACTCACGGTCATACGACCAAGAGCATTGTTGCAGCAGCAAAAGCAAGATACCCCCTTTCAGCCGAGGGACGACGATGAATAGTTTCCTTCCTCCCGACTTTCTCCTTGTAATTATCTAAAGTGTGTTGACACAAATGATGACATCATCCATGTTGCACCATGGGATGATGTCATCCACAAAGTTGTCAAAAGTCAACAAATGACTTTGGAATCTCTTGTAAGATATTTTTGTAATTAGGTGGTTGGTTTGTTTTTTCCCTTCTTTTCTTCTCTCCTTCTATATATACTTGAATACTTGTTGTACTCAGGGGTAGATATTTTTTAGATGAAAAATAGAAGTGAGAAGAAAAGGCTTTGTACTTTTTGTAATAAAAGAAAACATTAATACAAATATTAAGACTTTGTGCTGAATATGTGTGTTATGGGCATTTGATCTTTTTTATGTTAGATCTGTGTGATTGTTCTATTGAATCTACTTCTACTTTTTTGTCATTTATTCATCAGTATTGCTTTATTTGTCTATGTAAAGTAGGTTTGGCTCTGTATACTACCAACCCAAATCATAGACCTTCTGACCTTTCTGCTTTGGAATTCATTTCTTTTCTCCCTTCAGATATTTCCTATCTTCCCACTCCATTTCTTTCCTTTCTTTTACAGTTGGAAATACCTCTACTGGGATGAGATCCCAATCCTTGAAGGCAGAATATTGTGAGACTTGCACAAGATTCCTGCTGGTAGAATAGCAATAAACCAGTTTCACTTTGCTGACTCAAAGAGGGGCTATGCCCTGCACACTGTTGGCTCATTTATCCATAGATCTGTCCATTCAACAGATTTTCAAACCAACAATAGTCAACTTAATTAATTAGCTTAGTGTAATTAATTAATGATGATATGAGGGAAAATGAGTGCTTTTAACGATATGTCGTTGATTTGCGAGAAAGGGAATAATTAGTGCAATTTAAGTATTTAAATTGCTTGGGTGTAATTATAGGTGTCTACATTTGCCCCTCTTTGGGGTGGCGTAAGTGATGCCACTTCAAAGATAGTAGACAGAAGAGATTTTGAAGGGATAGAAGAAAAATTAGTAAGAGGGAGAGATGCTCCCTCGAGTGTCAATGGGGGTGATGAAGGAATCTGAGCGACGATCGAAAAAGATGAGAAGTAGACAGAAGAATGGGGACGAGGTAGGATTCCCCGAGGAGAGGGAGAATTAGGGTTGAAAGGGAAGTGGTGTAGAAGAAATATGGATGAGAGGAGAGAAGAGCTTAACCTCTATCCACTTATTTGTTTGGAACAAATTTGATGTCATCATATTGCCATAGGAACTACATCATCGGTCCTTATGAAAAATATAAGCATACGACAAAGGTAGAATGACATGAAAAGCCATATTACAAAAAATCGTCCATTGCTGAAAGTACCAACTCCATGTAAAATATAATAATGCAATGCAATACGAGAAGGAAACAAGCTCATATAATAGGGAAAACAAGTACAAACGCACATATCCAACCCAACAATGGTCAAGACAGTTGTACAAATGTTTTGTTATCAGTGTTAAAGATATCCACAAGTTCGTGATTGACGAAAAGGGTTAAAAATGATGCCCCAAGCAAGGGGAAATGCAAATGGACACGGGGTCCATGAAAAGCATTTGTGCGTAATGAAACAACACTAGGCAACCAAAAGTGCCCCAGAGTACAGATGAAGCAAGCAACTAGCTGTTGTGAATGGTTGTGAATCCGGTGATCCGCGAGTCGTATTAATTGGGGAAGATGTGAGACAAACCAACAGGATATGGAGAAAATACCATGCGCAAGACACAAGTTTCAGCCGTAAGAAGCAAGTGACCATTTTGTAGGGTGTTTTACTTTTTAGGAATTTTTTGAAAAATGTTGCATTTTTTTTTGGATTTTTGTTATATATATATATATATTGTTTTTGTGTTGTCTGAAACAATTTTCTATTGTTTTTGTGTTTTGTGAAACAATTTTCTATTGTTTTTGTGTTTTCTCAAAACAATGTTCTATTGTTTTTGTGTTTTCTTGAAACAATTTTCTATTTTTTTGTGTTGTCTGAAACAATTTTCTATTGTTTTTGTGTTTTCTCAAAACAATGTTTTATTGTTTTTTGTGTTTTTCTCGAAACAATGTTCTATTTTTTTTGTGTTTTATGAAACAATTTTCTATTGTTTTTGTGTTTTTAACAGTTTTCCAAAGCTATGTACAGGTAACCAAGAAAGCATGGATGTCCCCAACGTTAGGTGGGGAATATACAAGGGCAGAAGCCATGCACTTATGAACAAGAAGGTGAAGTCGTTGAGTTACCCCTAGCGTAAGATGGGAAATAACGAAATACCACGTCCCTTACAGACAAATAGAAGAAGGCAAAGTTGGATCAAGGCTGGACTAGATGGTGTGCAAAAGGAAACTCGAAGGCAGAACCAAGTCCAGGACAAAGACAACTACCCTTCTAATACAAAATGCTTGTGAACAACGAATCCTCCCGAGGCACCGGAAACTGGTTTTCACCCAAGGACTTGTCCAAAGTACCACAATTGCGTGGTTTTCACTAGTGGATGACCTGTTTTCTCTTTTTCTTTTTCTAATTTTTTTTTGATGTTTTCTGAAACATATTTGAATGTTTTTTGATGATTTTTTCCTCTAACATATTTGAATGTTTTGGTTGATTTTGAAAGTTTTATGAAACTATGTACAAGAATATAAGGAAGCGTGGATGCCCCTAGTGATAGATGGGATGTATAAGGGCATAAGGCCACGTGCATACCAGAAAGGTGAAGATGTAAAAATTCCCCAACAATTAGGTGGGAGTATTCAAAGGTAAAATGTTCACAGGTAGAAGTGGGACCCAAGGCCATTATGGATAGGTTCAACATGATGGTGAACGTAAACCCATGAAGTGCTGGGAAGAAGCAAGGATGCCTCCAGCGTAAGTTGGCCTACAAGCACATGATAGAAAGGAAGGAGAAGATTGTTTTTTTTAGAAGGGGACAAAGGTTTCCACAAACATGGAAAATAAGTAATCTTATACACATGGATGTTCTGAACGAAGTAGAAGGATGATGTGAATGATATAAATGTAGCTTAGAAGCCTTGCGATGAAGAAGTGATTAGCCAAAGGCATAAATCGTGAGACAAGATATGGACTAGAGTAAGAGTCTGAACAAGGTCCAAAAAAGAAACTTGGTAACATACTAATCCTGTTTACTCATAGAGATCCAATGTGTGCACATGGATTATACTACCTCTTGAAGTGAAGATTTAATAGACAACAAGTGAAGAGACCCTAGCCAATGTGTAGGAATGATTTATTTTGATAAGTGATTTTGTGATTGGAGGGTGAGAGGATAGCCGTACATTGCTCCGCTGCCAGCTAGGCATTCATAGCCCCGACGGAGATGTATTTAATTCTAATCGCAACATTGCTCTACTGCTAGTCAGGAATCCATAGCCCAAATAGAGATTATTGGAAATACCCCAAGAGAGATTTATATATCAATTTGATTTTGCTTTGTAGCTTTTAGATTTTGAGTTTTGTTTGATTCTTTTACTTTTTGAAAACTTATTTCATCTCTCTTATTTGACAAGGGGTTAAGAACCACTGATGGTTTGATGGAAGGAGGTGGAAGTGATTGTGATGATGACATTGGCTAGTGTCAACAAATATGTCCAAAATTTCTTCGCAACAAGTTTATTAGATGTTTGAATGTGATATGATCTCCATGAGGTCAATCATTCTTTAATTTACCAAGGTGATAAAAGACCAGGGGCAAACAGATACCATAAAGATAAATGTCACAAAATGCATGCAAATAAGCTAACCAAAATATCACCGAAGGGATGAAAATGGTAGGAAGACTTGCAGAAGAATAACAAGGAAGGGAAGAAAGAAATATCCATGTGTACGTAACACCTGATTGTAATGTTTAATCTTTGTACCTTTGATTTTTGTTGTTTTTTTAATTTCTTTTAGATTTTTGATATATATATATATATATATATATATTGAACCGTTGTTACTAACAAAGTCACTCTATGTGATAGGATCCAACAACGATGTTTGCGACTTCCTCGATAAGGGAGACTAAGCGTGTTTGTTTATCAAGAGTCATGTTTTCCCCAATCTCAATAATCGTGGTGAGTTCACACTCAACAAAGGATTGTGATTTATCCTAAAACATGGATTTTGTATGCGGAAGCTTGAGTTCCCTATCCAGAGGTTTATGCACTTTACGCCATACTTGATGGTTATGTTGATGTGTGTTCTTGAATCGCAATTGATTTACAAATTTGAGATTGTTCCAGTTGTTGGGCAATTTTGAGCTCTTAGAAGTTTTGACCTGAGCTTGATAATGAACCTGTTTGGGTTTCTTATAGGCTGACGCTTGAATTTTCTGACCTTGAGAAGGAGAAGAATGTGAAAATTTACGATTGATGATAGGAACGATAGGAATGGTAGTGGGCTTACCACAACCATTTATAGAAGAAATATGTGATAGATGAAAAGGATACGGTCCAAGAATTGAAGAGGATGGGCTACCAGGAGGTGAGCCACGGATAGAAGGTGAAAGGCTACTAGGATGTGGCCCAAGAGTAGAAGAAGAAGGGCTAATAGAATGTGACCCATAAATAGAAGACGAAGGGCTACTAGGATGTGGCCCAAGAATGGAAGAAGAAGGGCTACTAGGATGTGACCCATAGATGTAAGATGATGGACTACCTGGGGGTGATTCATACATAGAAGATAAGGAGCTAGTTAGATGTGCCCCAATAATCGAAGATAGTGGGCTACTCAAAAATTTCCCACAAATAGAAGAGGGAGGGCTACTAGAAGGTGAACCACACCTAGATGAAGATGAAGGGCTACTTGGTGCTGACCCCACAAGAGATTGTGATTGAGGAATTATGATAGACGAAGAGTTATTGGGTGATGACAAGATAGGCCATGGATCTATGTAAAACCAAGGAGTTTCATCACATAATGAAGAATGTGAAGATGGAAAAATAAGAGGAGGATCAAGTTGCATGATTTGAGGCTCTTCCTCCGTTTCTTGATTAAAGGAATCAACCTTTTCCTCACAATATGCAGATGCATCAAAGTCTAAAGAGAATCCCTTTTTGTAATCTACTAAAGGAATATCTTCATATGCCCCTATAAATTCCCTGATTGTTTCTTCATTCTAAAAGAGATCAATCGGTATGAGTTGTTGATCGATCCCTAGGGGTTTATTGGAAGAAATAGGTTCACTTGGTGTGGAAGGCTTAGAAGATGTTTGATGATTATTGATAGAAGAAGATGGTGTGGGGGACGAAGAATATGTGTAGCTAGATGTCTCAGGAGTAGAAGAAGGTGGTGTGGACCTACCTATACAATGGTATGTCATATGTAAAATAGTAGGATTAAGTCCAAATTTTGTAGATTGTGACACATGGGTCGAATTAGATGTTTGTCTCGAAGGACTTTGAGTCACACGAATCTTCACAGAAGGAAGATTCCATGGGGGTGATTGATGAAAAAGGTCCTGTAAAGAAGGGGAGGACTGTGATTCAAGCATCACATTAGATGAATGATGATAAGGGTCTTGCGAAGAAAGAGAGGACCGTGATTCAAGAATTATATTATACTTCTGATTGGAGGGATTTGGAGTCGCGTGTATCTTCAAAGGAAGAAGACGTCATTGGGGTGACTGATAAAAGGGGTCTTGCGAAGAAAGGGAGGACCGTGACATAAGAGTCACATTAGATGATTGATGAAGAGGATCCTGCAAAGAAAGGGAGGACAATTATTTAGGAATCACATTAAATGACTTAGGAGTTGAATTAGATGAATCCGAATAGTAGTTTGGATCTGAATCCTCAGAAGAGTTAGAGGAAATATTTGGATTGGATTCCTCAGAAGAAGAGGAAATGTTTGGATTATAATTAGAAGAAGAGTGGGGGGAACTCGAATAATAATTTGGATCAGACGTGTCCAAATCATACCACCGATTATGAGATGAAGGTGGGGAATGAGTTACCCATATGTGCTCTCTAGCACAAAGAACCAAACGAGGTTTAGTTGTAATGGGAATCTTTTGTTTTGAATTGATAAACCTAGGTTCCATTTTTTTTTAAGTATGGGGAACCGCGTGATAGTCAGTAATTTTTGGCGCTGTTTTAAGCACAAATGTCTAGATTTAGATAGTGTGATGAAACTCCTTCAAAGGGAAGGAAGTGACATGTCGATTTGGGTAGCATAAGGACAACTAACTAGACATTTCATAAGTATTGATATTCATGTGTGGTTTTCTGAAGAAGGTATAAGGAAAATAGACATCGTGATGACGTAATATCGATGAGATAAAAAGGGATTGTCCTAGAAAATAAGTTTTCTGAATGAATAATCACAAGGAACAATCATGCGAGTGTGAAACACAGAGCCAATCAACAAGGAAATACACCATATGAAAATGCGATGCAAAGATGATCAACGAGATGTTTTCACTTATGCCAAGTTCAAGGAAATGAACAAAACGTAAGTAAAAACAAGAATTCAATGTGATCTCCCAATCAAGATATACGATGAGTGAGCTCAAACTCAATTAAGACATATATCTTAAAAAGTGCCAATTACAATTCGTGAATGACACAACAATATCACCAAGATATGTTAACCCACTTTACTACAAAGTGAAGTATTGATATCGAGGTGTTATTGATATAACACACACAAATGGTAACACCTAGCACTCTTTGAAATCGAGGTAATAATAGAACCAAACTAAAAAGCTCAAAGTATAGCTAGGAATAGTTAAGGATGTGTGTAACATAACCGTACAATATATGTATTTATGTCGAGTTTACAAGAAACAAGACGTAAATATCGAAATTGTAATGATATGAGACAAACAAGCTAACTCCTCTATGGAAGTCTACCGTGATGAACCACGCCTAACTACAATGACGATCTTGACGTGGGTATCAAGATCACAATGGCTACCAAATGACATGAAAACACCTCCACTCACTTTAGATGTTTAACTAACCCAGCCGCAAACATGGATGGGTGTAAACGGACATAAAAGTGAGAGAAACAGTTGAATGGCAACACAAAGGTAATCACACCTCTTTTGATCAACAAAGTGTCAAAAGAATATGAAGGAAATAAATCAAGAAAAATGACGAAAAATGCTAGCCTTACTTTAGCAGAGTTTCACCTCGCCCTAAGGCAAGTAAAAACTAGGCGAAAGTAATACGTCACACGTTTTTCAAAAAGAAGGTTCACAATTCAACACTATTTTCAAAGGGTCAAAGTGGACTCCTAGCCAAAGTATATTCTCCTAGGTGTTACAAAGTTGCCACGAGTGAGCGCGATTTACCCAAAAAGTCACACTGACTAGTTTGGGAGTATCTCGGCTTTACTTTACCCCCTTCAAGAATAGTAGGCAACTAGTGCGTCTACGTGTACTATCATTGGGGTCGCCATAACGGAAAACCTATAACTCTATCTCACAAAGAAATCACTAGTTAAGTAGGTAGTATGGAGCACTTCCCGTTTCGTCCACAAGGTTCCCTCTTGCGTGGACTACTTTGGGGTTCCTGGAACCATCCCCATTGTTGTAGCTTAAGGCGTTATGCGAAAGGGGTTATGTTCCAGTTGAGCGGAGAGGAACATACCCTTTTCTGAAACCTGCAATACAGTGTATTGAATATGTTGTTCTTTTTATCTTGTTTAATTAGGTGTGGTTTGCTTGAACACCTTTTGGCAACCTGTATAACAACTGTATTAGTAGTTTTTTATTTTTTTGGTTCTTCCTTTCTTTGACAAGCGTTTTTAGGTCCTGCACTCAAGTGTTAGTAGTTCTCCAAGAAAATCACATTATTTAAAAGAGGATTAAGAGTTGCTTTTGATTCTCAAGATCATCCAAGGATGCAAGAGAAGAGCATACACAACAAATAATCCAACTAAAAAGTAAATAAAATCTTTTCAATCAATGAACCATACAAAATTCTTGATAAATGTTCATTCCCTTAAACCAAAAGTGAAAGATGAAGTTTCCAATTTACCAAATGTTATAAAATGAAGACTAAAGTTGCTTTTGATTCTCAAGATCACCCTAAGGTGCAAGAGAAGAGCATACACAAACTTTATCCCAACTATATAGAAATAGAAAACTTTAAATCAAAGGATCATTGAAAAATGCTTTGTAAAAGGTTCATTCCCTTAAGCAAAATGAATAATCAAGTTTTCAAGTTTAATCCCAATGTTAACAAGATAGAGATCAAAGTTGTTTTTGATTCTCAAGATCACCAAAAGGTACAAGAGAAGATCATACACATGCTTTGGTCTAAATCGAGTAAGCATGGAAATACAACATTCATCAAAACATTAGACATGTTAGAAAATGACTAGTTTTAAAATAACAGAAAAAATTGCAACTTCTGTAAGTATAAATCCCAAATTTATGTTTTCATTGCATAGTTAAGTTCAATACCTTTCCAATGAAAAAAAAATGGAGACATTTCAAGTTTTGGAGCAAACGTTATGGTCTTTGGAAGATGGGTTACACATATGCTCTTATGCTCATGGGTATGCACTTGACATGCACTCAAAAAATGTAAAAAAAAAACGTCCCTTAATCTGCAAAATGGGAAATTTTTTCCAACCAAGATTCAATTTTGACAACAACCCATCACATTAATATATTAATAGCAGACTCAACGCTATCAAACATTAACATACATGCTCAAGAATTTAAGATTTTCAAGAAATTGACAAAACTAGCATGTAGAATGATGAAAAAGTAAGCTCTAAAAATGAAAACATGATGAAATCTTGAAATTTTCTCACCAAGATTAAATTTTGATAGCAACTCACCACATTAATATGTAAATAGAAGACTTAACACTATCAAACACTAACCTACATGCTCAAGAATTGAAAATTTTCAAGAAATTGACAAAACTAGCATGTAAAATGTTGAAAAAGTAAGCTCTAAAAATGAAAACATGATGAAATTTTGAAATTTTCTCACCAAGATTAAATTTTGACAGCAACCCACCACATTAATATGTAAATAGAAGACTCAACACTATCAAACACTAACCTACATGCTCAAGAATTGAAATTTTTTAAGAAATTGAAAAACTAGCATGTAAAATGTTGAAAAAATAAGCTCTAAAAATGAAAACATGATGAAATCTTGAAATTTTCCCATCAATTCCAATCTTGACAGCACTTCACCTCCTACATACCTACAAGGAATACCCAACACATGCAAACTCAACAAAAAAAGTTAAAAAAACAAGTTAGATCAACATGTGTAAAAGAGGGTTAGTAACCAAAAATAAAACTTAACTACAAAAACTTGAAATTAAGTGCAAAAGACAATGGAGTAAGTCCCACCGGGTGTGCCAAATGTGTGCATGTATACTTTGCTTAATGCTAAATCAAATGAAGTAAGAAATACCACCTAAAATAGTTCTACAATTTAGCTAAAACAAAGCATAAACACCATCATGATAAGAATTAAACAAGGGTTAGATGTTAGCATTCATAAATACAAACTTTGAAACTAACAATGCTAAATATTTAAACTCCTCTATTCTCTAACAAAAAATAAATGAATGGACCTATGTAAGCTCCATGACTATCAAAATAGTTGTCCTTAATGTTCCAAGAACCTAGGAATGGGGGCTAATCAAAGTTGGGCTACAAGACCCTTTTGACACCTCCCATATGAACCAAACACTTTAAGAAAGAGGCTTAACTCTTCAAGATGATGAAATCTCAAAAGGACAAGGTGCAAGCTCTTAGTCTCTTTGCTATATGCTTTGCATTTGCTCTCTTAGGAGTTTAGGTGTAAGTAAAAAGGTAGGTGGAGGGCTCTTTATATAGCCCAAACGATAAAGGATTCAACACATTCTCATGAATGTGGGATAAAAGTAAAACATGATTAGGAATGGATAAAGTTTCTTTATTAAAGGTAACCTTACTTTAGAAGGGTTTAATACATGTTTAGCAAGTCATGGGAGTTGGGGGTATTTTAATTAATCAAAGGTGATTAATTAATAGGTAGGTGTAAGCTTATAGAAGCCAATTAGAAGAATATTAGTGTGATTTAGGCTATTATAAGGGGATTAAATCAATTAAATATTGATTTATTGGTTAAATGGAAGGGAAAACTAATTAATTAATAATAATTAATTAGTCTAAGTAGAAGGGGTGATTTATTAATGGAAGGTCGTTAATTAGGGTATTTGTTGGATTAGAAACTTAATTAATTAACTTAGTGTAATTAATTAATGATGATATGAGGGAAAATGAGTGCTTTTGATGATATGTCGTTGATTTACGAGAAAGGGGATGATTAGTGCAATTTAAGTATTTAAATTGCTTGTGCATAATTATAGGTGTCTACACCTTCTTTTAACTTGATCTTCATTTCTCCCAAGGAGTGGTGGAAACCTTTGAGTTCATGTTACCCATGAGGGAACAAACATTGGAACTCGTGCAACAGATCAATAATCTTCAAAACTTCCTTTTCTGACCAATAGTTTCCAATGATAGCCTCCTTAGGTTCGGTCTCCATCCAAATGTTAACCTTCTTTGTCTTCAAGGGATCGTGGTAGGCATGTTCTTGCTCATTATCACTGTCAATGACCTTACGTGTAACCTCCGAATGATCAACATCCAAATTCTCCATCTCTTCCCCGTATATGACATAGATCAATTTCCCCTTTTCTTTTTCCATACATGCGTGCTCAAAATGTACTCCCTCTGATTCTTCCTCATAGAGGCATGTCTTCTCATCAGGATTTTCTAGTAATTCTGGTAGCCTATCCTCAACCATGACACTATCTCCCACAGTAAGGTGCTTGATTGTTTGTAACGCTTTATCCACTGATGGTTTGGTGCTTCTATACTCAAATGCTTGAATGAGGTCAGCCACCAAATCTTGCCAATTACATTTTTGATGACGCATCTCCAAATGAATCGGCCTTTTTGATGCTCACCATAGCAGCACCCTTATCTTTCCGGTGCTTCTGGTTCATATGCTCATAGAGTTTTGGACACTCTTTGTACTTGTGCTTCTTTCCACACCACGAGCATTGTAATAGATCAAGACACTCACGTTTATAATGTTATGTAGATCCATAATTATAACATGTTCCCCACTGGAACTCACTTCTCCCTCCATTGCAGTTACCGCAACCAAAAAATCCTTCGCGAAAACCTCTTCCACATGCCCCTCCATCTGCACGAGCTTCATAACGTCAGTTATCATCATTAGAACTACCAATAAGGCTAGTCTTGCCTACACCTAGATCAATAACATCATGGATCTGATCAATCAGTCTGTAGTCCTTGGTGTCATTGGTTTTAGAGGTGCATATATTGTAGTAGAAAGAAACATTCTTATGGATTACACATTGGAGTAGAGAGAATCTACTTACATCATGATATCCATGGTAGATCTCACAGTCTACCGCTATAGCACGCACCAACTTCTGAGGGATACTATCCTTTGAATGACCCTCCACTTCACAGTCTATATACAAAATCCCACTACAGACCTCATGCACTGAGTTCGTAGAGAGATTATCCAATTGCTTGGCCATTGTGGTGATTTGGGCCTCCAAAAAATGGACTAACACTAGTATCTACACTCCTAATAGCTTCAACACGTAAGGAATATTCTAAAGCCTCGTGCGGGTCAGTGAACATTTTATGTGACAATGCCTTCCTAAATGGAGTGATCAACCCTCCAAAAAACCATTGAGCATGCTGTGCAGAGTCGATGTCATATGAAAATTTGGACAAGAGAGTTTTAAACTATGCATCATACTCCTACACACTCTCTACCATTCCCTGCTGGATCTCCTTCAAGGCACTGATGCTCTTCTACTCAAACTCTGGAATATGAAACTATGTGAAGAAAGCATTTTTCAAAGCTATATAATCTACCAACATTGTATGGAGATCATACTTCCTATACCAGCTATGCATGTGCCCTTGTATTGTAGTTACAAACTGTCTTGCCTACTGCTCTGGACTAGTGATCCCTTTCGCGTGAATTAGTAACTCAAACTTGTGTACACGCTATGCAACATCTTGAATACCCCTATAGTCTAGTAAATGTAAAGACATCTAAAAAAACACTTAGGGGGGTGGCTGGGGTCCTTGTCCTCCTGAACCAGAGCCTTGGTTTCCTTTGGTGTTTCCTTTATTGTTCCCTCCACTAGATCCATTGGGTCCACCAGGTCCTGTTCCCCCTGACCCACCAAATCGATAGGGTCATGTAGTCATCATGCTAAGGGTTCCTAATGTTCCATTGAACTTCATGCCGATGGTCTATGATAATGTCCTACTACTAATAGTGTACCCCGTACCACTCCCAGATGTGAGACCGAAGGCTTGTGTATCTACACTTTACCCAAAAATTCCTCCAAACACTGGAATGGTATGTGCATCCATAAAAGTCCCAAACAATAAATTATATCTCATGGGCATAGGTCACTCACTTCCACCGATACCAACTGAGTTAACAATACTCTTACCTTGATTTGAAAAACCAAGCACCAGGGATTGGTTGCTAGCTGGGTTCAGATGTGCGCCGATATTTTTTCTTTCTCCATGCGACAAAATATCATTAGAAGTTGAAGTGGATTTTCTTACATGTTGTCTAAGATGGGGTAGCAAAAACTTCTCAGGATCCACGTCCTCCGCATGAAATTCAAAACCTTCCCACAACACCTGCCTCCATAGATCCATCACACTTGCTACCTCACATTGTCTAGTCATCTCCCTTTCACGATCTTCATTATACTTGATTCGTCTCTCCTCCCTTTCCTTTTCAGCCACGATGTCCTCCATATTCCCCCACCCTAGAATCCTTTCCCAGTTCTCAGAGAGATTAGCTAGCCATGTGGAATGATTCTAAGCTCAAAGTAATGATCAAGATCTGCATAGCCAAAGGAATAAAACGTAAAAATGATCTTCTATGCTACCTCAGAAACTTGAAATCAACAATTTTTGGGAAATAATACGTCGAAATGGCATATTCCAAAGTACATCTAGTCAACACCCTCTTTCACCAATGATTAATAGCATGTGTCCACATTAGATATGCATCCTGTAGCCTTTGATAGTCATCTTGGATCCACACGCGTGATCTATAGAACCAACTTGATCTGAATGCGTATGCTGAGATCTATTCATATAGCTCTACTGGGAAGCAAGAAAATAATGTCTCATATAGCTCATTGTATAGGTTCTCTTCTACCCATTCACGTGTATTAAACTTAGGCCCAATGCTAAATATTTGAGAAAACTTGTCCTCTATGCTCTTAAAACACATTTCTACACTTTCTAAAGTCAGGAGTTTTGTCATCACACATCACAAAGACAAGGACGTATGTCATTTCTCACAATAACTTTGAAAATATTTCCTGACAACGGAACCAAGATTTATTCATTTTTAAGCCCTTCTAAAAGAACAAGGAAATCCCATGTATGTTGGCCTATCACTTAGTGGGTGATGGGTGCTCACCCGAGGCACACGTAGGCACCGAGTCCCTCTTTATGCAAGTTTTGTTAGAATGCATTATTTATGATAAAAACCTAAGTGAATATATTGGTAAGGAACCATACATTCATCTTAGAGCTCAGAATGGATTCTAGACCAATGTATTCATTGATATTAGGAAAGAATTATAGAACATGGATATGAATCATAATAAAAAATAAATGCACATGGGTTTACACCCACTTATATGAAATAAACATATAACCATTTAGTAGAATTGGAACCACACATATATTCATATTAAGCATGTTGATAACCATATTATAATAACTTAGGCAATCAAAAATTCATATGGTAATGTAGATCAATATCATGCATTAGAACTAGACTTGGGCCCTTCGTAGTATAAAGAAAAATGTTCAAACCTATACCCTTAGTACAACGTATTCCTACAGATCCTCTAAATCCAACTTATGGAGCTCTCATAGTATTCCTACATAGCTTCACCTCTTCCTCTCTCGATACCTTTTCCTCTAGTGGGTGATTTTATTTATAGCCTTTTCTAACATCTTCAAGCCTTCGCAGGAGTTGTAGATCTGTTGCCAAATGTCTAAGGTGGTCCTCCATAGGAGCATGCTTCTTCAGGCCCAAGCTCTCCACCCTTTGAAATGATGGCCTTCTAGAATCTTCCATCACAAGGTATATTCCTTCTGTGGGCACCAAGCTGCCAGGCTGGCACCTTATCCATTCCGCATGTGCAATTGGGTCACACTTTTCTCGTGTTCTATCTGATACGACAAATATGACTAAGTCCCAAAACCTTTGCTCTATCTTGCATGCTTTCTCCTTGCGTGCCTACGTACCTTCTTGTACTTAGCCAATATTTTAGGGGCCCAACAGAACACATTTTTTAAATGAGATAATCAGGATATTATTAGATGAATTTATGATTGCGCACCATAAGACTACACCCTATCATCCTTAGGAAAATGGGACTTCCGAGGCCTTCAACAAAGTTTTGAGCCAATCATTGAGAAATTTTTTTGATGTTGGAAGGAAAGATTGGGATGATAAAGTTTCTATTGTACTTTGGGTGTATCGAACAACATAAAAAAGATTGAACAAGACCACACTATTTTAGTTAGTGTTTGGTGTGGGAGCAATTCTTCCTATGGAATTCATGTTACCTTCTTTACATATAACACACACTAGAGGTATAGCTGATGAAAAAGCATTAGAAGAACAAATTGGAAAGTTGATCAAGCTGGATGAGCACCGAGCACTAGCATGATGGAGTCAGAAGCAAGTAAATGCCAAACAGAAAGCATGACATAACATGCACATCAGGGACAAAAAGTTTAAGATTGGATAGATGGTGGTCCTTTATCATCCTTAGTTTCTACGTTATCTAGGAAAACTTAAAGCACATTGGTTGGGACCATATGCTATCACTCACATACTTGAAACATGCACTTACCAATTAGAGGTATTAGACAGAATACAGTTACCCAGTTACTTCAATGGGAGTAGGTTGAATCCGTACTATAAATAAGTCTTATTGGTGCTTGTAATAAGGTAGTGTTGCCATTTAGATTAGGTTTTCATTTATGTATTCCCTTAATTTATTTACTTATTTGTCACTATGCTTTGTCATTTTAGTTGGTGTTTTGTATAATAAGTGCGTTTGCACACTGGAAGTTAATTACCATTTGAAGAATTTTTATGCATAGACGACTGCACATACCATTTTTGTGGGGTGGCTATTGAAAAATGGGTACACATAAAGAAACAAACTACTACAGGTGAGATTCAAGTTTGGAGAGTTGTTAGAAAGGAGATTTCTTCCAAACAAGGACCATAGGTGGAGATAAACGAAGGAACAAGTATAATGTGAGGTAAATAGAGGCCATGGAGACTACCAAGGGAAGGCACAATGGCGAGGTACTTTGACACATGGAAGCATGCTGAAGAGAAGTTTGCGGCCAAAAGGTAGGAAGGCACGCTAAAATATTATAGCTTGGGCACAAAGATGTACCATGCGTAAAGTGTGAAAATGGTCAATTAGTGAGAGGATTTTTATTAGGTGAAGGAGCAATAAATGCACTAAATTTTTGAAAATATATATATATAGACATGATGCGAGTTCATTTTTACCATTGTTATTGTAAGAATTTGAATGAGCTAAGTGTGACTGAGCTGAGTGAAAATTATTGAGGTGTGAAGAGTTTGAAACCAGATTTGGAGAGTGGATATGTGTGTAGAAGAAGCTTACATCCGCATTGGTGAAGGGTTTGAGTGAAGAAAATGCATTGAGAAAGAGCTAGGGCATGTGGTTTCAAACTAGGGCACATAGATTCAAGCTAGGGTTTTTACTTGCTCACTATAGAGAACAAAAAATTGATATTCTAAGATGGCACCATAGAAAGCACCTACCGCAGGAGTCAAAGGAAAGAAGAAAGTAGAAACAAAATTTGAAATTTCTTTCTAGAGTAATTTCTTAGAGATGCAGTATCTAGAAGGTGTGATAATTGGGCAAGAGTGGGATTCCCACATCCACAGCTACAAAGTGAGTGATTAAGACTACCACACTTTTGATAACAAGAAATAATTAGATGCGTTATTGTTTACAAAGACCAATAAGCGCACAACAAAAGATATGCTAGTATATGATGATGCTGCAGAGAAACTATTAAAATAGGTGGGAGTATATAAGTTGTATGAGCTCCTGTATTTTAGAAAATATGAAACTCTATTCCAGTCACTTATGAGCAGAGTCCACGAGGAATTCTTCTATTTCACTTCATGAAAGGTGAGGATTACAGTAGTGCTAATTTCGACTCTAACAAGATTATAGCTATCATTTGAACCCTGTCACCAACAATAGATAATCTCAATATACGATATACATCCTCCAAATTCACAGTCAACACTCCCATAGGAAATCAAAATGTGCAAGTATCTATACACCATCTCTTGCACAATGTGGTGATCATCAGAATATTATGGGGCACATCCCCCATCCTTACTATGTGTCATAGACTGGCACGGTCAAACACATCCCACTCATCATCTGACAAACACAATCCCAATAACATACTCAAATAATGGCCACCACAAAGGTCCCACAAATTAATATCCCTCTACAAAACACAAAATGACAATAAACATAACATCATAACCTTATACATATGAAAATACATCTACTAATAACATCAACAAACATCAATTTCCACATTTTTCACACTCTAGGCTAAGAACAATACTCTTGGGTCACTAGCACCCAGGAGCAAGATGCGGGCACCCAAGAGTAGGCCACCAACACCTATATCTAGGTGTTGATGTCCTGAAGGTCATTAACGCCCTCACTGATTTTACCTAGGTCTAAAATGCCTAGAAATTCACAAATAAAAAATTTGCAAAAAATTTGTGGAAATCATACTAATGTGTTAAGGTGAATTTTGAAATCAATAACACTGTACTAGCTCATCTATCATATGTGAGTGTAAGAAATGCCACCACTTTGGCTCACATCAAGTGGTTAAGGTGTGGTTCATACTAAGTGTGTGGGATATTCACACTAGATGAGAGTTTAAAATCATACTTGTGTAATAGCCAAATGACTTTCCTATTCAAGTTTTGCACTTGTTACTATTTTTAGTGACTTTCGAGTTACCTACTACATTATAGTCATTGTTTACTTAGCTGGTAAATTTGAGAATAAGGAGAGGCATTGACACAATGTTGATTGAGATGTTGAGTACCACTACTTTGATTATTATATCGCCTACAAGTTTGAAATGATCCGTAATTAACCTTCCTATTATCGTGTATAGAACCACATATCCAACATATATTGTATTCCTCTTTAACATCGTTTCAACTCTATATTGTTGTTGAGAAATTTTTTTGATATGACCAATGTAGGTCGATACACAAGGCCATAAAGGCATGAAGGTGATTCTATGAATCATCCTTGCTATCATAGAATGATAACAAAACTCCACATTATTGAATGTAGCTAATCATAATGAATATCTAATAGGTATCTGGGTGGAAAAATTGGTTGGGGACTCATGTAGTGATGCTTCCACTGAACCTGTAGAACAGTTCTTAGATACGAGGGTATGCATAGGGTACAAGGGAGGAAGTTATTGTGGTAAGGTAGCCCCTATAGGGAAGGAGAGCCTCTAGTAAATTGGAATATTACATTGCTTTGAGGGTTCAGATTCTAGATTTTCTCCCATCTTGGCTTATCAACTGGAGTGGTCTTTTCATCCAATATGGCAACATAAAGCAACAATTTAGGGATTGGTGAGCACAGATTAGAAACCCATGTATATTGTTCACAAAGCTTCTTTATGACTATGATGGTCCATGAAATAAAATGCAATAGCTATCATTCATTACATCAATGGTATAATAGACACAAGAAAATTAGAGTTTTTAGATAATAGTGTTTCATAGATCTATAATTAGATAAAGCATACAAGTAATGAATGAAGAAACAACCAGAAGATAAAATAAACAAGAGAAAGATAACACTAGATTAAATGTGGTTCACGTAGTGTGGGCTACGTCCACCAAGAAACAACCAATATTATTATTCATTGCTTTACAAAGGAAATACAATGAATATATATCGTCTTCGAACACCTCATAGGATGTTCAATGCTTTTCCCTCACTCGACTACTCTTTCTTGCTCACCAAGAAAAATTACATGCAAAAAAATTGCTATTTTCTTCTCATGCCCTCATATAATGCATACATGCATATATAACTATTCTGGGTAACTAACTATGCTTTTATAATCAATAAATCATCTTTAAAACAAGTGATTTATTCTGATTCTCATAAAAAAAATAAATCACCGTTGCATAAGTAACCATCACCGGTTACTCCTTGACCGTCACCAGTCACTGCCTGACTATCACCGGTCACTGCCTGACCTATGCTGGTTGATGGATGACCATCTCCGGTCACTTACTAACTGACACTGGTCACTGTTAAAACCAGTAACATGTAAAATAAAGTTTCTTGTGAAGCAATTAAGCTCCATAATAAATAATCTCCCACTTGGAGATCAATTGCTACACTATATTGTGCATCACCATTCTTGCTTCCTTTTCCTTGGCCCGTTTCTTCCTCTTCAGGTCTTAAACTCGAAGGCCAACATAAGTGGAGTGAAGCTCCAACTTATCCCTTATTAATGGCTTTGTTAGCATGTATGTAGGGTTCTCATCCAAATGGATTTTCTCTAACTTCAACTATCCATCCTCCAACACCTGCCATATGAAGTGATACCTTAACTGAATATGTTTTGTTCTAGAATGAAATGTTGAGTTATTTTCAAGATGAATCGCGCTTTGACTATCAATGTATAATCTACAATCCTCTTTCTCCTTACCCAACTCTTTCATTAATCTTCTCATCTATGTCATCTCCTTGCTAATCTTCGGTAAAAACACTACAAAAATATTAGTGGTTTGGTTAAGGTGTAATGTATATGTCACCTACATTGATAATATTTTGAAGAGGCCTTAAACGACACTGTCAGTTCTCCACCTTGAGATGTGAACATACATATTCATATGGATGCAATTATGATGCGGGAAGAATAACTTTCTGGAGACCATAACTTTTAATCTAACTATTTGATCAGATCATGTTGAAATTTTACAGGGTGGTTAGATCATACATGAATACTTTGTCATCGGGCCAACTTTCAGTTATAAGGTTAGTTGGATGCCATTTGGGCATGTTTTTTGGGCCCAAATTCCTTCATCTAATGATCTAAACTTGGCTCAAGAACATTTTTTTTCAGGATTGTCTAAAACTTTGAGTTTTAATATCTTTTGCTCCACTTGTATAGCAATAAGCCAAGATTTGGTGTGAAGGCTTCATTTATGGAGGCATATTCATGGTATGTAATTACTTGAGGCCCATACAAGGTTTTTTTGGGTTTTAGATAATTTTTGGTATGTTTAGGGTTTTTTAGAGTTGACGGGAAATAAAAAGTGGATTGTAATGTTGTAAATGATTAATGTGCATTGGGGAATGAGAAAGAAATATATTTTATAAGTTTCTTAAGTTTTTATTTGGAAAGCTATTCATGTGTGTTTTGGAGGCACTTTCATCCTCTTGCATAGTTAGATCTCACATCAACTGGTATTAGAGCAAGATTTGGATCTTGTAGGAATGAGTGAAGGCAATATTTATTACATGTATATGTGTGATGTTATTACCTCTATTTTATATAAATCATGGATAGACATGATGAGAGGAGGTTATGCCCGGATGAATACGAACATATAGGAGCTGCATAGACAAGTTGTTGAACTCACATGAGATGTTACCCGCCTGAGAAGGAGATATGCAGATGTGGACGAAAACCCAGACAATGATACTAAAGAATTACCTCTATTAAGGAATGAAGTAGCAGATGAAGAGAGAAAATGAGAGAAATCAAGAACCATTGAATGAGATGACTATTTGAAGAGAGACTAATACGAGGCTTTAGAGGGAAATGAATGATGACATCAAGATTAATGTTCCTGATTATAATGGAGGGTTATAATCAAATGAGTTAATCAACTAGTTGAATCACATGGAAAAAATCTTTGAGTGGAAAACCCCTTATCAGAGGATAAGAAGGTTAATTTTGCATGAATTATGTTGGTCAGAACATGTATTGATCTGGTGGGATCACCTACAAAATGAAAGACAAATAAACGGAAAGGACAAGATCTGAAACTAGAATAAAATGGTGAAGAAGTTAAAAGAAAAATTTTCTTCTTATAGATTATGTCTTAGACAATATTTTAAAGGTTTTATAACCTAAGACAAAAGGATCTCAACATTGAGGAGTATACCAATAAATTTTACAAGTTATTAATTAGGGTTAAACATGGAGAGTTTGAAGAACAGAAGGCTACGCGGTATATAAATTGATTGAGTTACACCATACAAGATGAGATGAGTATACTCCAAATCCATAGCTTGGATGATGCTTATTAACTCACATTAAAGGAAGAAGTAAAGAACAAGAGGAATAATTTTAGAAGAGGTGTGAAAAGAGGGCCATCATAATCTCCAATAAGAGGTAGGGGTATATTTCAATCTACAAAAGGTGAATCCTCTAATGCAGAAGAGCATGAAGATTCTGGTAAAATCCATGGTAACTACCAAAGAGGTAGGGGGTTTTAGAGGGGAAGAGGTCATTGTTACCTAATTTCCTCTACTTGTTAAGATTAGGTAAAAATAAGATTCCTGTTGAATTGACGAAGTAAAATTTAAGGTTCCTATAGTTTCGAATCCCACCCGAGGTCAAACCTTCAACAATATAAAAAATAAGACTTAGACTAATCAACGATTAAAATTAATTCAGAACAAGCCAACTCAAAAGGAAGTAGCAGTCTCGTAGATAATGTCAAGTGTCAACTTGGCGCAAGTTCTAAAAAGAAAAAGGAGTGGGAGCCTTAAAGATCTGTAGGACTTACACGTGGAGTCAACTATAAGTGACTCGTCTAAGGAAAAAGTCTTTGCAGTAATATGTGGCGAGCTCAATACTTACCCAAAGGAAAGTGGCCTAATCACAAATGATTGCAAGATCAGCCTGACATGCTTCTAAAAGCTACAATGGAAGAAGAGAACCTAGAGAAGTGCTTGGCCTCCACGTGGATTTTGCAATAAATTGGCTTTGAGTTCGAGTAAGATTGACGATAACCCAAAAACCACGTAAGGGCAATTATGAAGGCTATCTAAAATTTTTATATGTTTAGATATTTTAAAAAATCAAAGGAAAAGGGTCATTCCACAGGTATTTTCAGTGATGAAGTTAATGCATAGTTCCATGCAAAGAGTGCGAACTTGAGAATACTTAATTTGTTCACTTGCATTTAAAAGGACATTTTCATAGAATGACATAAATAGGCACCGCTTGAATCATGAGAACAAGACCCAATGCATAATCAATTAAGAGATCCAAATATGTAATAATGATTTGGAAGAATAAGTCCACTCCAAGGGAGTCGGTTGCAAGATAATTAAGAGATGTATTAAATAGGCATGGCTCTCACTCTTTAAAAGAATAGATAGTGGGAAAGTGTGACAAAGATCTTGAAAAATCTATTTTTGTCACTTCGCACCATTTATCATAATTGAAAAGGCATTTTGAAAAGATTTTGAGAATTGTCTCTCACCTCCTTCTCCTCCTATATATTGAAATCAAAGGTTTCCTAAAGAGAGATATATAAAAAATCAGGAGTTAGTTTGTCTTCTGTCTTAGTTCTTCTTTTGTAAAAGGTAGGGGGCTGGATCTCTAGCCTTTTTCTGAGCTTTGTAATGAAACTTTGCCTCTTATCTATTGTAATATTGTGCACAATATTTGGATTAATATAATATGACATGTGGTGTAATTTTTCCACCCTTTGCATAATCTGTATTTTCTATGATAGCCTTTATTTCAACGTGGATAATGGTGCATGTTTTTATGTTATTACTATCTTCATAATTTGTGCTTAAGTATTTTGAAGTAGTGTTCTTTGTGAATTGCCTCTAGTATATGGTGCATGCTGTCTACCCTTTTTATTGCTCACCTTTTCTCTATTTCAGGTAGTTGTGTTATGAGTTAACTCCTTCACTTTTTGGCATATTGCTGCCTTTATGTTATACGTTTTGATTCATTTTATCTGACCCTCATCTCTCATTATAGAGAACAACCAACTTATTTAAAATATGGAGGTCACCTTAGGGCACATGTCCCACTAGCCTAAGGTTTCGTACAACTCTGATGGCTCATCCGCAAGGATCACTGTCAACAGTTTTCCTGGCATGCTCGGTGGGACAACTCAGAGAGGTATTCTATCATTGCATCAAGTCAGTCTGTTCTTGGTAAAGCTCAAGATTTAATGGAGACATTTACATAGAAAATATGGCAACTCCTTATGGTCTGAAAAAATCATTACAAAATCTTACAGAACTTCCTTTGATCCATCTCCACTCATATTTCTTTCCACGTCTTCCATTTCTCTTCATCTTATGAAGTTGTGCAATCATGACTTCATTACCACTATGGGATCCACAATTTTAGTGGTATCCTCAGTATTGAATGAGTGACATGTATTCCCCAAACCAGCTACATAACCAGTTTTAAAGTCATGATGGCGACCCATATGAGAAAAGTCAAAACTAGTTTGACTATGAAACCAATCAAGGACACAGGCGCATATTTGATAACTACAAATAATTGGAAGGTGATGGCCTGCTTAAGAAGATAACAAAAATAGAGGCAAGCATGGTTCAATATCGAGCTATAACACAAATGGAGGCATTCAGAATAGGATGCAAAGCACCTTGTCCATGGGTTGGCCCTGTTCTTGGACATTATAGCTCATAAGAGAAGCTTAGATTTTTTGAAGAAACACTGCCTCCACTTCTACAGTGGATTGAGGGTATTAAAATATATGGGTGAAGCATGAGACAACCTTTTCGATGGGAGAGTCAATCACCAAATTTTTTTTCCTCTCCCATCCCACCTCAGGTTTCCCCATATGATACCACTCCAAATTCCAAGTTCCCTTCTCCATCTCCAAGCCATCCATTCTGCCCTTCCCCTCTCTTTGAGCATTTATAACCCTCGCACTAAAAAGTAACAGATCCAAATCCAAAAGAAGAGGATCATATGGTGAGAAGTGATACGAACTCAAGAGGTTCGTATCATGAGCTGAGCATCTAAGAAACTGAAAATGTTTCCTCTATTTACACTCCCCAAAAAATAGAGCCCTTGGAAGAGTTTGGACCAATGGGCTTCATATTGCAAGATGAAGCCACACATGATGGAAAATTTGTAGACTCAAAATCCATCATACAAGAGGGGAAGAATTTGACAGAGGAGGAAGATGATAAGCTCAATACGTTATCATATTTGGGGGGATTCCTCGATGAACAAGATCATGGGGAAATTACAATCTTTGCTACTTCATCAACCCCATAACAAATACAACTTGCTGCTCATGATAGTTCCCCTGGAAAAAATCCAAGGAATCTAGAAAAAAGTATCATTGAAAGATTTTTGATTTCAATCAAAGAGCCTGGATTTTCTAGTGGAGCTGCTAAAAATGTGGAGGGAGGAGATAAGGATGAAACCATTCAAGGAAACCTGAAAAATATCCTCCTTCCAATAGATGCAATCCAAGATGACGGGTAGGTAAGGTCAGATCGACCCTCTCTAGAGGATGGTCCTCATTAGGACCAATAAATATGCCAACACTAGTCATGCTCACTTCAGGGCATGAGGATAATTTTCAAGGCCCCAAGGGTCAGCTATGACACCTCCAACCAAAAGATGAACATCTCAAGTAGGTATTCATTTTGTTTGTTGATACCGCGGGTGGAAGAGTGAAAGGTAATTTTTTACTCTTATTACATGCCATACTTATTGCTAAATTAATTATATGTCCACACTTTATAAGGAAGGGAATTTATTTCTCCTTATCTATTTCAGGTTTTGTTTAGATTTTCCAAGACAAGTTAGCTTAGGAGTAGGAGTAGATTTATTTCAGTAAAATAAGTGTGTGTGCACACTCTTCATGACTCATTTGAGGCATGTATGTTTTGTCTCTTTGTATAGGACCACATTTTTATTACTCCATTAAAAGGAACTAGATCCCCCCCCCAAAGAGACCTTAGCATAGCAAGAGAATTCACAGTTGTCTGTGGCGGTTTTAAAATTCACTCCAAGCAAATACATAACAACTAAAATAAGTCAAGGGAGTGACCTTGCGGATTCTTCAATTTTCTACTCTCACAAAAATAAGTTGCATATTTTTCTTTATGAGAGTAGGAAATTGCAAGGATCAACTAGCAGCTATAGAGGCTCTATAACCCTTCAAAAACTATGGACCAGGTTCAGATTAACTCATAACAAGGTCCTAGACCCAATGGATAATGGGAGATTGTGGGTTCTTTCCATTTAGTAGGCTAATGGTCCTCGTGAGTCACCAAACTGTTATCTAATTTCTGCTACCCACTAATATTAGATAAGAAGTAGATTCTTGCTGAATTGACCAAGTAAAATTTAAGGTTCCTATAGTTTTGATCCCACCCAGGGTCAATCCTTCGGTAATATAGAAAGAAGACTTAGCCGAATCAACGATTAAAACTAAGTTAGAACAAGCGAACTCAAAAGGAAGCAGAGATTTCATGGATAGTGCCAAGTGTCAACCTGCTGGGAGTTCCAGAAAGAAAAAGGAGCGGAAGCCTCAAAGACCCATAGGAATTACATGTGGAGTCAACTATAAGTGACCAGTCCAAGGAAAAAGTCTTCAGAGTAATATGCGGCGGGATCATTACTTACCTAAAGGAAAATGGCCCAATCGCAAATGATACTAGGTGTCAGCCCGAAGCACTTCCAAAATCTACAACAGAAGCAGAGACCATACAGAAGTGCTTGGCCTCCACTTGGATTTCACAATAAATCAGCTCTAAGTTTGAGGTAAATTGCTAAAGATTGGCGATAAGCCAAAAACCACATAAGCACAATTATTAAGCCTATCTAAAAGTTTTAAATGTTTAGATATTTTGAAAAGATCAAAGGCAAAGGGTCATTTAGCTGGTCTTTTTAGGGATGAAGTTAATGCATAGTTCCGTGCGAAGAGTGCGAACCTGAGAATACTTAATTTGTTTAGTTGCATTTAAAAGGTCATTTTCATAGAATGACATAAACAGGTGCCGCTTGAATCATGAGCACATGACCCAATGCATAAGTAATTAATAGATCCAAATATGTAATAATGATCTGGAAGAACAAGTCCGCTCCAAGGGAGTCAGTTGCAAGGTAGTTAAGAGATGTACTAAATAGGCATTTCTCTCACTCTTTAAAAGAATATATACTGGGAAAGTGTGACAAAGATCTCAAAAAATCTAATTTTTTCACTTTGTACCATTTATCATAATTGAAAAGGAATTTTGAAATGATTTCAAGAATTGTCTCTCACCTCCTTTTCCTCCTATATATTGAAATCAAATGTTTCCTAAAAAGTGATATATAAAAAATCGGGAGTTAGTTTTTCCTTTGTCTTAGTTCTTCTTCTATAAAAGGCAAGAGGGTAGAGATCTAGCCTTATTTCTAAGATTTGTAATGGCAATTTTCCTCTTATCTATTGTAATACTATGCACATTATTTGAAGTAATGTAATATTCCCTTTGGTGCAATTCATCCACCATTTGCGTAATCTGTATTTTCTCTAATAGCCTTTATTTCGACGTGGATAACTGTGCATGTTTTTATGCTATTACTATCTTCAAAAAATGTGCTTAAGTAGTTTGGAGTAGTGTTTTGTGTGAATTACCTCTAGTCTATGGTGCATCTTTTCCACCCTTTTTATTTCTCACCTTTTCTCTCTTTCAGGAAATTGTGTTATGAGTTAACTCCTTCAATTTTCGGTGTATCACTCCCTTTATGTTATACTTTTTGTTTCATTTTATCTGACCCTCATCCACATTACAGAGTAGATACAACTTCTTTAAAATACCCATGAACCTAAGGTTTCCTATGACTTTGATGGTTCATCTGTAAGGATTATTGTCAACAATTATAATGGAGGACGTGGCTGGAATATCCCCTAAAGGTATTATACATGTTACAGATGTGGTGAAGAGGGTCACATAGCCTTTGAGTGTTTGCACTATCCTACACAAGATAAATGGAAAGGAGAACAACCATGAGTAAATATGGTTGAAGCTAAAGAGGAAGAAGAAAAGGAGGTTGTTTCAGAATTAGGTGAAACCCTCATGATAAGAAGGACGATGATTTTCCCAAGGAAGGAGAAAAAACAGGATGTTGTTGGTGCCGATTCGTGGCTACGAGCAAATATATTTCGAACAAGATGCACCTCTGGAGGAAAGGTATGTAAATTTATTATTGATGGTGGTAGTTGTAAAAATATGGTTTCAACTATAATGGCTGATAAACTCAATCTGAAATGTGAGAAGCACCCATATCCCCTATTGTATATCATGGTTCAAGAAAGGGAATTAGGTTAAACATAGATAAAATATGCCTTATAAAATTTTCAATTGGGAATACCTACAAGGATGAGGTGTGGTGTGATGTTATCCCAATGGATGCATGCCATATATTATTGGGGTAGGCCTTAGCAATACGAAAGAAAGGTTACACAATGATGGAGGGAAAAATACATATAGCTTTTGGAAGGATGGTGTAAAGGTGGTCTTGTTACCCTTCAAGGAAAGAAGAGAAGAGTGAGGGATTATTGGCTACAAAAGAGTTTGTTACGGAAATGGAAGAAACTGGATAGTGTTATGCAATAATGTAAAAGAAGGTACAGATAGAAGACTTTTATATACATGTTGCTGTATGGAAAATGTATTAAAAGAATACAAAGATGTCATACTGGATGAGCTACTAGATGGGTTGCCTCCAAAGTGAGATATTCAAGACCATATTGATTTGATCCCAGCATCGGTCCCTTCCAAACTAGGCAGCCTATTGGATGAGTCCAACACAAAGTGAAGAGTTGAATAGACAAGTGACAGATTTAATGCAGAAAGGGTTAGTAAGAGTAAGCATGAGTCCTTGTGTAACTCCAGCGCTATTGACTTCCAAGAAAGATGGAGACTAGTAGAATGTGTGTACAGAGCATAGGGCCATAAACAAGATCACAATCAAGTATCGGTTCCCAATTCCACAGATTAGATGATATGATGGATGTGCTAGCGGGGAGCCTGATATTTTAGTAAGATTGACTTACGGAGTGGGTATTACCAGATCCAGAGTTGTGAAGGGGATGAATGAAAAATGTCTTTCAAAATAAAATATTGATTATATGAGTGGATGGTGATTCCATTTGGGTTATCTAATGCACCCAGTACATTCATGAGGTTGATGAACAGAGTACTCCGAGAAGTATAATGGTAAGTTTGTTGTTGTCTATTTTGATGATCTTCTGATATTCAGTAAGAAAGTGGAAGAACACTTATTGCACATGAAATTGGTGTTAGACTTATTACACAAAGAGAGTCTATATGTAAACTTAAAGAAGTGTAGATTTATTCAAAAGAGTCTTGTTTTTTCGGGATTTTTCATATCAGAGGATGGAGTGAGGATGGAGTCTTATTTTTTTATTGCTCACCTTTTCTCTATTTCAGGCATTTGAGTTATGAGTTAACTCCTTCACATTTTGGAATGGCCTATTCCAAGGAATGTGACAGAGGTTCATAGTTTTCATGGATTGGCAACTTTTTTTATGAAGCTCATTAGGGATTTCAGTAGCATTGTTGCACCCATAACAGAGCGTACAAAAGGGAGGGAGTATGTATGGACCAAGGCAACAACATATATAGTTTTGAATTGTTGAAGAAGAAACTGTCAAAAGCACCTGTTTTGGTATTGCTAGATTTTAGCTAGGTCTTTGAGGTTGACTATGATGCCTCACATGTCGAGGATCGGGGTTATGCTGAGTCAAGAAGGATGACCTGTGGCATTCTCTTCAGTGAAAATATAAATTAAGTCAAGGAGGAAATATTCTACTTATGATGTGGAATTTTTTGATATTGTTCAGGTGCATTAAGGAACTAGAGACGTTACTTGGTAGCAAAGGAATTTGTACTCTTCACTAACCATGAAGCCTTGAGGTACATAAACACACAGAAGAAACTAAATAGTAGGCATGCAAAATGGGTTTCATTTTTGAAAGAATATACTTTTGTTTTAAAGCATAAGTCTGGTAAGCAGAATCAAGTTGCTGATGCCTGTTGAGTAGGTGTGTATCCCTTTTGACAACAATGCAAAATAAAGTACTAGGGTTTGAGGAAGTTAAAGAATTGTATGAAGGTGATCCAGATTTTGGTGATTTTCTGAGACAACATAAGGAGCCTACAGTAGGTAGTGGTTCTTTTGATTATTTGATGCAAGATGGTTATTTGTTTAAGGGGGAAACAATTGTGCATCCCTATGCTAGTTCAATGAGAGAAAATATTATAAGAGGAATTGCATAGTGGGGGGTTGGGTTGGACACTTTGGTATTAGTAAAATAATTTCTCTTGTTATAGAAAAATATTATTGGCCAAAGGTAAAGAGGGACATAAGTAGGATTGTAGCAAGATGTAGAGTGTGTCAAATGGCTAAGGGGCCATGCACAGAATAATGGGTTATATATGCCATTACATATACCTACAGGGTCGTGGGTTGATCTGAGTATGGATTTCATGTTAGGGCTCCCTAACACACCAGCGAGGGAATGATTCTATCTATTGTTGTAGTTGATAGATTCTCTAAAATGACACATTTCATTTCTTGTAAAAAAACTAATGATTCTTCTGGAATTATATGTTTCATTTTTTTCAGAAGTGGTTAGATTGCATGGGAATTCCAAAAATGATCACTTCAGATCGGGACACAAAGTTTTTGAGTCAATTTTTGAAGACTCTGTGGAAGGAAACTGGGGACACACCTACAGTTCAGTAGTGCATATCACCCCCAGACTGATGGGTAGATAGAAGTAGTGAACAGAATCTTGGGAAATCTCGTACGTTGTATAGTTGGAGAAAAGCCAAAACAATGGGACATAGTTTTACCTCAAGCTGAGTTTACCTATAACAACTCAGTAAATAGGTCAACAGGGAAGGTCTCCTTTACATATTCTAAATGGTAGGAATCCCAAGGGGGTCCTAGACCTAATTATTGTGCTTCCTAGGGAAGATGAAACTAGTGATGATGCAGAAGCATTCACAGAACACATTCTACAGTTGCAAGATGAAGTGAGGGAAAAACTTGAAAGCGAGTAATGCACAATATAAAACAGCGTGCAGATGTCAGTAGGAGAATAAGTGTATTTGAATAAGGAGATATGGTGATGGTTCATATTATAAAAGAGAGGTTTCTAAAGGGGACATATAATAAACTCAAGTATAATAAGATTGGGCTATGTAGGATTATGAAGAAAATGAGTGATAATGCCTACAAGGTGGATGGTATTTGAAAAAAATTTGCTATCTCACCAGTTTTTAATGTTTCTGAATTATATAAGTTTCACAGGTCATGATGAACATGTCATGTAGAGGAGAAAGAAATAAACTAGAGAGCAACAGATGTGCTGAAGAAGAAAAAGGAGAGGGTAATGCGTGTCTTAGACCAAAAGACAGTCACTACTAGACATGGGAGTTACAACAGATATTTGGTACAGTGGGAAGGTTTGTAATAAGAAAAAAAATAATTGGATTCCTGAGTGGGAGTTGAAGAATATTAACAGTGCAAAATTAGATGAGTTCCATCAATAGAATTTGCAGGAGCTGAACTCTTTTCAACCAGGGGAAAATGATGCGAAAGCATAACTTGCAGAGACCATAACTTTTGATTCTACCATTGCATCGTCCTGCAATTTTATAGCATGTTAGATATACATTAGTTCAATGCTAAATTCAACTTCATCTTGCAATGTTGTGCCCATTTCGACACATTTTGAGGCCCTAGATTCCTTCATCTAGTGGTCTAAACTTGGCTCCGTAATGTTTTTTTTTCACTTTTGATCTAAGTCTTAGAACTTTAATAACTTTTGTTGTGATTTTTAGAATAAGTCCAAATTTCATGTGTGAGCCCTAATTTATGAAGGCAAATTTGGCATGCAAAATTTGGGGGCTCATCCAAGTTATTTTTCTAGTAGGTAATTAAATGGCTTCTTTAGGGTTTTTAGAGTAGACATTGAAATAAAAGTAATGGATAGTAATGATGTACATAGAGTAGTGGTGGATTCATAAGACTTCCTAGAAGTTAAAGCTATTTTGAAACTCCTGTGGCATTTATTTGCAAATCCATTTATGTATGTTTTTGGAGGTATTTTATACTTCTTGCAAATCAGATTCACATCATTTATAGCACATCCATTTTTTTTGGAAAAAGCATTGCTTTGAATTGTCATGATGGACCTTCAAGGCATTTTCCAACAGCTTACTGATATAAGCCTCCAGATGAAATCTAACTGAATAGATCGAACATTCTAGATTGAATTCCGTGATTTTCGGTGAATATGCATGTTTAGGATTTGGAATTGCACGCTCCCATATTCTTCATTTTTAATGTGTAAAACGTATATCACCTTTCAAAATGTAAGTTGAACGTCAATGTCCTACATACTTATATGTCTGTGATGTATCATTTGATCGGCACGACGGGCCTATCAATACCACTTAGAAATAAGGTAGCTCATATGTTTCCATAGTTTTCTTAAATTCAATACAATGGTTATCGATTCGTACTAAAGACTCAGTTTAACCGTGCTCATGTATGACAGTATCAAATCTCAAATACCATTTACTTAGATAAAACTAGATCGACATTATCATTTCTTCTACATTTAAGTGTAAACATAAGTTCCCCCTTTTTCCTATGGACAGGAATGAACCATCATGGTGTAGAATGTTGACACCTAGAATAATCTTGGCCCATGCTATTTATTAGCATGAAGTAAGAGTACTCTTATCCATGCATGGAGGATGTTTTCTAAATCGTGAAATTTGTAACTCTTTCAACCAAACTTCGAAAACTACTAAATAGACCCTTAATCTTAAATTCAGGAGAACTTATCTTATTCTTAGTCAATACATACTTTTTGTGTAATTCCTCGATTACCACAAGTGTCACATTGTACCTTTTGACAGTTTGCTTACCCTCTCTCTTCCTAAGGATATAGGCATTGGAAATCGTCACTGGATTATGTAAAATTGTTGTACCTGAATTACAATTTTGACTATAATTACACAAGTGTCTATATTTTGTTGTAAGGAGTCCAAATCCTCAACCATTTCTAATGTTCTCACTGCTCATACGTATCTAACTACATTAATTCTATGCACAATCTTTTTGGGTAAGATCACCACTGATTAGTACGATTTGCATAAATAGTAGAATTTCATCAGGAAGGTGAATAATTATATATAAAGAGTCTAGTTACTCTTTGCGACCTTCTGACTTTGATCTAAGAGGTGTCTGGGGCTAATTATTTTCAAAAAGAATAGTTTTATTAATAAATATTTATCATTGATTAACAATAGTAATCTTAAAAATAATAGGTGGAGAAGTCTATCTATTCACTGACTCCGGTTACCTTACTGAAATTGGTTCTAGGAGTACCGACGCCAGTTCCATTGGCTATCTGTTTTAAAACCTGATCCTGTCAAGAAAGATGCTAGTTAGCCTGACTGATAATGCTTTCAAGCAAAACCATCGTCAAAAACTGTGGATGTACATAATAAAGGTGTAAGAAACAAAAAAAAATAAATCCTTTCAAAAACCATAAAAATTGATACATGTTTAGGTAACAAAACATAATCAATTGAAAAAGATGGACATTAATTTTAATAAAAAATTATTTACGTTATGACTCCTGACTGGTATGTCGAGAATATTATGATTTCTACAAACAATATAATTTATTTTTATTAATTCTGTACATTCATTTATCCATAACCAGTGCAATAGTTTATTTCTTATATTTGATTTCCAGAGCTTTACTCCTTTGTTTGTGTATGGATCATGCACAAAATCTTCTGAGGTTCAAAAACTCGACGAAGTCACTTTTGTTATCACTATACAACAGACCGAGCTTCTTCTGGTATTCCACCATTTAGTGTTAACCAAGGCTCCACAGTTTATCAATGCATTCAACTTGCTATGTATTACCCCATTTAACTTTTACCACAACCATTCACGAACGACCTCACAAGGGATGGAGCCTCATGCTTCTAGCACAGTTCCAACATTATTTTTTTTCATTCATGTGACTGTAACTCCATTTTCCATAGTGAAATATATGGGAATCATGTATTTCTGTTCATATTTAATTTGACCGAAATAATAATGATTGAAAGCCTTATTGCAATAATTTGTAAAAATCTTTATATTTTAACCCCACTTTATTATTTATTGTTTTGTTGCATCTCTCATATACAAGGGACTGACATATATTTAATAGTTTGAAAAATATCATATTGAACACTTAACTACAGATAGATCCGAAAAACCAGTCCTTGTGGCATGATCAAGTGCAAGTCACTATAAAAACAAGATCCTCCAATAGATGCATTTTCATGAGTTGATGAAGACACATAAGAGTGGACAAGCTCATGAGATTTGGAAGCTCGTACTTTATTGACCCTACCTTGAGAATTCTCACTATATAATCTACTATCCAAATGTGCATAGGCATCAAAAAAATCAAGATCTAATTGTTCCATTAATCTGATAACTGTGACCCTTAGCCATTAAGATCTGCATTCCAGGTTTGTCACTCATATGGCCCATTCTGACTATTCTACATGGGTACATATGAATACATATAATAGATAGCATAGAACTAAGGAATTAGTATATTGAGTGTATTTTGATATAGGACAGTGTGAATACCTTAACAATTGAGAGATATAAGAAGATCCCTTGGTAACCTTCCAAAGAAATTCGGATGTGAATGAAATTATAGACATCCAAATATGAAGGTATATTTATTTTTAAATTTGTAGATTATTTCTTGAGGCTTGGAACATGTACGTCAGATATTGATTAATACCCATGTACATATTTCAATATAAAATCTGTAAATTATTTAATTATTACCTTTATTTATTTGAACAGAAAAAATGGCTAATCAATCTCCTAAATAAACTTGTGGAGAGTTCATCTTTCCACATAAGTTACTGATTTAACCCATATATGGGGATATACTATGGATAGAAGATCTAGAATCTAGCACCCAAGTATTTTCAATGTGTGCAGCATTGGGAAATGGAGAGTAATAAGGGCATCTTGCTTTACCTCACTTGAACAAATTTGCCTATTTTAACTTTTTCTGACCAAGAGGTGAGTTTTTTTCTATTGTACCAATGAATTGTTCTTTACATGTCCTGTCTTTCAAAAAGTGTCCAAGTAAGTAACTCTCTGTAATGTAGATCTAGATCTTAAAAGTAGTTGATATATGATATCCCATATATATATTGTTGTTTGATGATCTGTAGTTAGATATTCCCCTAACTTTCTATTGAATATCAAATTTCCAGATGATGGTCCTCTTAAGATTATCCTACGTATTTCCTCATTAAGGATTACACTAACCACATCATCAAATTTAAAACCTTTAGAAGAAATCATTGTATTACTAACAACCATTACTAAGTTATCCTAGCTGTCTAGAAAAGAGCATAAGAATAAAAGTGCTTTCACTTCATCATCAAATGGAATTTATACCAATTTTAATTGATTTACAATAGACCGGAAATCATTCAAATGATTAGATACAGATCCACCTTCTTGCATCTTATAATTAGACATTTATTTCGTCAAATATACCTTATTCGGAGCACTAGGAGTTTCATAAAAAATTTCTAAATATTTCATTAACTCTACTGTGGTTTTTGCATCCGTGAAATTTGAAGCCACCAATGTTTCCAGGCTCAATCTTATAGATCCCAGAGCCTTTCTTTCAAGAACCTTCCATTCTTCATCAGTCATCATGCTCGGTTTTCCATGCTTATCCAACGATAAGTATAGATATTTTTGATACAAATAATCCTCCACCTGCATCTTCCATAGTTGATAATTACGAATGATAAATTTCTCTACTCAGTATTTACTATCTTTTTCCATTGCTCTGCTCCCACTCAATCAGAAAACCCTCTGTCAGTAAATCTTGTCAACACACAAAACCTACAAACAAATCTCTGATACTAGTTGTCGGGGTTAAACCATATAACAATGTTGCAAAAATCTATAATAAGATAAATCATTTAATCAATGATTGCAGAAATAACCAGAAGATAAAATAAACAAGAGAAAGATAACACTAGATTTAACATGGTTCACTTAAAGTGGGTTACATCTACCAAGAAATGGACAATATTATTATTCAGTGCTTTACAAAGTAAATACAATGAAGATCTACTGTCTTCCAACACCTCATATGATTTTCAATGCTTTTCCCTCACTCAACTACTCTTTTTTTCTCACTAAGAAAACTTACATGTAAAACAATTGCCACTTCTTCTCTCATACCCTCATACAATTCATACATGCATATATAACTATTATGGGAAACTAAATATGCCTTTACAATAATAAATCATATTTAAAATAAGTGATTTATTCTAATTCTCATCACAAAAAAAATTACCGTCACACAGGTAACCGTTGTTGATTACTGCCTGATTGTTGCCGGTCACTACTTGACCTATGCTAGTTGATGACTGACCATTGCTGGTCACTTCCTGACTGATGCCAGTTACTTCTTGACCATCTCCGGTCACTGTCAAAACCAGTAACATATAAAAGAAAGTTTCTTGTGAAGAAATTAAGATCCATACTCAACAAGAGGGAAATATAAAAAAAATGAAAGGGAAAATAAAAGAAGTGTAGCTTTTATTTCATGTGAAGTGATAAATACAAAGCTTTAACCAATTATCACAATTCACAATACTACACAGTAGAAGTTCTTGAAAATTTAGAATCCTTTGTAATGGAGAAGCCATCCCAATTTATAAAATTTGAATTGACCTTTCATCTCCCTCATATGACTCTTTGTATTCCTATTCCACTTGTGAAATTTATTTTTCCATTAATTAAGTATTTCTCTTATAATTTTGAGAAAATACTTTTACAATTATAAAATAGATCACTTAGTGAATATGACGAAATATAATGATGAAGTCCAACGAAGAATTAGAAAGGAAAGAGATAGAAGAGGGAGAAAGAGAGAAGGAGGGAAGGGATGAATGGAATCCACTCCCCATGATGATCTATTTGAATTCCTTGATGCAGTCATGGAATTTGAGAAAATATTTATGAGATTGATGATCCTCCACACTGATGGAGATCACTCCCTTGAAAAAATTTGAACACTTTTCCATAGCCAGAAATGATCACAAACTATCCTTTGTACATGATACACTGATACTTTGAACCATTGAATGAGTGTTAAAAATATTGTTTATATTTTAAGAATTGAATTCATGATGTCTAGTAGATAATGCTTGTGATGATACTTTGTGACACTATCATGCTTTGCTAACAGAGACTATTAAGGGAATGATGTACTTTCTCATACACACTGAGTAGGTAAGTGATGAGCACTGATGAGCACACCATTGATGACAGTGAAGAATTCTCCTCCTATGAACTTGAACTTCATGGTTTCTTGCTAACTTACTATATATAAAAAGAGGGAGTTACTATTTTTAGTAAATAGAAATTTAACCTCTTTTCAATCCCACCACTAAGTTTAGTTTTCCAAGTTATCCCTATATATACTGATCCCTTTGATTCCTTACTATTTATATCCATTTCCATTATAGGGAGCTTAATATTTTTAGTAAGTGGCCATATTTACCATTTTTGGCACTACTTGACCATTCTGCTCTCCTAGATGTCTCTAGTGCACATTGTCTTTTCCGTAACTACTTCTAGAGATGGCTTACAAAAAATAATAGGCACCCATGTAGGAAGGCTTACTATTTTGGTAAAGTGGGTTTCCAGGAATCGATTTGTGATGAAATGAACTTTCCTGATATGGGTTTTTTCTTCTTAATGCTCTTATGAAATTTTAGATCGATTTGGTGCCTATAAGTGGAAATTTTAATTTTTTATATTTTATCACAGGGAAACTGGGTTTTTTTCTCACCTTAAAAAATTTGGGGCATGTTTGTGAAATATTCCACTTAGATTTTAATGGACTCTTACAATTTGTATAATTGCAAAAATTCCCATGTCAATCCGTGCATCGGTCTTCAAGTTACGAAGATATTTCACTTCGCGGGTTACGAAGTCATTCAGAAAAAAAATCTTCATTTTTCCTTATTTCAAATCTAGATTTCATCATTTTTTTAATATTCTTGGATCATGGAGGCATGAATGAGGTTGTTGGAGGATATAATTGGTGGATTCAAGCTCTAAAAAATAATTTCTGACCTTTCGGCAACATCTAAAGGTGTGGGGAATGAAGAATGTCAAAATGGATAAGTCCTCATGTTTAAATACCTTTCGGCACATTTTTTGCAACTTACATCCTTTTCTTTGGTGAAAAATGGACATAAAAAAGGTGTCTTGATCTCATCATGACAAGTGGTGGGTGTTTATTCATTAAGCAAAGTGGAGGGGGCTAAAACAAGCACCTCGAAGATGGAAAATGGTCACATGAGGATCCTAGAGGCTAAAAGGGGGTGGGCCACATTTTTTATGTCCCTCATGTCCCCTTTGAAAGGTGTAATAGGTTCTAAAAAATGTGCCCTATCCTCACAGTGACAAGTGGCATGCATGCAGGAGTAGGTGGAGGAGCTTGTCAAATTGGTCAATTAATTAGTGTCGCTAGAGTCATATGAGTGAAGGATAAATAGGGGTAGGTAAAAATTTTATACACCTCATTTCCCTTTGCCAAGATGCAATGGGGAAATAAAATTTTTCCTTAACCTTAGTTTGACACGTGTCCCTCTTTCAAAATGACTAAGTATCAAATAGGCTTACCTTAGTGAGTGACTTGAGAAGTTTGTAACTTGAGTTTTCAGATGAGTTTTTGGGAGCTTCATTATATTATTTTACATGAGAACGACCTTATGAGAATAATGGTGAGGGTAAAAATAATTGAATATCCCTGAAATACATCAAAATGGATCTTGTTTCTAGGGACCACTAGCCATGCGCTGAAAGAATGAGCTGCCTAGAGAAATGTATGGGGTTTCAAGTTGATCTATTTTTTCCACCATGTAGAGTATTGAAAATTATTTCCATTTATACTTTGTTAGGATTTCAAATAATTATTGAGATCCTAGAATATTTCTTTAAAGTTAAGGTGTCTTTTTATGGTGTAAGCTCCTTTAGGCCCACAAACCCCCTTTCGCTGAATTGGCTCCAAAACCTTTGAAACTTCCCGAAATATTCCAAAATAAGTTCCACAACATTTTTTATCTCTTGAATACTACTCCATGATGATTTGTATCATTTTGATCCCCTATGGGGATGATACACTAGTCATAGAAAGGCTGATGAAAGCCCTTCCCAAAATGACTCAAAACTCCATTGTTGAACGCTTTGCTCGAGAAGTTCCTTGAATGATTTTTTCTTCCTAAGTCACCTAGGGGGATACATGAAAATAAATTAGGGATCACTTGAATGATAGGATAGGGTTGGTTTTGGGGATGGACTAACTTGTGGGTGTCTTAGGAAAGTATGACATGAAAAGTTTTGACACTAGGGGTATAGTTGTCCTATTTTCAGGTGAAATTTTCCTATACAAAAACACAAGACAATAGCTAGCTCTAGCTTGGGGACACATTATGGATAGAATGCATCAATGATATGATGTAAGAATTCCTAGAATCTCAATTTTCTTTGTGGACCAGTTCCTTATCCATTAGGCTTTAGAGTCACTTAGAAATATATGCTACATAACTTCCCTTATTGGATACACACACATGACAATAAACAAACACACAACCAAGGGAAACAAATAACAATATGAAGGGAAATAACCTAAATCACCTATGTACATGCAAGGGAGAACCCGATTCATTGAAGCAAAAAATTGAATTGAGTACTCACCTATAAGTGAGTGTCACTGAATACTATTCTTCAGAAAATCCATTGATAGGTTCACTGAAGTATGAAAATATCCTTAGATTTTTGAGAAATCTATCTTGATTTCTAGTGCACTTGATGATTTTCTTATTTGTTCTACCGCCTTTTTTTTGTTTTTACATAGTTTATGTGGCTTCTTGTTGCTCCTCTAGTTCATTCCACTTGCTGGTTTCTTGCCACTATCATGAAGAAATTTATTAATTGTACTTGAATTTATATTTTCATTTTCACTACAAGACATTTTTTATTCATGGTGCACCTCCTTCATGACCATCAATTTCATGGGTTAATTCTTGGCAGATGTATCATGAACATTGATAGCATACCACTCTTCTTTATTTTATCCATTTTTAAATTGTTCCATGAAGTCACCTTTCTCATGTTCCAAGTATTGTACCATATGCTTCCCCATGCAGTGTGTTATGTGCTTTACATCATCCCCTTGAAAATATAGTGAACTCAAGATTGGGCACACATAATGGAAAGTGGTCTCTTCTTTATCTCCTTGTCCATTTTGGGCTTCATATTTTATTCCTATGTTTGGGGCATCGAACTCTTGAGTAAAGTGAGAACTGAAAGGTTGAAGTCTATTGAGAATGTTTCCATTTGATCTTTAAACTTCTACTTTGGAATTCTACGAATCACACAATTACGTTTTTCTACTTTCAACTTTGGAAAATGACATATTTTCTTGAAGATTAGAGCTCAGTGACGGAATTACTTAGTGCTTAGAAAAAAATTGTAGAGAGTGCTAATGAATTCAAACACATAACACAAGAGTTTTTATCTCGAAAACCTCCAATGAGGGAGAACTAGTCGGGAAGGTAAACTGCTCTTTCTTCCGACTTGTATAGGCCAATTAATCAAATTTTATAGATTATGATAAGTATGAAAAGAAGCAACAATGTATACATTCTCTCCAATTACATGATTGATCTTTTTTCTTGCACATTGCTCCTATAAATCCACTCCAACAATGAAAGTCTTTTGTTCACTTGCTCTCATAAAATTAAAATTTTCTCTTCATCTCTTTAGATATTTGAATACCCAATTCTCTTGCTCCTCATAGTTATAGCCTTCTCCCATCTCCTCAAGTGCACTAGAGATTGGAGAAGGTCAGGGAGGGAAGAGAAACAGTTGGGTGCTTGAAATTTGTGTCCATTCACGCTCCATTTTTTTCTGTTTAGAAGTTTCATAACCACCACCCTATGCAGACCAAAGGTTTCAAGACCACCACCCTAACTAGGCGGTGGTTACAGGACCACCACATAGGTTGGGCATCAGTTCTACTACCACCTTTTTGTGTAGAGAAACAGTTCTATTAAAATATTGACAGAACCTCCTTTTCCTATTTTTTCTTCACTTTTCCTTCTTGGTGCTGATGGAACTGATGAAGTGGTGTATTTTTCTGGATCCCTATGGATCATACCTCCCTTGCTTAGGAGGATTTTGGTACCAAAAAATATTAGTGGGGGAGTGGTAGAGGAATCAAATCCCTCTCTTGCTCCTTCGAGTACCACTGGGTATCCCTTAGCATATTCTCTTGCCCAAACTATCAATACTCTGATGGATCTCTAGTTTTCTGCTCTAGTACTACATCCTCCTCCAAGTTACCTCAAGTACAATCCTCTTTGGAAGGTAACTTCTGTATGTTTCCTTCTTTTTCATGCAACTTGCTATCGTGTGCATCTACATGAAGTGTGGCCTAAAGGTTTCTTTTCTAACCTTCTCAAGTATGGCGAAGGTCCCATACTATAGTGTTTTAGTAATTCTTTCTTGTCTTTATCTCTTGAGATGGATTTTTTTGAATCCTCTCCATGTACATTGCTGCTATATTCACCACTATTCATTATATCTAATTTTATCCTTGCTACCCCATGATCAGGTCTAGTGAATCAGTAGGTAGATATGGTGACTGCATAGCGGAATTTTTTTTTATTCCTTGAATGAGAAATTCCTGTGTTGGTTTCTTCTACAAAAAATGACAAGTGTTATCCAAATTCTCCATCCTTTTGTCAGAAATATCCATGTTGTCACATACATTTTGCTTTTCTTCCAATGAAAGTAAACAAAACTAATGATTTTCCTAAATAAGTCTTGCTGCTTGGTTGACACTTACCATAGCCTCCTTTGATTTTCTCTGGTGTTCCCGAATGTTGAAACTGATTCCGTCCTAGACCCATATGTACCGGTTCTCCCTCCTTGTGAACAAAAAATCCCTAGAATACAAGTAAGGACTTCTGAAGACAACATAAAATGCATCAAGCGGAATGATATCAGCCTCTAATACATCTATGAATTGGGAATTTATCCCAAATATGAACTTACACTTTCTTATTACTTGGATTTCTACGCCCTTCTTTACCCAACCCAATGGGTATGGACATGGATGCTACTAAATTTCTAGACCAAGCTCTTTTACAACCGTATCAAAAATCAAATTTGAATGAGAACCAGAATCTACTAAAGCATTTACCTTAGTCTTCTTGATTTGGATTCTGATTTGAAATATCTTACTCATCTCTTCTTCTTCTTTTCCCTCGTACATGTTAGTGGTCATGCATCCTAGCCTCTTGTCTACATCTAAATCATCCTCAATTTCCACATCTTCTTATATTTTCATAGTGGCCATGGATTTCTTGGAATCCTTGGTTTGGTGCTTTAGGTGTAATTATGGATGCAACTTCCAACATGTGGCATCCGTGTGTCCATTTATATCATAATTATTATAGAAATTCTTAGGATCTTTACAAGTATGCAAAGCAATGGAAACCTATTTACCTTTCCATTTACCTCTGTAACTTGTTGATCCCTACTCCTTCTGCTGCTGATTTGTTGACTGGTCTTCCTTTGGCTCTATTTCTCCTTACTTCTTCTAATCATCAATATAATATGCTTACATGCAAGCTTCATTGAGATACTCAGGCTTCATGGATATTACCTTCCTCCGAAGGTGAGTGTGAAGTCCTCCCAAATATTTGGTCAGAATGTCCTCATCCTCCAAGTCCATATTAAGCAACATGGTCCTTGTCTTTGAAACTTCGTAGTATAGTCCTACATGTTTTGACCGCTGCTCTGCCTAATGTGTTGACACTTAATCATTTGGTTAGTATTGTGGCTGATAAGATAGAAATTATCTCTAAGAAACTCTTTAAAACCCTTCCAAGTACTGAAAATAGGACGTTTCTTCTTTTCACAAGTGGCTTTACGGGTTTCCCACCAAACCAGAGCATGACCTTCCATTTTGAGACATGCAAAGGTGATCCTTTGTGCCTCAGTGACATTATGCACATAAAAATAGACTTCCAAATATTTTATCCACTTAACAAGAATTTTTGCATCTAATTGTCCTTTAAAGTTATTTATTTCCACTTTCGTTTCAACTTTAAAAGGTGTATGAGTATATTTTACCTTCTCGCTTACAATTGGAGTCTCTTCTTCATGCCCTTCCAAATTTTGCTCATCGTTGATCCCTCCGCTACCTATTTTTTGCCTAGTTTTCATACCATTGAGTCCATGGAATCTTTCTTAACTTAAGACGTATTTTGTAGATATGAAAGATATTAATGTTTTCTATGCAACCTATTCATCATGGTATCTAGCATCTTGAATCTACAGACCAAGTTCTCTTCCTCCATTTGAGCTCGAATTCTTTGTTTCCACTTCTTCATAGAAATATTTGGTTCGCAAGGTAAAAATTCTTCGCCTTTGGACCTTGTCACTATCATACAAATAAAAAGAAAGAAACGAATACCATAGTACTAGATATATAATCAGCTTTGATACATAGATGATCCGTAAAATTCTACTTTGGAATTCTAAGAGTCACACAATTATGTTGTTCTATTTTCAACTTTGGAAAATGATAGATTTTCTTGAAGATTAGAGCTTAGTGATTGAATTACTTAGTGCTTAGAACAAAATTGCAGAGAGTTCTAATGAATTCAAACACACAACACAAGAGTTTTTATCCTGGAAACCCCCAATGAGGGAAAAATATTCAAGAAGGGAAACTACTCTTTCTTCCCACTTGTATTGGCCAATTAATTAAATTTTATAGATTACAATAAGATGAACAGAAAAAAATGTAAACCTTCTCTCCAATTACTTGTTTTCTCTATTTTCTTGCACCTTTCTCCTACAAATCCACTCCAACACTGAAATGCTTTTTTTCACTTTCTCTCATACAAAAAACTTTTCTCTTGATCTCTTTGGATCTTAAAATGCCCAATTTTACCATTCCTTCTTGTATATATATCCTTCTCCCATTTCCTCCCGTGCATTAGAGAATGGAAAAGATCAAGGAGGGAAGAGACACAGTTGGGTGCTTCAAATTCATGTCCATTCATGCTCCATTTTTTTCTATTCAGAAGTGTCATGATTGCCGCCTTGTGTAGACTGGTGGTTTTAGGACTACCTCATTGGCTGGGCGGTGGTTATAGGACCTCCATCCAGGTTGGGTGGTGGTTCTGCAACCGCCACTCTGCGTAGAGTGGCAGTTATGTTAAAATGCTGACAGAACCTCCTTTTTATCATTTTCCTTCACTTTTCCTTCTTGGCGCTGATGGAACTAATGAAATGGTGTGTTTTTCTGGATCCCTATGAATAACTATTTTGAATAAAATCAGCCTTATGACCAAGCAAAAATACATTTCTCCATTTTTCATTGAGGATGTTTCCATCCTTGCAAAAAGGGAATGTGCACAACACTGGATCTAAATTTTCATCATGACCATCTTCTTGTTCTTGATTGCCAAGAACCGAGAAGTCCATTTCCATAGTGAAATCATCATTTTATTGGGTATGCTCCATTTTAAGTTTGAGAGGTAAAGGTATGTTGTCATTCTTACATTCCTTGTCATCTTCTTCCAATAAGAAAGAGAATCCTTCGAGTTCACTGGAACGCTCATCATATGAAGAATCATACTGATCCTCGATTGAATCATTGAAAAATTTGAAGTTATGTATTAAGAAGGTACTAAGAATAATTTGTTCTTCTTGATCCAAATCTCTCATCACTTCAAGATTTCTTTATTGCAAGTCAAGGTTCCCATCACCAACCTTGGCATCCAACAAATCAACTTCATTTATACCTCCATCCCCAAAAAATACACCTTGTCAAACTCAACCTTCATTAACTTTTCATTGTGTTCTTTGACTAGTTCTATGATGCTTGGAAATTCCTCCACTAACAAAAACAAATCAAGATCCTCCTCAAAGGTCATGAAGAAGTTTCCAAATTTAGAATTTTGGCATGGAATTTCTGTCATTCGGTCATTTGGCCATTGAACAATATGCCTAATTTTTCTTATGGGAAGTAACTTCTTTTTTTACCATTTAATGGTATGATGGCATGTGACCAATTCAACTACATATCACCTCCAACTTCTCGGTAGAAGATTCAGCCAAATAATATGTCGTATGAGGTGGGCATGTTAGCTACGAGGATTCTCATTATTATTTTCTTGTCATGTAAATTAACCAATGCTACCTCTGCATCTTTGACTTGTTCAACGAGAGGCACTCGTTTCATTTCCATAGAGAGACATTTACCAGAGGTAGGGGAAAGGGAGAGACCAAGACCTTTAGAAAAATTTGTAGGAATGACATTGTCTAAGGCACTATAGTCAATGATGCAATTGTTAAGCTTATACCCATCAACCAAAAAGGCTATGTAGAAAGGTTCTACCTTCCTAGAGGTAGAGGGTATAGAAGCGATGAAATTCAAAGATGGAGTGGATTTATATGCACATGGTGGTTATTTGGTGGAGGAATATTTGGAAACATGGCTACTTCCTTTGACATCCTAAATGAGTCTCTCTAGTTGTTTTGGATGAGTTATCAAATATTCAAATGTAGACATTTGGATCTAGGACTTTTTGAAATGATCAATAAAGTCTAAGGAAAAAGATGTCGTGGGAAAATCATGGATTATGGCAGCATTGTCATGGATGTTTTTAGAAACTGATTTTCCAAGAGAAAAGGAGACTTACTTGAAGAGGAAGAAGGATTCTTGGTTGGGGTGGCTTCATGCTTCTTCTCATCTGTTCTTCTTGAAGCAGTATTTGATGATCCTCCTTTTGTTGTTTTTCTAGGAGTTTCCATTTGAGGATTTGATTTCTTAACTTGGGAAATGGAAGAAGAGCCTTCTTTCTTACTTTGGGATTGGTTGAATACCACATATGAATAGCTATCAGTGGATTCTTCATCATCAAGTGTACATTCATAAAACCGGAAACCCGATCCTAGCATATTCAATTTCTCCTTCCTCTTCATATCTAAAACTTTCTTCTTCATCATATTCATAGATCTCACATATTACATTGACTGGTGGGGCTTCCAAGGAGAGCCTTTAGGGTGTTTCTGTTATTTGAGATAGTTACTTCTTCATAGTAATCATATCATTAGCCATTCACTGAATCACTGGATCAGTGGTCATTAAACCCAAACTATGACCTTTTTGTTTACCATTGGGATTCTTTACCTTACAAGAACAGATTATATCATCTTCCATTTCAATAGCATAATATTGTGCTTATTTAAAATTTATAGCTTGTGTTTTTCGGAGGAAGAATCCAAATTTAGGTTACATAACACCGATAAAGAATCTTTTCAGATTATTTTTTAGAAGGCACGACATCTTCAGGATTTCTCATAATTAGCCAGTTGTACATGGTTATAAAGTCTCTCATTGATTCGGTAGATTCCTTCTTCATTTGTACCAGTCAAACCAAGAGATCTTGGCACTATTCTATACATTAGAATATGGATTCAAATTTGGTTCTTATATCATTCTAGCAAGTGATAGACCTTGTTGGTAAGAGATAAAACCATTCAGGTGCCTTTTCTTGTAATGACTCCATGAATAATCTAACAGATATGTCTTTATGTTTGATGCCTAACACACCACATGTGGTGATGAAATTTGCTACGTGTTCTTCAAGAAGTTGCATGCTACCTTTGAACTTTGGAAAGTTCTTATGGGAACATGTTAGAAGATCATGAAGAGAGGTGCAAGAGCAAGTTTACCTTTATTCCTTCCCCATGGAATAATGGGTTTGGGTCTTTCTCTTTCTTCATCTGCCATTGTTTCTTCCACTTCAGATGCTTCTCATTCAACTCTTGAAAAGTGTAGATTTCTTAATTAGGATTGCAAAGAGGCCTTTGATCATTCAATTAATTTTATTTTTTTTAATTTTTTTTTGAATATATACTTTTTGGATTGTTTTTGTGCAGAGACCCTTTTTGGGTGCACTTGGGAAAATATCTCCCTCAACGGAGTCGCCAATAAATGTTGGTGAGAAAATTTATTGATATGAAAAAATAGGTGTCTCCACCAACGTTCACGAGGTTACGCCCCTTTGCATTAAATGGTACAACTCCCATTATTGAATCTAACTAATCCTAATCCTATCTAAATGTTTTGGGTTGCCAAACTGGATGGGAATCACATAGGGACACTCCATTGAACCTCTATAAAAGTGCTTGTATAGTGGTATTAGAGAGGAAATTAGAACATTAAGGAGAAACGGGGATATTAGTCAAGGAAGATTACTATCGTGAGTAGATTTCAGATCTCACACCCGATAACTAGAGTAGTTCAACATCTAATATAGAAGAAAGCAACAACGAAGTAGTTAGTTAGAAAAACAAAACCCACATAGACACAAAGTTCTTTGAGGATTTTATCGAAGACACAAAAATCTCTTTGATCACCATGTTTACAAAGTTAATACAAGAGGGAAATACAGGAAAAATAAGAAAGGGAAAATAGAAGAAGTGTAGCTTTTATTTCATGTGAAGTGATGAATGGAAAGCTTTAACCAAGTTATCACAATTCACAATGCTATATAGTATAAGTTCTTCAAAATTTAGAATCCTTTGGAATGGAGAAGCCATCCCAATTTATAAAATTTGAATTGACATCTCATCTCCCTCACACGACTCTTTTTATTCCTATTACACTTGTGACCTTTATTTTTATATTAATTTAGTATTTCTTTTATAATTTTGAGAAAATACTTTTACAATTTTAAAATAGATCATTTAAGTGAATAATACAAAATACAATGATGAAGCCCAATGAAGAATTAGAAAGGAGAGAGAAATAAGAGGGAGAAAGAGAGGAGGGAAGGGATGAAGGGAATCCAATCCTCACGACAATCTACTTGAATGCATTGATGCAGTCATGGAATTTGAGAAAGGATTTATATAACTAATGATCCTCCACATTGATGAAGATTGCTCCTTTGAACAACTTTGAAATTTTTTCCCTAGCTAGTGATGATCACAAATGATCCTTTGTACATGATGCACCGATAATTTGAACTGTTGAATGAGTGTTAAAAAACACTATTTGTGATTTCAAGAAGTGCATTCATGATGCCCTGAAGATAATGCACATGATGATACTTTGTGACGATGTTATGCTTTGCTGATAGAGACTACTCAGGGAATGATGTACTTGCTCGCACACACTGAGAAGGTAAGTAATGAACACCGATGAGTACACCTTTGATGATAGTCAATAATGATCCTCCTGTGAACTTGAACTTCATAGTTTTTTGAGCACTTACTATATATGGAAAGAGGGAGCTACTATTTTTAGTAAATGGAAATTTTATCTCTTTTCGATCCCACTAGTGAGTTTAGCTTTCCTAGTTATCCTTGTGTATATTGCTCCCTTTGATGACTTATTATTTATAGTCAGTGCCTGTATAGGGAACTTACTATTTTTAGTAAGTGGCCATTTTTACCATTTTTGGCACTGTTTGACCATTCTACTCTCCTGGATGTATTTGGTACACACTGTCTTTACTGCAACTGCTTTTAGAGATGGCTTACCAAAAATAGCACGTTCCCATTTAGGAAGGCTTACTATTTTTAGAAATTGAGTTTTCGGGCATCTTTTTTTGATGCAACAAACTTTCCCAATATGTATTTTTTCTCCTTAACGATTTTATGAAATTTCAACTTGATCTGGTGTCTAGAAGTGGAAATTTTAAATATTCAAATTTTATTACGAGGAAACTAGGGTTTGCTCACCGTAAAAAATTTGGGGCATGTTTTCTAAATATTCTACTTGGATTCTAATGGCCTCTAAAAATGTGGATGATCGTAAAAATCCCTTGTAAATCCATGCAACAGTTTTTAAGTTACGAAGATTTTTCGCTTTGTAGGTTACGAAGTTATTCGGATAATAATATTTGTAGTCACAAAATCATGCACTTTAGACATTTATTTATCCTGGTCTCATACTAATATTTAGAAGGTTCTTGAGGAAAAAAAGTACTAATTAACCCTCATCTTTTAGCCACTTTATTTTATTTTATTTTGTCATTATGAACCTCTTGCACCTTTATGCCCAGTCACATTCTGTCATCCCACATTATTTTAACCTCGACTGGGGCACCCAGATAAGTACTAGGGTGCCCATGGGAACCTCGGTCCCACCAGGGGTGTCACGATCCTTCTAGAGTTTTCCCGCCACTCTTTGGGCTCTTATATCCATTTTACATTTTTATCTTTCTCGTGGTTGGCATTTTCTAGGGTTAATTATAAAATTAGATCAAGAGAACCCTATAAATATAAAGTTATGAGAATGTAATAAGGGACTTAGTGTTTAAGATAAATCTTACCTCTTCAACCTAGCTAAATAAGAAAAACAATAAGACTCACCAAACCTTGATATGGTGGGGTTTTTGTGATACCCATAGATGTGATGGAAGATGATTGGTTTTTTGCACTTCGTGTAAGGAATGAAACCAATTCCTTTACCATGAGAAGACATATAGATAATAGACACTAAAAAAGGAGAATTAGTAATGTAGATAGGTGGGTTTCCAAGCAAATTTCAGTTCCCAGAATTCAAAAGACTTCTTGTATGGATGTCAACTTGCTTCGAAGCACTCAAGTTTATTTATGAAAATGAAATACAACATATGATATATGAAATTCATGGTAAAACATTTATGATTTATTTAGATTATTAAAAACACACAGCTGGTGATGATGACATAGAAAGAAATATGACTAAGGATCAAATTCAGAATCAAGGTCGGTGTCCAGATTCTCACAAAATTTTAACCCCATAGAGAAACCTGGGTCATCCTCCTCAGAGAATTATAAATTAGGCTCCTTAATATAGTCATCCTTGAAGAATTCCAAGCAGTCTTCTTCGGTGTCATATTGTTGTGAAAAGTCTGAGTCAGAGTCTTCAAAACTAGCCTCACTTTAAACTTCTGCTTTAGATTCAATGTTGAAGCCTTCAGGAATGTCTAATCCATCCTCGTAATGATGCTCAAATTAGGTGAGGTCAGCTTGGATTTGTTATACCTCGTAGTAAACCTCTTGAAAAAATTTAGTAGCTTTGCGGATCATCTGGGTGAATTAAAAAATTCTCTGTAATCTATCGACAACAGATGAATGGATACCACACAATTTGAGGTCGTGTAAAATATTGTACTGCTCCCGATGAAGTGGATGACAAATGATCAGTAAGGATTTGATGCTCATGATTAGATGATTGGGTCTGCCTATAGCCATCTAACAGAAGCCATTCTTAATAAGATATTAGAAACAAAGTGATAAAAATGATTTATATGAATTATTGAATGAAACCTGATTGTAGGAAAAATAGAATGCACATGAATCACAAGTGATTTCAAGAATCACAGACGATTCTGTAAGATTTTTAACAAATTGATAAAATGAATGATTTGACTAACTTATATGAGACTATGGTCTCTCAAAAGCTACTATAAGATGACAAACAATCAAATAAGGATGCTATTATGAAATAAAATAGATTAATAATATGATAACAAACCTTTGTTGACAATGAGAGAGGATAGGTTGATATGGATTGCAATTGGACAATGAACTAGCTTTAAAATGGATCCAAGGAACTTGACTATCGTTAATGATAATGCTAGATGATAACGCACTCTCCTTGATGTAAGGTGGCACTAATGAACTTAAATAGAAAACTCAAAACTTGACAATGCTCTCAGATTCTCGTGGATGATCCCCAAAAGAGGAAAAGATAGTGATTTATATATATCATCGGCGTTCAAATGAATCACTGGCCATTCCTGTCAGCTCAAGTTTAAGAGTGATAAGGGTGATTATCTTGCTAATTAGAAATTTATTTGATTGGGGATTTCAAGGGATAAGATGTAGTAACTAGAATAAGGTTGAGATTAATTTACCTAGATAAATTTAAGTTAGGAACGAGTTTGTTATAATAATTATGGGGTGATTTTGTAAGGTTTCGTAATTAGTTTTAAACTAGACTTAACTAGTGTGAAAGAGGGATTTCACATGGGGATGAATAATATCAAGATTAATTAATTAATTAATTCAATAAAATGGGGTGGGTTATGACTTAGGATAGGTGGGCCTAAATAATCAAATTAATTAACTGAAGGGTACCATTGGATCACCTAGGTCGGGGATGTTATGGAAGGGGAAAAAATAATGTGATGGCATGTTTTAGTTTGTCGAGGGTTACAAATGAACATATTTAATAGGATAATGATGGGAGGGTGTATATTTTTAGTGTCTACGTTTTCCCTTTTTTGTCTTACGGTTTAAAAAACCATTTAAAAAAACTAATAAAAAAGTTTGTTTGTATGGGTGACTCAACAACAACTTAAAACAGTGAACACTAGTGTGTTTTTTTCCAAAAATTTCCCTAGTTTGAGGGGATACCATAATAGAATATGCTATCGAGGAATCAAATGATAGAGTGACCAAAGGGTTTGATACTTATAGACATATTGATCCACACTAGGTAGGCTGATTTAATAGGAAGGTCAAGTGATGGGGGCCAAAGGGCATGCGTCCCATAGACATATGATGAGTTCCAAAATTGACTTTTCTTGTTTAATTTAAATGTTCCAAGGAGTTTAATCCTTTGAAAGTGGCATAGTTATGCAAAAGTGGTGTTTTACTATGCTCAAGAGAAAAAATGACAATGTTTTCTAACAATGGGGAAAATCGCTAGCGATTATGTTGATGCAACCTAGAATTTACCAGATAACACCCTAGCCGCACTGACACATCACTCAGCCTAGACTGAGTGCTCACCCAAAGTGTGCAAAGGTTCCAGGTTCCTCTTTAGGGTTGCTGTAACAAGATGTTAACATGATGAAGGAAGTAACATATAGATTCATAACTAATCCATCATTCCATAATGCATGCTACACTCAGATCTATGAAAAAACAGGCTTAAACAGTAATCATGATTTAACCATTAACATGCACTACTCAACTACACATAGAATGATACTTAGATTCAGCTAATATCTTCCATCTATTAATAAATACAGAAGCTCCTTATAGTATTGTCAATCTATACCAATGCGCATATGGAACTGATATAGTAGTTCAATCATATGCGTATATTCTCTGTTACACACATACATACCTGTAGCTCTTAGTGATACCTACATACTTGCAGCTCTCTGTAATACCTACATACTTCTAGCTCTCTATAAATACACACATGTACTATGCACCTAACATCATATATAGGGTGGGGACTTTCCCTTCACCACTTATCTATTCCAGAAATAGGCCGCATGCTATTGATAGCCACACATCATTTATAATCATAGCCACACATGAAAGTGCACTATCTATAGTCCTCTTATAGTGAACTGAAGTGCCAATTATATTCTTAGCTTGTCTTCATGCATAAACACTTTGAACCACTTCTCAAAAGATAGATGATGCATGACACGCACGTCTCTGCATCGTTGATGTGTTCCACACACTATCTTCTAAAAATAGGTCTTCACGCTAAAAAATCGGCTAAGTCCTAAAATCTAAACTTGCCTTCCACACCCGGGTCCTTCCTGTCCTTCCACACCCTTGGTTCTGGGCCTTCTATCCTACGTGAACTCCTTGTGTGATCTTTAAAAAGTATTCTTTGACCAACATTACCCCACACTAATCTCATTGTCGTCCCGACAATGAGTATGTCCAAAAATTGAAGGAAAGAATAAAAGAATGGAAAGATTAAGAATAAAAGAATGCGGATAAATAAGGAATTTCTATAAGGTTATTAGGTAACCTCTTCTATATTAATTTGTAGTATTAACTCTAGATATTCTTCCTTTATTTCAGCCTCTAATATCTGCCAGTCAGTGAGTGCTTGCTTTGCTTTTTCTGGGATGTCAACAGACAATGGATTCCTAACTCATCCCTCACAATTTATCCCTTCTCATTTCACAAAACCAACACAACACTAGACATTGATTTCATTCTTACTTCTAAAATGTCCATCTTCTGTGTAATCGAGCTTTCCAATCTCTTCCAGTCGAGTCTTGTGTGGCTCTTGTGCTACTGCCAGGGGCCTTGCGCTTATATTTAACCATTGAGAATCTTTCCACATGGTCCAATGTCTAATATTTCATCACTTTCTAGACCTCGTTATTCTCTTCAAGGGTCTTGATGTCGATAAGCACCTCTAGAGTTGATATATTTAAAGCTTGGTCCACTTTCTTCAATACTTCATGTAATGCTTATAATATCCCTTCATAAGATGTAATTTTTTCTCATCACAGATGCTTTCTCTTGTTTGGTATCTTGTTTAGAGTGTTTTAGCACTTGCAAACACAGAGTTCCATCTTCAAATACCAAGTCCACAAAATTTCCCACATAATGTATCATTGAACAAAATGTCTCTGGTACATTGGGTTCTAATTGTGTCCTTTCTTCAATTACATTGTCCCCAATATCCTTTGCGATGCTTATGAACACTTCATTTTTATTCTATGTGAATTTCCCTATCCTATGTTATGCACACTATATCTACATCCTTTGTCTTCAAATCCTCGCACAATTCTATGATCATGGCATCTTTGTCCATGTTTCTTCTAGCCACCTTAGTAGAAAATTTCACTAATGCATTGCTGACTTGCTCATCTGACATGACAATATGCTTTACTATCATGTGTCTAGCTTGAGGTGCCTTCTTCAGTCTTCTTGAAATGCGTGACTCTTTCGCACACAATAAAATTTAGGCTCATCCATGTGGGTGTGCATTGACCACGATAGTTTCTTTCAACTGTGCATCGTTGTCATATCTTCATCCATTATACTCCCAACTGAATAAATCCTTTTGCGTTATTGTGATCTTGAAGCGGGCGTGTGACAATTTTTTTTCCTGCATCCTCTATATACCCCATGGCCAGTGGAATGTACTCTCCACTTATTCTTCTAGAACTTTGTCCTGCTTAGGAACTTTAGCCTATAAATTTAGGACTTGTGTCTCCATGTCCTTGAACATCCTCTGCAGCTGTCTCCTCTGGTATTTTCTCTTCCTCTTATTTTTCCTTTGATGCCTCACCCTATTCTTTTGTGTCCTCTGGAATTATAAGAGAATTAGGTGCGCTTTCCTATGAATCTTTCTACCTCCTCATTCAAATTCAATTTCCTCCTTCTTTGCACAATAGCCTCCTTTTATGGGGAGAGTTTGGGTGATTTACGCACAGTGGGTGGAGTAGCACATTGGGTCCATGTTATCCTAAATACCCTTTTAAATTTGTGCTCCCCTTAGACTAAATTCACGTCCTCGTCATCCCCCTCTCATGGCTGAGGTGGTGTAATGGCATGATCAACTTCACCTTTACTTGGAGGATGTCTCCTACCCCTATGCTCCAAACACACCACTATCTTCGTGCTCCTCCTCCTCATCCTACACTTCAACTTATTGTTTGGGTTTAAGTGACTGGGATGTTCTCCATTGTATGCTTTCCCTTTGGTGGTGCTAGAAGTGTAAACTCACCTTCCACATATTTGTTATTCTCCATTTTTAGCTTCAATTGGAGATACACCAATGCTGCCCCCACATCTACTACAGCCAAGCTTATTGGATTGATATTCAGTACTTCTGAAATGATCCTCTCTGTATAAGCACTTCTACCAGGGTACACATAATTCTTCCTCAATGTATGGTAATCACACTCTACCTTATCTACATTGAATACCAATCGACGTGTGTCTGTAAATCTATGAACAATTGCTTGAAAATATCTTACAGTGAATGCATAAGGCAACTTGCACCAAGGGCTCTAGACTCCATCTTTCATTGGGAAGCATGCAATGCAGAAATGATTATATATAACAAACTAAACTTGTTTCTTTACCACTACTAGTAGGTCCTTTGGGATGCGTCACTCTTCCCCAAATGCCGTGTGGAGCCTGTCATACCACTTATTTGCCCTTTTCTTCACATCATCTATTATAGCCCCCTTGCATAGGTACTTACTGAATCTTTCAGTTGGGGAATTTTTATCCATGGGGTATTCCCATACATTCTAATTTGGTCCATCTGGTACTTTGATTTCCATAAATACCAGTGATAATAGAACAACCCCAAAGCTGATCTTCCCTCATATGCGCGCTTCTTCAAATATTTGTTTTGCAATATAGCCTGTAATGTTGTAGATATTCCCCTCTAACATCTTACGCACCACATGCAACCACATAGTATTTACTTGAGACTACTGCTCCTAATCATTCAATTTGGTAAGAAGGTGGGCTACAACCTATACAAATGGATAGTCTCGTTCAATTTAGTATGATCCCAATTCTCTTCAAGATCTTTTCATCTGCATCATCATACAATGGTATGTCCTCTGCCGTCCATTCTGCTCGAACCCTTCAAGTATCCCAACTCCTATTTGGTACATCTCTAAAAAATGGCTTTTGGGTGCCATTTCTTCCTCCTCAATGACTACCTCCTTCTTTCCTTTTACTACTACTACAGATGCCTTCTTCGGTGCCATTTTTACCCTGTAAATGTTTCCTCTTCAACTCTACAACTTTGTGAATCAAACCCTAGCTCGATTCAATCATGCCCTAGGTAGAAACTTTGTAACCAAACCCTTTTCTATCTCCCTGATTCACTCAAACCCTTCACCACTAGGGATGCAAGATTCTTGTTGTATAGATCCAGTTGTCATGCGTGGTATCACACCCTTCGTACCTTAACTTGATCACTTGGCTCTTCGCAGTTGTCTCTTTCTTAAAATACTCTTAGTTGTAACAATAAAAATGAATCCACATCCCATCCTTATATAAATTTTTCAAAAGTTTTAAAATTTTGATGCATTTATTGCTCCTTCACCTACCAAATATCCCCTCATTCATTTACCAAATCCATTCATTCCATGCAGTACATCTTCGCGCCCAGCTATAACCTTCTAGTGTGCCTTCATACCCTTTGGTCACTGACTTCTCTTCAGCACGTGCTCCTATGCCCAAGTGACTCATCACTGTACCTTCTCCCGGTAGCTAACATGGCCTCTTCTTACCTCATGTTATATTGTTCTTTCATTCATCTCCATCCTTGGTCACTTTTGAGAAGTAATCTTCTTTTGACTTAAAGCACACCCGTAGTAGCTTATTCCTTTCACCTTTCAATTCCCACAATCTTTTTCTTGGATAACTATAACCACCCCACACTAAAAGTATGTGTAGTCCTCTGCGCATAAAAAGTCTTCATACAATAATTAGCTTCATGCGCACAAGTGCATTTACTACACAAGAACAACAACAAAATTGACAAAGCATAGCGAAAATGAAGGAAACACATTAAGGAAATACCAAATTGAAAACCTAGACTAGTGGCAATACTTCCTTATTACAAACACCAAGAAGACTTATTTATAGTAGGGCTTCAGCCTACTCCCGTTAAAGTAACTAGGTAGTCATGTTCCATCAAGTTCTTCTAACTGGAAATCACCTGATTTAAGTATAGAAGTGATAACATACGACCCCAACCAATGTACTTTGAGCTTTCCTGGATGGTGTAAAAACTTTGAGTCATAAAGAAGTACCATTTTTCCAATCTCAAATTTCTTATCCCTTATGTTTTTGTCATGCCATGCCTTCTTCTTGGCCTTTTCTTGCTTTTGAATCCATTTTTCTATGGCTTGGCACTCTTCTAGTTGTATCATATTTTCGATACGCTCTTCTAGATCCATTAGCTAGACCTCCAGTGCACAATGCGTAAAGAAGGTAACATAAATTTTATAGGGAGAACAGTTTCTGCACCCAACACCAAATGAAACGGTGTGGTTTTGTTCAATCTCTTGTAAGTTGTTCTATATGCCCAAAGAACAACTGATACTTTGTAATCCCAATATTTTCTTCCAAAATCACAAATATTTGTCAAAGTATGGCTCAAAATATTGTTGAAGGCGTTAATAGATTCATTTGCCTGAGGATGATAAGGTGTAGTTTTATGGTGTGCAACCATAAACTCATCTAATAGGATCCTGATTGTATCATTCAAAAAGTGTGTACCTCGATCACTTGTCAAGATTAAGGGACATCCATATCTTGTAAGTACATTCTCCCACAGAAATATAGCTGGTGTAGCTTCCGTACAATCCTTAGTAGTTGCTACTTTTACCCACTGTGTGAGATAATCTGTGTAAGTAATAATATAGTGTGATCCAGTCCTATGCACGCGGCTGGAGAAATAGGTCCTAAAAAATCAATGGCCCATTTCTCAAATGGTTTGGCACTAGTGATTGGTCTCAAAGGAATCTCATCTTTTTTCCTTGGTTTTCCTAGGTACTGACAATGATCACACGCCTTACAATATTCTTTACAGTCCTTATACAATGTCTCCCACCATAATCCAACAAGTAGGATCTTCCAAGCAGTCACATCACCTGCATAATGGCCTCCTACAATACCACCATGAGCTTCTTCCATAATATCTTGATGCTCATGTTCTAATACACAATGTCATAATACTTCATCTCTGCCTAGTTTGTAGAGGTCACCACTGATTAAAATAAATGGTGCTGTGTGTATATCAAGCTACTTCTTTTCTAATGCTTTCATTCCTTTTGGTGCCATACCTATTTGTAGAAAGACAACAATGTCTTCTAATTCTATGGGCGTGCGTTGTAACCTATATAAATGTGCATCTGACATTGTTTCTTCAATTGTCTGTGCATCCTCTCTTGAATTGATTCTAGATAAATGATCTGGTCCAGAATTGCTTTTCCCTAGCTTCACCACAACTGTGAAGTAAAACTCTTGAAATAGGAGTAACCATCTACATATGCGCCCCTGTAAGATAGGCTTGTTTACCAAGTACTTCAATGCCATGTGATCTGTATAAAACACAAATGGTGTTGCTAACAAGTACTGTTAAAACTTGTACAATGCATAGATCATTGACAACGCTTCGTGCTCTGTAGTTGTATAATTCTGTTCTGTAGGAGTCAGCTTCCTACTAGAAAAATAGATTATATGATCTATAATACCTTCACCAGGTTGAGCTAACACATCACCAATGGCCATGCCAGAAGCATCCACATGCACATGAAATGGTTTATCCCATGAGGGGAAAGCATGCAGAATGGGTGTGGTAGTAAGTTTCTCTTTTAATATCTATAACGACACGTTGTTGCGAGTTCTCCCCAATAAAATGTACCTTTCCCCTTCAAAATTTTTCCAAGGGTGCGGAAACTTTGGCATACCACTTTTATGAATTTTGTATAATACCCTGTATGACCTAAAAATTTGCGCACCTCACTTTGACTAGTAGGCACTTCCAGCCTAAAATGACTACAACCTTGGTTGGATCAACGAGAAAACCTTTCTTACAGATTATATATCCTAGTAGTATCCTAAATGGTGTAGCAAATATGCACTTCTTGATGTTTAAAGAGATAATCAATTGTCTACATCATTCAAACATTAAGTGTAGATTGTTACAATGATTTTTCACAAGCCAATATATTGTCCAATCATCTAGGTATACCTATAAGAAGTTGCAAATAAAATCCTTAAATTCTTGAACAACTATGTGCAAGAATACAATAGGAGTGTTTTTCAATCCAAAGGGCATCATAGTATACACAAAACTTCCCCATTTAGTAGTAAATGTTGTCTTTTCTTGATCCTCCTGAGCAATCCTAACCTAGTGGTACCAGAAAATCCATCCGTGAAGGAATATATTTCGGGCCCTGCAACTCCTAATATTTCCTCAGTGAAAGGCGTAGGGAATGGATCTGTGACACATGCATCATTCAGCTCCCTATAGTCCACACATATCCTAATCTGTCTGTCCTTCTTGATACTTATCACCATTGGGCTAACCCATTCTAACTCATCAAGGGGATTGATAATTCCAAATTTCAACATTTTATCAATTTCTTCTTTTACCTTTTCACGCAAATTAGGATTCATTCTGTAAGGTCTCTTTCTAACTAGTCATACACCGCTCTTAAGTTTGATCTTCATTTCCCCAAGTGATTCATGCATGCCTTTAATTTAATGATATCCTTGAGGGAATAAGTCCTGATAATCCTTGAGTAACTCAATGATCTTTGCTACCTCCAAGTCTGATCAAGTAATCCCCAATTTATGGCCTCCTTAGGCTCAGCCTTCAAACCTATATTCACCTTCTTTGTCTTCATGGGTTCATGGTAGGTGTGTGCTTCATTTGTCTACACTCTCCAAGAACTCACGCATCCTTGTGTGAATGTTCAATATCCAAGTTATCAAATTCCTTATTATCCACGATGTAAACCATGCTTTTCTGCTCTCTTTCTCAAGGCAAGCACGTTCAAGTAGTATGGAGTCCATTTCTTCTTCCCTTTCAAAACACCCTCCGAACTCTAGCCCACCAAATAATTCTTGTGTATGCTCCTTGGGTTTTTGTACTATCTCTCCATAGTTAAGCACTTAACAAATTTTAATGTCTTTGCTATAGGAGGTTTAGTCAGTGAAGTAGTCAAAATTTTGGATCATTCCTGTAGATCAAATCAGTGTCAGTTCCAAGTTTCTCGATGTAGTTCTGCATATACATACTCAGGTGCATGCACATCTGTGTAGTATAGAATACAATCTATGCACCCATAGTGAAGGTGATAATGTTTCCTCTCTTGTTGTCCAGAGTCTCTCACACTGCTGAATGTGATGTTGAATAGGTTGATCACCATGATAAGTGCAGATTTGTGTAGGTGCATTGTTCCTTATAAACCTAGTGGACAAAGTGACTCCAATCTCTTCCCAATTTATAATATTATTTCTATGGACTACCCACCAGTGCGTTGTTGTCCCGCACAATTTATATACTAACATATCTCTCCTTTTAACTTGATCTATCCATTGTGTTTCCATGGCCCTAAAAAAGGCAGGAAGATCTTATGTCCCTATATACCAAGGTATTGTGCCACCTATCCATCGAATTGAACAAATTCCATTCTTGCTCGTAACTTTTCTTTTCACCTCACTTCCTACTAATTCATATATTTCACACAAAATATTTCACACATATGCACATGTTCAGCAACATCCTCTATACCTCTATATTATGGGAGATGAAAAGAAATCTCCATGTAGATATTCTGTGGTTGCTGCAGACCTTGACCACCTGATCTAAAACCTCCTGTGTTCCCTCTACCTCCAGAACCACTAGATCCACCTGAACTAGAACCACATATACCTCCTGATATACCACTTGGAGTTGGAATAGGGCCTGTAGACATACTCCCCTGTTCTTTGAAATTAGTACTATACTGAACCCTTACATTCTATGAGGTAGTTCCACATCCAGAGGTGAATCCAACATTCTATGCAGATGATGTACCTAATAATGCTCCTCCAAATGAAATTGAAGCTATTTATCTTGCCATTGATGTACTTGATGCCTGACTTACTCCTACTCTCATACTTAACAAGTTAGTTTGCTAGTTACTTGTTGTAATATATACTGAAAAACCAAGCGCAAGGGCTAAGTCACCAAGTGGATTAAGATGCACACCTGCGGTCCATGTCATCTCTACCAGCGCACCTCTGTGTGAGGTTGAGGGGGGATCTCTATCACGCTTTCCAAGATGGAGGAGTTCCTAATGCTCTAGCTCCATGTCTTCTACATGATCTGTAAATCCTTCATGAGCCATCTCTCTTCTCCATTTCTCTATCTCCCTCTCATGTGCCTCATTATACTTAAACCACATTTCCTCTCTCTGATTCTTTGCCGCTAGGTATACCATCTTAAACCAAACCTGTTCTTAACCCCATGCGTGGCATATTTTAGTTAGCCATCAGTTTACTCTTCAGGTTCAAAGTTACCATTAAGATCTTGATCGCTAGTGGAATACCTTGCTTATATGTTCCTCTTGGATACCACAAAAACTAAAACTCAACTACCTCTAGGAAAGAGTACGTTGAAATTGAATATTCCATAATATAACTATTTAGAACACTAAGAAACCACGTATCCACTATGCGAGTCCAGATTAGATCAGCATCATAGAGGGCCTAAAATTCTTCATGTGTCCAGATAAGTGCACGATACCTCCAATTCCACTGAGATGCATAGCAGTAAGCCACTCGTATAGTTACACTAGAAAGATAGCAAAAAATATCTCATATAAGCTTTCATACAGGTTTCGTTCTACACAAGTGTTTTTGTTAAAATCAGATCCACTATTGAAGTGTCATTCATATTCTTCATCCAGGCTGTGTATATATTCCTCAATACTTGCTAGAGTTAACCGGTACATCTTCATCATGAACCATCCTAAAAAAACCTGAAAAAGAGGTCCTGGCAATAGAGCTAATGATGCAGCCTAGAATTTACCAGATAACACCTTAGTCGCCTTGGCACATCACTCAGCCTAGGACTAACCACTCACCCGAAGCGCACAAAGGTACCAGGTCACTCGTTAAGGTTGTTGTAACAGGATGCTAACATGATTAAAGAAGTAACATATACATTAATAACTAATCCATCATTTCACAATGCATGCTACACTTTGATCTAAGAAAGAAAAAGATTTAAACAGTAATCATTATTTAACCATTAACATGACTACTCAACTACACCCAGAATGATACTTAGATTCAGCCAATATCTTCCATCTATTAATAATACAAAAGCTCCTTACAGTATTGTCAATCTATACCAACACGCATATGGAACTGATACAGTAGTTCAATCATATGCATATATTCTCTATTACACACCTACATACATGTAGCTCTCAGTAATTCCTACATACTTCTCTCTCTCTCTCTCTCTCTCTCTCTCTCTCTCTATATATATATATATATATATATATATATCTACTGTACACCTAACATCATATATAGGGTGGTGGAGACTTGCCCTTCACCACTTGTCTATTTCTAAAAATAGGCTGCATGCTATTGATAGCCACACATCATTTTACAATCATAGCCACACATGCAAGTGTGCTATCTATAGTCCTCTTGTAGTGAACTGAAGTTTCAAATATATTCTTATCTTGTCTTCATGTATTAATGCTTCAAATCGCTTCTCAAAAGATAGACTGATACATGGCACGCGTGTCTCTACATCGTTGATGTGTTCCGCACACTATCTCCTAAAAATAGGTCTTCATGCTTAAAGATCAGCTAAGTCCTAAAATATCAACTTTCCTTCTACATTTGCGGGTCCTTCCTATCCTTCCGTGCCCTTGGTTCCGGGCCTTTTATCCCATGCAGACTCCTTGTGTTATCTTTGAAAAGTATTCTTTGACCAACATATGTGAATTTCCCATGATTGTAGACAAATCACTGGTGATTAGGTCATGGTAAAAAAAAATTGGGGTATATAAACACTCAAGCCCTATGGTTTACTTATTCATTTTGATCACGAGGTTAAATGGTGTGAGAGTGAATTTTGAGTGATTTTGAATTCTTTCGAGTGATTCAATCAATATGGTGAGCTCCAGTAGACATAGGCATCCACCCACAGTAGAGGTAGATCAATTTTCCTTCATTTCTAAGTGATTTTTGGTAGTTTTAGGTTTTCATTTCCGTGTTTGGCAAGAATCACTGGTGATTGATGTGATATCCAACTATTTAATAGCATCATTGGCGATCTAGGTAGATCACTGATAATTCACCTGTGTTTTGGCAGTTTTCAAAATGAAGTGGGATGTTTCAATGTTCTTAGATGTTGTTGGTGCTATTATGATGATGTTGTTGTTAATGTCATATATCTTTGATGTTTTTTATTGATGATATTAATGTTAATTTATTTATTGTTTGCATGTGGATGTGAAGCTATCTATCCATGACCGTATCCCGTTGATCTTAGAACAGGTGAGGGAGGTCATGACTGATGACGATTGGGAACATGTAGAGGCTATTGGATTTTGTGCTATAAGATATTATAGTCCAATCCACAGATGTATGAGTTTGTTATTAAAAATATTAGATAGGTGGAACCCTTCCACCAATAGTTTCTAGTTGCCCACGAGAGAGATAACAATCATATCAGAGGATGTTCATCATATCTTGAGACTATCGATCCATGGAGAGGGGATGTATATTATTATTGAGGCATAGAGAGATGTTGTGATGACTAGATTATATGGGGTGGATGCTGCCGATATTAGATATGAGTCAGGGGTTTTTCTTATGGTCATGTTTATTCATCTGAGAGAGAGGGTTGTGCATGGATGAACATGATAATGATGGCCATCATTTGTTATGCATTGCCAAATTTTGGAGGTGACCGATTCCCATGGATGATGACTGGGATAGTAGATGAGATGATTAAGCAAAGCACTATTTTTTAGTGGGGACCTATCCTACTTGCTCAGATGTTTAGAGAGTTGTGGGCCTGGAAGGCCCACAAAAATTATGAGAATGATGTTGCTTTTATTCTGCAAGATTGGGCCTTAAAGCATATTGTTATTACTCAACCAATACAACTACCATGGGGTATTGGTGATCAACACCCCAGTTTTATGAGATGGATATTGAACAAGGGTTGTGTGGAGAGAGTATGAGGACAAGGTTTTATAAAGATTTGTTATCTAGATTACAAGTGAGAGATATTGCATGGAGGCCTTATTTGGATTTACTTGCATGGCCTGAGTATCCTTGATATTTTCTTGGTTTATAACAACTTATGCAGATTCGGGCACGTAGAGTTAGTGAGCATGCGTTTCTCTATTTTGACCATGTTTAGAGATAATTCATATTGATGTAAGGGGTACCTGATGAAACTGTTCAGTATAGATGAGAGGATACAAATGTAGAGATTCCACAGGTAGGGTGACAAGTATCACCATTATTGAGGAGTTGCAAGGAGCTATAGGCCCGAATGAGGAGGTAGAGATAGTAAAAATTGATGATGTGGGGGTTACCATAAAGTATACTATATGGTGGGTTCCTTCTTTGAGGATATTTGACAAAGCTCGAGTAGTATAGAGGGCTACACAGAGGGTGAGATGAGTACATTCTTGGATGAAGGGAGGAGCATATGTAGTGCTAGGTGAGGAGGATGGGCGAGATGATGGCATAGCTGCATCTGTTACAGTAGTGACAGACAAGAAGGCCGTAGTGGAGTGAGAGAGAGATGCAGCTCGAAAGGAGTGAGATGATCTTCTTGGTGTGTGGGATTCCCTTATTATGGAGAGGGATGGGCTGATTTTTGAGAGGGATACAGTGGTGGTAAAGTGAAATAGTCTTCATGTAAAGCTTGCACAGGTCTCTACAGATAGAGATAAGTACAAGGGCCACAAGGATTCATTGAGGAAGGCCTTGGGAATTACATGGCCTTCCATAGCTGGAGAGGATTTATCAATGATGGCTCGATCTGGCAGGTAGAGAGTGGCACCTAAAACACCTCCTCCATTTGGGATGATTTTGGTGGTTCATTATGAGGCCGTGTGAGATTATTATGTTGATTTTATCATCAAGAACTATCTTTATGCCACCTTATATGAATATCACTTGGTTGCCAAAGGGGTAGCTATAGTAGTAACAAGGCATAGTGTAAGTGGAATGAGTGTGGGAAAACCACCTCAGAAGCCAGAGACAGTAGATGGTGGCGAGGGAGGATCCAGAAGTGAGATTGTGGTGAAAAATTCTCCCATAGGGATTAGAGATACAAATATTTCTAGAGGCACACATGCTCTAGGAGGAGAGGGTGGAACTGTAGGTGTTATTACGGTGCTCAGGGATGTGGAGTTTACTAGTTGATTTTGATGTATATGATGACATGGGCTCATAGAAGCTCATTTTTTTCATATAATGATGAGATATATTGATTTTTTGGACATTTATCACGATGTATATCGAACTTTGATTTATATATATGATGATGAAGATTGTTTATGGCTTATATTATATATTAATTTTCATGTGTTATGTTGTATGTTTTTAAATTGGAATGTGTTAGTGTTAGATGGATGTATGTGATATGAAGTTAAGAAGCATGGTTTGGTTACATATGATTAAATGATGTTTTATTGATTTAAATGACTTTAAAACGTGATCTTAAAATCTGGTGTATCAAAAATGTGACTAAATAAAACAAGGTAAAAATGAAATGATTTCCCCATTATGGATTTGATATATACATGATGGGTTTTGAAATGTGTGAAAACACCTGCACTTGTAGCCATAAAAAATGTTAAATAATACTGTTAATAGATAGTTAAAAAATATAAATAAGATATGGAGTGAATCTATTTCTTAAGATATAAAGGGGGGTTCATATGTATAGATCAATGTGGGAGAAAGGGATCTCCTTTTCAACGAGTTTATAAAGAAATGCCCCAACTTTTATATTTTTAATTTTTTGAAGTAAACTGATCGATACGAGAAGTATGCCTTAATGGGAAAGATGATCAATATGGAAATTTTTCATAGGATTCTCTTTGACTTTAAAAGGATGATCAATGTGGGAAGCCTTTAAACATGGGTAGCCATCTTTTGAGGGTTTGGTCTACATTTTTGACTTTTGAATTTTACAAGATAGTTTTCCTTTGAGGGATCGATCCATAATTTTGACTGGTAGTTTTCCTTTGGGGGATGAGTCTACTTTTTATATTTTTGATAATGATTTAGACTTTTGAATAGTTTTCCTTCAAGGGATGAGTCTATTATATTTTCGATATTTTGATAAGAAGAGCATCCAAATTATTTTTACATACATTTTTGATTTGAGGGAAAAACCCTAATAGACCTCCATCCTTGAAGCTAAGGCTATTAAGGCTATTCTAAAATTCTATGAGGTTGCCTCAGGTCAAGAGGTTAATTTTGAGAAGAGTCCCATCTTCTTTTTTAATACTCCTCTGGGACGAAAAAAATAATCACTCATATTTTGGGTTGTAAAATTAGTTCACTTCCTACAACCTATCTGGGACTGCCTCTTGGAACTAATAAATTTCCCATAATAGTTTGGAATGGTTTACTTGACAGGTTTTTGAGGAAAACGGTTGGATGGAAAGGGACTATTCTCTCTAGTGCTAGAAAATGTCTCCTTATTAAAAGCACATTAAAAAATTTACATATCTACATTATGTCTCTGTATAACATCCCTACAATAATTATGGACAAAATAGAAAGGATCCAAAAAAAATTCTATGGAAGGGAACACAAGAAAAATTCAGGTATCACTTGGTGGCATGGGATCAAGTTTGTACACCTAAAACAATAGGTGGGATGGGTATTAAGGACATAAAAAAAAATGAACATGGCTTTAATTACAAAAATGAGATGGAGAATGCTAACAGAGGAACAACCTTGGATTGAATTAATCAAATTCAAATACCTAGCTCGAAAAAACATGAATTCTTTCCTTTATGATGATCAACTACCTCATGGACCTATTTTCTGGAACAACTTGACTCAAATGTGGAACTTTATCAAGCAAGGATGTAAATGGAAAGTGGGAAATGACAACGATATACAATTTTGGAGTGATAACTAGACTAACTCCAGTCAAAATGACATATTTGGCTCTATCAAGGATATCTTAGTTCAAAAGTATGAAGCTAAAGTCAAAGACTACATTGAAATGGAGGGAAATAGAAGAAGATGGAAACAACTTAGTGTGGAGGTGAATGAGCCAAATCCCATGGTTTCCTCTCTCCAAGAGTAGTTAGATATCATACCTCTGAATCAAATTGATGTCAAGGATGAGCTTGTTTGGAGTAACTCATTTGATGGTGAATATATAGTCAAATCAGGATACAATTCCTTTTTTTGAAAATATTCATTTTAATTTCAAGTGGAGTAGAATTTGGTTTTCTGAACTAACTCCCAAAGTCAATTTTTTTGGCTTTTCCTTACAGGTAGAATTCTCATGAATGATAAATTAATCAAAAGAGGATTTATCATGCCAAACATATGTTGCATATGTAAAAAGGAGGCTGAGGACACTAAACACCTTTTTCTTTACTGTGAGTTTGCTTCAAAGATTTGAAGTTTTTCTTTTTCAAGATTCAATATCTGTTGGACCTTTCCAAAGGAATTTTCATAAAATTGGTAACAATGGGACCCCCCATATAAAAATTACAAGGTTAGGAGACTATGGAAACTAACCTTGCCTCATATAATATGGAGAATCTAGAAATTCAGGAATGATATAATATTAAGAAACAATAGGCAGATTTGTAAAACAAGCTTCAACAAGATTGGTAATGTTGCCAAATATAATATTGAAATATTTAAACCACCCAAGAACAAGAAATATCCTAAAATTTAAGAGGTTATTGTTTCAAATTAGAAGATTGATATTGAAAATATTATGAAATAATGAACTTCAACCATTGATAGGTCTTCAATACACTGGATCCCTCCTCCTAATTCTTAGTATAAGATCAATTTTGATGGAGCCTCTAAGGGAAATCCAGGTGCTGTTGCTGGTGGAGGAATCATATGGGATCAGAAAGGCTGTTTAATTGATGCTTATGTAGGCAAAATGGGACACCAAACCAACCATTATGTTGAAGCCTTATCAACTTTATGGGACCTAATACTTGCTAAAGAATGTAATATTCTGAACATTATTATAGAAGGGACTCCATGAATGTCATAAATAATTTAAATCAAATTCAACCTCCTAGTTGGAAAATTAAGGCATTTATACAGGAGTCTATAAATATTTGTCACATCTTCAATAACTTTAAAATTGGCCACACTTATAGAAAGGGCAATAGTGTGGCGGATAGCTTGAAAAATTATGGAATTAGTAACAACTTCACCAATTGGTATTATGAATAAAATACCCCTATTGAAGTACATAACTCTATCATCAAAGATAAATGTGAGATCTCCCCAAAAAATTGCAGTACAAGATATCCTTCTACACTTTATCTCTTAAAATGGATCAGATGTACATGTCCCATTTACATTTCCATTTACATTTCCATTTCCATTTACATTTACATTTACATCTTCCATTTGCATTTGTGTATTTTACATTTACATACACATTGTAACATCCTCATCTTAAAACTTAAGAAACAAGGGATTATATATATATATATATAATGTTCTCTGTTCTAAATTAATATAATTTAGAAAACACATTCCATTGCCAATCCATCTCATAACAAAAAACCAAATGCAACTATAAATGACTCGGTGAACATCGATCTCTCATTTCATGACTCGGTATTAAACCGATCTCTCATGTTGACTTAGACCAGGTGACATAGGACAACACAACCAAAAGCTTGCGATACTCTAGCCAAAGTTTTTAAACATGTTTATAATGTTTACATTCCTACACAACATACTCATCAAAAGGAATATGTCCTTCACCACACTTGTTCTATTATCTAGAATGGTCTTTCTTGAATTTTTTCAACCCAATATGAGTCAAAGTTACACACTAAACAAGGGCAGTAGTATGCACTAGTGCGGAGGACTACTCATGGTGACTAAGGATACATAGACATACTTAATCAACTTACTTCGACTAGGTGTGTCTAGTCACCCTAAGTAAACATGAGTTAACCTCAACATTACTTCATGTTTCTCTCTATTTAGGGTGGGAGCGTGATCTTGACTTCCACTTATGTCAATTGAGTTAATCGAACTAAGTGGGGTGTTGAGGCATAACAAGCCACATCATAGTATCCTCGTAATAACCCCTGTCATTAAGAAGGTACTACGTTGCAGTTTCTATGTTTCAACATCCAACTGATTTTCCTCAACTGGACTAACATACTTATTATCATTAGATTACTAACCCAATTAATTATTATCTTATAATTTAATGATAACAACACTTTTAAGGGTTTACTAAGCATCAATTAACCCAACAAGATTACGAGATGTATTTTACACGAAAGGAAGGTATGCAGATAAAATATACCTTCCTAACACCCTAAATTCATGCTTAGGTTCATCTTAAACTTATCTGTTTATTTCATATGATGTCATAATTGAACTTAATGTTAAGAAGGTGTGTTCAATAGATCTTTTTACTTCAGTTTTTAGCTTGTAAGAAGCTTATTGAAAATTTTACTTTAGAATTCATAATGTTGAAGTCTAAATCCTTTTATTATCCTTTTTAAGCATTCATATTTCAATTATAGAAATCTTCTTAAGGAAATCAAATCCAACCATCCTCATTTTATAATCACAACACCTATAAAGTTCTCAAATTAAGCTCTTAGTTTAGTTAGAAGGAAAGTATCATTTTTCCGTATCAAGGAATAATGTCATAACTATGAAAATAGATCACATATGACTTAGCATAACAAGAATTCATACATCTTTATATAGTCAAATCATATCCCCTTTTTACTATTTAAGGATCTACCAAAGAGTATCAACTTAGTTGTGCTCTTTCAATTGGAAATAAATAAACTATTATTATAGATCCTTAATCTAAGAGTCCTATATATTATAAAATCTATCAAGTTTTGTAATCCCATATCATATGCATATCCAAATTTCTCCCATCATGAATGATATTACTTAGTAATATATCACAAATTTATGCTAATGAAAGTCTCATGAGTAAATCAGCAAACAAAAATCATCAAGCCATGCATTTATCAAAATGGGAGTGATCCACTCACTTAACTTAGGAATATTTCAAGGTTTACAAAATGTCATTGCATCAATATAAAACTAGTTTTAATACATCTTCTTTTCCCAAAAAAGTACATTTAAAGCAATGTCACTACATATTCATCATAATAAAGAAACAATTTCGTTAGTAAAACAAATGTAACTTTCTATATGTCTTTCTCCTTTCATCTTTTATGAAATCCATCTGCAAAATTGTTAGCACGAGTTAGTTCATATGAACTGAGCATGATAAATGCTATAACATTAAAACAATGTGCTTTTATCTAACTATTTCATAAAAGGAACCCTGCTGTTAATGAAACAATTTTGAAATCACAAATTTAAATTAATAGAAGGATTTCCCAAAATATTACAAGACCAAGAAGGAGAGAGAAATATCATAAAACCTAAAATAAGTATTGTTTAAGTAAGAACTAATCAATCAACATAATTAATTCTATCTCAACCAAAAATATGAACTCATTACAACCTTCTAGTCATCCAAACAACAATATTTAAGAAAGAAGAAATTGAAATTTCTAACTTAATCTTAAATTCTCAACCAAGCTTCCAACTTAAGTTCCACAACTCAACATGTTACTTATTCAAGAAGTACAATGATATAAACAATTACCTTTCTATAACAAGTATAATGTTTTAGTATTCAAAAGTTAATAACATGAATTAAAACTAAATGATCAAGCAAGAATATGAGTTTCATTCCATTAAAAAATCCTACCTAACTCGGGCTCAACTTAGACTCTAAGGATTATATTGGTCAAGAACAATTCCCAAATTACAGGTAAGAAAATTTTAACCAATCAAGAAAATCAAAACAAGACCAACATAACTCATGGTATAAGTTCCCTGCAGACCTGATTTCATTTCATAGTTAGGATCTAAAAAATTCAATTCGTAACTAACATTCAAGAATTCCCAAAAACAACCATATCTGCATCCAAGTGGTTTCACAAAAGGTAATAAAGAAGAACCGATAAAATCATTTTATACAACACATAAGCTCAAAACTAACCAATCCCTAATTAAGGAAAAGGAGAAGTCATATACACAAATAAGAATGAATCAAGGTTAAGAAAAATCCAAGATCAAACACAAGGATCCAAGACAATAAGATTTGCCAAAAATAAGAAGGCTAAACCCCACCTGGGTATTTAAAATTCCAAACGAGAACAAAAAACACAAAAGGAAGAAAACCCAGGTTACCGTGAACAATCCAAAACCTCCCAAAAGACTCACCAATTCATAGGTCGGAACTAAAGTAGGGAGAGTATCCAAAAAATGGAGTTTACATTCACACAAGAAGAATATAAGGGTTTATTCAATCCACAAATTCCTCTCAAACATTAATACGTTATTTACATCAACTTAAAAGATTCCATACTATAGTTACCTGTTTCCTAGGTTAACCCACGAGGGTATTCATTCCAAATAGTCAACTATGAAGAGGAAGCACATACAAGTCTTTGTAATAACTAGTCCAACTGAAAAGGATTGTAATTACAACCAACAAAGAAGACAAGAAAACAAAACAATTTCCCTTAAAGATGAACAAACTTCTAGTGCTAGAGAGGCTTTGAATGCCCAAATAAGATCAAAAATATGTTACCTATAACAACCACATAGCCTAGAATGGGTAATAATAAATGAATTAGTTTGAAGAGAAAAGAAACCAAAATCATCAACAAGTATACCCTCCTGTTCATCTTCCACGAAAGATATAGTTTCCAAAACATGGTTTCTATGAATGAAACAAAAGATTTGATATAGTTCCCATTTCATGGTGAGGATACAAAATAAGTCATAACCCTGAATAGTACAAGCTAAATGATTCCAGAAGTAAAAGTACATACATGATATTGTTGACCATTATTGTTGGATTACAACTATAATCAACAAGAAACCGACCCAAAAATGAAGAACACAAAGATTCTCCTAAAACACAGGTGTATATCCTAAACTACCATGACGAAGTATCCTATGAAGTTAGTCTCAAAACATAGTAATAAGGAGAACATTTTAAGTGAGAATCTAAAGATTCCAACAAAAACTAGGCAACTATTTACACATACACAATACCCAGACAAGGTACCCATTCAACAGAGATACAAACATAGACTCGTTTCAATGCAAAAGAAATTTCATATGCAAATAAGTTAACACATTTTCCATTAAACCTAAACAACCTAGATTCACAATAATACAACACATACAACATCATAAAGCATCTAAGAAACTAAGTCAAAACACCATCAAAGTAAGGTAAAGAAACATAAAAACTAGAACCAGAGAGTTTCTAGTCAAGAGTAGAGTTCTTTTAATGAAGACATATAAATAAAAGCATAAGATTTAAAGAGATATTTCCTATCATGCCTGATAGAGATACTGTCTTCTATTCCTTATTGCAAATCTTCAAGTACAACCTCAAAAGTAAATTTTCCACAAAAACACCAAAGACCAGGCTCTGAAACTTTCCCTTTCTTCCTCTTATAACTTCCTTTCTTAATTCCCATTACCATCATCACCTTGTAAGGTGAAAATAATCATGCATAGGTTTGAATTGGAGGTTTGAAAATGAAAACCACATGCAAAGCTACAAAGCTCATAAAAACCACCTTTTTCTCCAACTTCTCCTATTTCCCAAGCTGATTAAGCAATGGTCGAGATCAATTAATGCAAATAGGACTGAGAAAGTCCTTCCTTATCTCCCACCTTTTCCAACTCATTGTTGGCTATTACCAACTTTAAAATTCCATGCAACCAAAACTTTAGCAGAGGTGACAACTTAGCCTCCTCTAAAATTCCATGCAATTGCCAAAATTAGTGATAACAGAGAGTTTATTGTGTTGGTGTAAACAAATTCACACTTGTCTTTGTGAACTAGACATTTTGCACTTTAAATAAGCTCATTTGAGAGCATAGGTTATGCTTATTTTTAATTAGTTTATGGGATATTGTTTCTTCCCATAACTTCTCAGAGTTATTTGAGTTGTTGCCTTCACTCCTTGATTTATGGATATGTGATTATCTCCTTGTTTTAGTGTTTCCTCCCTATTTTGGCTGAGGATTAGCTTTGTAAACACTATATAATTGTGTGTTCACAAACTTGAAACACATAAGTTTGAATGATATAAAGCTATGTACTTTGTTTTCATGCTAAGATCTGGTTGTGCTCTCCTTTATGGTTTCAAAGCTTTATGGTTATTGCATGTTACTTAGTCTCAACATTGTCTGTGTAATTTTGTTACTGGATTTTGAAGGTTTTTTCTTGGAATTTAGACATTTTTAGGAGCAGGTTTCTCATAGCTCCATTTTTTTTGCTGCGCATTGAACTGTGAGGCTCAACCTCTCTATCTCTTTGCCGAAGTTCACACAGTTTTGGATCAGTTCCACATTTATTTTATATAAGCCATGACTTTATTTATTTAATTAATTTTCTACATGCACAACCAATTCGAATTGGCTAATTAATTTTTTTTTTAAAACTATAGTTTTTGAAAAATGTATTTTTTCTATAGTTTTGCTTAAATAAGTTTTTTGGGGTTAATAATCCTTTTTTTTGGTCAAATTAATATTTAATTTTATGGTTTTTTAATAAACAAAAGGCATATTTAGAATCTAAATTTTCTCCTGATTCCAACGAGTGGTCACACAACTACCTTTGCCTTTGTTTTGTCTAATTTTTTAATCAATGGGTCCTTTTTAATTAAAATTGGCCTATTTTACAGGAATTTGAAAGCTTAATAACTTTTTCCTGGTAACTTGAAATTGAGTGCCATTTTTGAAAAAAGTGCATATTTTTTTGACCCCATTCTATTGGTTTAATTTTTAGTACCATCTTAGAATGTACCATTTTCAAGGGAGAATTGGTCATTTTCTGCCATGTCAAGAAGTCTGTCTTGTTCATCTATGCCCGCAAACATCATGGATCTATGCCTATTTGAACTATTAAATTCATCCAACTATCATGTTTGGAAGCCAAAAATGGAACAATTTCTCAAATCCCGTGGTCTGTGGCACATTTTTCAAGATTCAATGCCTGCCTTTACCAGTGAGAAAGACAAGTATAGTTACGCATGCAAGTAAGATGAGGCCCTGGGACTTATTTCACTCTGTAGTGGATAGCCTTAAGTTTAATATTTTAGTTGAAAAATATCCTAAAGAGGTATGAGACATTTTTGAAAAATTATTTGGTAAAATGAATGAGTTCAAGTTACTACAACTGGAAATGGAGTTAAGAACTCTGTCATCTTCTGATTTTCCTCTCATAGAAAATTTCTTGACTAAATTCAAATAACTAAGAAGTAAATTAAATGATGGTGGTAAAGAAAAAAAGGATCCTAAATGTATTTTGTTGATTTTGTCAAAATTGAAAGGTCCATTTTCTATGTTCACTTCTACTTTTTTTTCAACTATGGATGCTCTAGGGGATGCGTTTAAATTGCCAACATTTGAGGTTTTTTGTGAGAGGTTATCTCGTGAAAAAAATAAGTTAATGGAACTTGATTCATTTCCAACCTTAAACCAGACACTTTTAGATAATTCTCTTAAGGTTAAAGGGAAACCTAAGTAGAAACAAGGACCTAAGATTTCAGAATCTTCTAATCCATCTTCTACTACCACTAATAAAAGTTCTGAAGTCCCTAAACCTTCTAGTCTTGGAAAAAAGAAATATAATGTCAAAAGAAAGGTTTATGAACCTTTTCCTTTTTGTAGAAAAATAAACCATCCAGAATCATAGTGTTTTGTGAGAATTGAAGCACTTGAGAATATGCTAAAACAACATAAGATTTCTATTCTTGCACCTTCAACCTCTTCCAATTCTGGTAAAGGGAAAGCCCTTTCAGCTCAGGCCTTCACTCCATTAGATGATAGATGGGTTTTTGATTTAGGTGCCACATATCACATCACACATTCAGATAATTTGCTAAGTTCAGTTTCTCCTTGTAAGGTTTCTCAGATTGTGGTGGAAAATTCTACTTCATTAACAGTAACGGGTGCAGGGATTGTTAACATGCCAAATGGTTCAGTGCATGATGTTTTACATGTTCCCTGTGTTTCTAACAATTTGTTTTCCATTTATCAAATATGTAATTTAGGGAAAGGAAAGAATAATGACTTCTCAATTGATAAATTTGTAATAAGAGAATTGAATGATCCTAATGATATTGTAGCTACAAGTGTTATGGATATAGATTCTAGATTGTATCTCTTTAACAAGTTTGAGACTTATACATGATATTCTCTTATTGCTCACTCAGATTTTGTTAGCAAGTTGTGGCATGAGATATTCGGCCATCTAAATTACAGATATCTATAGTAGCTATCTTCTTAGAACATGGTAACTGGACTTCCTAAAATTTCTTCTATTGATGGTGTTTGTCTAGGTTGTATGTTAGGTAAACAACATCAGGATCTATTTCCCAAAGGATTGGCTAAGAGAGCTACGGCTCCTCTCGAGTTGGCACACAATGATTTGATGAATCTTCCTTCTCATTCTTTTTCTGGTTGCAAATATGTATTAAATTTTATTGATGATTTCACGAGGATAACATGGGTGTATTTTCTTGAATTTCATGAGTCTCATTCTCTCCCCTCTTCTTCTACTATAAATATAACTCAATTTTAATTGAAAAAGGATCCTCTCCTTCCATGCAAGCTTATGCTTCACACTAATGAGTGGCCAGGAGTATTTTGAGTAATGTAGGCTTCTATGATTGGTCTTATACAATGCACATAGTGTTATATCTACATTATTGTATATAGATTGTGCATACACTCCAATCAATAGATATCTTGTTATTGTGGAACTTTATGTATGATTTCTTACTTAAGTTTTATTGAAAGTTATTTCCTTCCTAGTCATATTACCTTGAAATCGAGTTTTGTGTTGAAGCCATGATATTGCGCCAACTGATATTCAGAATCTTTTTCCCCACAAAGTTGTTCAAGAGAATCAAAGTTTGAAAAAATTACATGCTCTGTTGAGATGCCCGATTGTTTCTACCCTCTTGAGTCTTTGCATTTGTCCAACTTGGGCTCATGTTCATCTTAGGGAGATAAGCCAATTTTATTTGGTGCATCTCTTAGTTTTCATTTAGTCATTTTTGTTGGCCTTTTTGAACACGTGAATGCATACCGCCTTCTGAAATCCTTCTACTCTAGAAGTTCATTTTAGTAGTAGATTATTAGTGTTGGTTAAATTAGTTGTCTAGTGAGACTCCTGAGTGGAAGGAACCAACATCTTTCACCTAGATACCTGACCTTCTCCTGATCCATTGATCCCACATTCTTATTAAGGTATTTTCATGATGCTTATGAAGAAGAGGATGCTCCTCCAGACTCCTTCTTTCCCTCCTTCTCTAGCACAACGGGGTCCAAAATGGCTTTAATCTGACAATGCAGGTAGTTGGGCACACTTGGTAGGAGATTTTATTTGAGCCATTTTCATGCAAAATTTCTAATAAGTTTCACTAGATATTGGTGTGTCGTTAGTACTCAGTACCTATGCCTTCAAGAATGGCATCATATGCAAGTGAAGCTATCTCTTGTGACTCCTGTTACGTTTTTTGAATCTTGTAGAAACTTTGACTGGTTTCAAGCTATTTTAGAAGAATACTCATTTTTTATGAAGAATAATACATGGGAATTGGTTCCTCTTCTATAAGGGATATCCAAGTCGAAAACATGAAAATGGGTCACCAAGAAGAAGTATGTAGCTGATGGATCTACTAGAAAAGTATAAGGCCCATCTTGTTGTTATGGGACTTTCCCAAGTTGAAGGGGTAGAGTACTCTGAGACTCCCTCTCCCATAGAAAATATGGATTACCTTTATCTTGTCTACTAAAAATTGCTATTTGATGAGGGTCATCAATGCTTGCCATTAATAATGTCAATTCTAAGCTGGTGTCTGAAGGCTATATGCATTAAGAGAAGAAGATCTTGGAAAGTGGTTCCTTTTAACAAACAATCTAAACTTGCATTACATAAATCACACATGCAGGAATTTAAAAGCAAACTTGCAGAAGTGTAAACACACTTGCATAAAGGAAATCAAACTTGCAAGAATATAAAGTCAACACTTACATAGAGTAAATCATACTTGCATGAATAAATATTGCATGGAATAAATGAAACTTGCGTAAATGAAATTGCTGAATTAAATATAACTGAAATATAAAAAGACACTTGCAGGTACACAACAAAAATTGTACTAAAGAAGGATCACATAACATGAAATCATACAGTTTATAACCAAAGAAAAACTGTTGAAATAAAGAAACAAACATTAACACATTGATCCATATTCCTTGGAATGAGTGTCCGGATCATTCCTTGGAAAAGGACTTAATTCATACTTTTAATTTAAAATTTGTAAAATAACTCTACTTCAAAAGATTGGAAAGAAAGAACAAATCTTTATCTCTTGGGAGAAAAGAATTACATATCTCAGTGTGGAAGGTTGCATTTATAATTTATGCGTCCAACCAACTCCTTATTTTAGGAAGATACAATCTTATCTTATCCTTATTCTAATCTTAACAACTAAGATCTCTATCTCCATAACATATGGAGAGAGATATATTATTGGAGTCAAAGTCTTCATCTCACTTATTTTAGGAAGATTTGCTCCCAAATCTTCTCCTTGATTTTCGGTAACAAGAATCATAATAATTTTATTCCTCTACATAATTGGAAGGAGGATTTTCCTCAAAATATTATTTTGACCAAAGAATTTTCTCATATTTTCCATTTGACTTTGCTGTTTTTGACTGTGGAACTTTTGACGCTTGTCTGATACACTTTTTCCTTGGACTGCAGTTCACTAAAATTTAGATTTATCTTCATTGGAAAAACCTGTTACAAATCTGAATGAGATTTTTGTTAAACACATTGCTATGAACAAAAACCTCTCTATTTTGAGGAATTTGTTTTTTCAAAAAGATCACCTTCTGTCATATGGTGTGATAATCAGAGTGCTATTCATATTACACGCAATCCTATTGAACATCAACGTATAAAAAACATTGAAATTCATATGCACTTCATCAGGAAATTGATTCAGGATGATGTTGTTGACTTGAAGTTTCTATCTACTGCTGATCAGATAGTAGATATCTTCACTAAACCACTTACTTCTACTCGATATCTTCTTCTACAAGAAAATATTGGAGTCAAAGAAGTTGTACTTAGGGGGAATTCAACATGAAGTCTCTTATTTCCTTCTTCTTTTCTCTTTTTTGTAGCATGTACCTTATTTGGCATAGTATCCAGGACCCTTTCTTATTTTTGTGCTCCCTTGCATTCCCTTATGGGAGGGTGTTGGTGTAAACACATTCACACTTGTCTATATGAACTAGATATGTTGCACCTTAAATAAGCTCATTTGAGAGCATAGGTTATAATTATGTTTAATTAGTTTATGGGATATTGTTTCTTCCCGTAACTTCTTGGAGTTGTTTGAGTTGTTGCCTCAGCTCCTATTGGTGTGTGGGATCCTATATGTCCTCCACACACATATGGAGGGTCATATCACATGGGTTAGGTTTAGGGTTTCTTTTGTGTCATGCGCTAGGGTTACTCAGCACCCTATATGTATCCCTTCATTTGACATTTATGAGTATGCCAAGACACTTTGTTGTCTTTCTATAGATGTGCAAGCTTTGTTCTGTTATGTAAGTTCTTCAGTTGATTGATCGATTCTTCCTTGTGATTACGTTGGAGCTATTACATTTCCTTCAGAGTGTAACTTTATCGTGGTGCACAGTTTTTGATATGATTCTCGCTAACTATTTCATGGTATCAGAGATGAGATTGGGTAAATGTGCACTCATTTTTTAGAGTTGTGATTACTCTTGGTTTCATTTCTTACTCCTCGTGCAAGTTTTTTGATCATTACATTCTGGATTTTCATTGCTAACGTTATTAACAAGCTATTCTTGGAAAGTTTTTGGTTTTTTTGTGTTCTTCGTGCATGTGCGGATCTCCTTGAGCTATCAGGGGTTTTATAGCTACATTTAGCTAGCTACAACTAAATTTAGTAGAACAACTAAGAATAGAGGTTTATTTTTTGGTTTTTTAATTTTTTATTAAACTGGAAATTCCTTGATCTTTGTTTTTTGGTCTTCTGTGTTTTTTGCATGTTTTTTTGTAGAATATAGGTTTTAAATTTTTTGTGGAGAACTCAAGAGCTGTTCTTTAGCTCAACGAGTTGGTTCTGGTTCAACCAAGTCCACCAAGCTCCTCTCCTCTACCCTGAGCTCCTCCAGCTTGCAGCGAGCTCCTTCCACCTCTCCAAGCTAAGATTTTATCTAGCTCACCTTCGAGCTTCGTCAATCGAGTTACCAGGTTTTTGTGAGTTGTCTATCTCTTTGAGCTCCCAACACCTCTCAACTGAACTCCTTGCCCATGTTCAAACCTGCATGGCTGAGTCGAGCTGTTCCCATTTTTGGAAGTGCATTTTGTGGCCGAGTCAACCTGTTCCCATTTTTGGAAGTGCATTTTGTGGCCGAGTTGACCTATTCCCGTGTTGTGGTGTGGAAGTGCGTGGTGTGGAACAACTCTTTCGGCTTAGAAACCAGTCACATTTCACTATGGCCTACCTATCTAGGTCGGTTCTGTGTGTCGTGTTGAGTCGAGTCCCTCTCCTCACCGTGTCTGCTCCAGCCTACTGTATTTTTCCTCCAAGGTTGTGTGATCTTCCCCGCTTGGTGACTTCTTTGTGTGTGACTGTGTGCTCTGCCCCGCTTGGCTTCCAAATGCTGGTAAATGGCTTTCCTGACCACATCCAACTCAGGATTCCCTTGAATTCTGCGCCACCCAACTTGGGATCCACCTGATTAGTTCCCACCTCCATTAAGATTTCAAATGGTGAGTTTGGTAAGTTTCCGAATAGTGGGCCTTTTATTTTATAACTGTTATTTCATTTTTTTGGTAAGTTTTTTAACATATCTTCTGGTGTTTTTTTTGAGTGGGCATTTCATTTTATTTAAGGCAAGTTTCTCCAATTTAAATTTGAGTTTTATTTAAATGTGGGATTTAAAAAAAAGGGGGAATATATTTAAAATTTAATTAGGATTTAATTTTTTATTAGATCTTAATTAGTTTTTTTGTAATTAATTAGATTTAATTAAATCTATTTGTATTAATTACAATTTCTCCAAAATAATTAGTCAATACATATTTTTTAAAAATAGTCTTATAGTAATGTTTTTTAATCGTTTTTTAACTCCAAAAGCTCTAAAATTAGCTAAATTAGACATTTCAAAATGGTAATTTTAAAAAAAATGTTATTGTCGATTTTTTTACTAATCATGTGCTCAAGTGTGCAGTATCACTCTAAGCATCTCTTTGTCTTCCGTATGCCTTTTCGGTGTTCTGAAGGTCATCCAGTATTATCTTGAGTTCAAAACATTGTATTTTATCCTTATTATTACTTGCGACTAGTGAGCGCATCCGCCACAGTTTGTAGCAAGGGGGTATCATTCATGACACGAGACGCTTTTTCTCACAACTAGGATTTGATTTCACCTCCTTCCTAGTTTGTTGCAATTGTGCTTGTGTATGGTGTCACTTTGCTACGCTCCCCGAAACATGATTTTGGTATCCTCTCTTACATTTTATTACATTGGTTGCAAGAAGAGTTACCAAGTGTTTCCAGACGCACGCTCGGACCCAATTGTATTCAACACAGTAAACTATAAAGTGTCGAAATCAGGGGGTTATTATATTGTCCTCAGTGGTTGTGTTTCTTTTTTGCATTCCTTCTCTCTCCTTTCACTATGGATGCACTTTAAATTCATTTTCTTATGTCGTTCAACTACTTCGAATGGAGATCAAAAATAATTATGAAACTAAGGGGTAAAGGGTTATTCTGCATCACCATGGGAACTGAGACTGAACCAGACGATGACCTTGAAAAATCTAAGTGGTTAAACCATAGTGATGAAGCTTTAGGTCTTCTTTGCATGTCTATTTCTCCTCACTTTATCTTCCACATTGAGTCATCTGAAACACCTAATTCTGCGTGAAAAACGTTGGATGGGATGTTTGGAAAACAAGATGACATGAGAGTGCATGAGTTGGAAAATAAACTACTAAGGTTAAATCCTAGTGATTTTGAAAAACTACAAGTATTCTTCTCTAAATTTTTTCACACTAGATTATTGTTAAAGGAATGTGAAGTAGAGAAGAAATATTCTCAACCGATCTTGTCGATTATCTCTAAGCTAGGTCCTGAATATTCTGTCTTAGTGTCAACTTTTTACGCTAGAAAACATGCCTTGGGAAAGGATTGGAATATGCCCTCCTTTGACTATTTTTCGTCCCAACTCATTCGAGAACAGGACAAACTCATTCAAATGGGGTCTCTTAAGTCCAACTCACATGCCCTTGTAGCAAGTAGTAGTAACTTAAAGAAGACTGAAAAGAAGAAAGAAAAAAAGGATCAACCCAAGAAGGAAACCAAGACCAAAACTAAAATTAACACGACCACTTCGACTTCTGAGCCTAGAGCATAGAAAGACAAGTATTTTTGTTCCTATTACAAGAAGCCTAGTCATAAAGAACATACGTGTATGAGAAAACAAATTGATCACCTTATTCATTTACTTGAGAAAAATCAAATGGGTGTTCCTGAGTCTATCAAACAAAATGCTCCGAAGGCTGAGTCTTCTATGGAAAAAGGTTATAAATTTGATAAGAAGAAAGGTAAGGCCCTTGTAGCCAAAGTTACACCTTCATCGATGTGGATTATAGATTTTGGTGCCTCTCACCACATGGCTTCTTTGCATATTAAGTTCTCTAACATCGAACCTTGTGGTATGTCCCAAATCATGATGGGTAATGACTGGACAGTGTCGGTTTTTGGTAGTGGATTGGTAGAGATGGATGGGGGAACATTTAGCCAATTGTTGAGTGCTCTTGATCTCTCAACCAATCTCCTATAGGTTTACCAAATTAATCACCTTGGTGAAGGAATGCGAGTGGAATTTGGTCCTAACTCGGTGATTATTCGTGAGCTTAACGATGACACTACAGTGGCTGAGGGAAAGGCGGATCGCCGTTCAATGTTGTATACCTTTTCCCACTTTACTTCTGATTCTACGCCCACTGCCTTGCTCACTCATGCAAAGGAGGTTAGTAAGCTATGGCTTGAGTGTTTTGGACATCTAAATTATTACTACATTGAACAATTGAGCCAAAATGAAATGGTCAATGGGTTACCCCGTGTCAAGTTTTCTAAAGGTCTTTGTGAGGGTTGTACCCTTGGAAAGCATCATGAAAAGAACTTTGACAAAGGAAAATCCTGGAGAGATACTCGTCCTTTGGATCTTGTTCAAAGTGATATTTCTGGTCCATTTCCATCTCCTTCGTTTACTAGATATCTTTATGTGCTGACCTTCATTGATGACTATTCACGATATAATTGGGTATATTTTCTTAAGCTTGAGTCTGAAGTCTTTGAACATTTTCAGGACTTTAAGGCTCTTGCTGAGAAACAGGTGGAACAGTCTATCAAGGTTCTTCAAACTGACAATGGAGATGAATATGTAAACAATAGGTTCATGGATTTCTGTACTTCTGAAGGGATCTCCTTGCAACATACAGTTTCATACAACCCTTTGCAGAATGGAGTAGTAGAAAGAAATAACCATACTCTTAAAGATATGGCCACTTGTATGATTCACTCGAAGTCTCTTCCTCCAGAGTATTGGGATGAAGCATTGAATTATGCTAATTACATTTAGAACCATGTTAAACACAAGGCAGTAAGAAGGATGACACCCTTTGAATCTTAGTTTGAATGCAAGCCTGATGTTGAGCACTTTCGAGTCTTTGGATCCAAGGCTATGGCTTGGATTCCCAAGATGAAATGCAAGGCATTGGAACCACAATCCAAACCTTGTATCTTGGTAGGGTATCCTGATGGCGTGAAGGGATATCAATTGTTGAATCCTACTTCTCATGAGATTTATATTGAGAGAAGTGTTAATTTTGATGAGTCTTCTTCAACTTCTGCTTCTCTAGCTATTAAGGTTCTTCAGCTTGTTGATACGAATTCTGACTCATCAAATAATGATGTTGTTGAGCATGCTCCTCTTCCTAGTCCTCCTGACCATTAGACCCTCAAGTATTCCAATTATGACAGTAGTTATGATGAGGACTATGTCCCTTCTCACTCAAGTGACGAATCTTCTGACTCAGAGGCTGACCCTCTTGGTCTTCTTTGGGCTAGGAAAATTCTGCAAAGTACTAGAGATTTAGTTGGAGATACTTTGAATATGAGACGTACTCGCTCAGATTTCATTAGACCCCACTCTTTCTTCACCTCTACCTCTGATCCATAGTATTTCTAGGAGTCTTCTAGAATTCCTGAGTGGGATTCTGCCATGGATGAGGAGTATTCCTCTCTCATGAAGAACGATACTTGGGATTTCAAACCTCTTCCGAAAGGAAGAAAAAATGTTTGGTGTAAGTGGGCATTCTTAAAAAAGTATGGAGTAGATGGAGATGTTGAAAAATTTAAAACATGATTAGTAGCTAATGGTTTTTCCTAGATAGCTGGGGTTGATTATACTGAAACCTTTGCTCTGGTTGTGAAGATGACTTCTATTCGACTGACCCTAGCCATTGCCATAGAAAACAGATGGAAAGTCCATCAAATGGATGTTAAGAGTGCCTTCCTTCATGGTGACCTAGAGGAAGATATGTACATGGAACAATTTTTGGGTTATTTCTATCATCCCTCCCTCATTTATAAGTTAAAGTCTCTTTATGGCCTTAAACAAGCCCCTTGGGCTTGATATGCCAAGATGGACTCTTTTTTACTTACATCAGGGTTTACTAGGTGTCACTCTGATCCAAATGTTTATATTCTAAGGAAAGATGACTCCATATTCATTCTTGTTCTCTATGTTGATGATTTTTTGATCACTGGAAACACTTCCTCTATCATTGATTCTGTGAAGACCACCTTGGCCAACAGGTTTTCCATGACTAACTTAGGTCTGCTTCATTACTTTCTTGGGATCCAGATTTCACAATTTGACTCAGGAATTTTGATTTCACAACCTAAGTATGATCTCGACTTTCTTTCTAATTTTCAGATGTCTAATTACAAGTATTCTCCTACTCCTTTTCTTTCTGGGGTTAAGTTTCTTTTCTGATTGCTCTACTTCCTTGGTTGATGGTACCCTTTATTGACAGTGGGTGGGGAGCTTGATTTACTTGAATCACACTCAACCGGATTTATCTTATGCTGTTGGGATCATGTCCAAATTCATGCAAGAGCCACATGAGTTGCATTAGAAAGCAGTTAAGTGGATCCTTCATTATGTTCATGGAACCTATACTGATGGCATTCACTATTTTGGAGGAGTGGATATTGACCTGATTGGGTTCATAGATTCTAATTGGGCCGCTGACTTAGATCATCAGAAATCTACCTCTGGATACAATTTCTCTCTTAGTTTGGGTCCTATTAGTTGGTTTAGAAAGAAGGATAATGCAATTGCGATATCATCTCCAGAGGTAGAATACAAAGGAGCAATTAATGCTACCACAGAGGCTATTTGGATATAGGGTATTTTCACATAGTTTGGAATTCACTTCAGTGGCCTACCATTATCTATTGTGATAACATGAGTACTATCTCAATTTTTAGAAATCCAGTTTAGCATCAGTGGACCAAGCACATTGATATCCATATGCACTTCATACGAGAGATTATTCATGATGGTATCATCGACATTCAATACATTCAGACAATTGATCAGATTACAGATATATTCACCAAGCCCTTCACTAAGGTGAAGTTTATTCACTTGCGGTCTCTTCTTGGGGTGAGGTCTTATGCAGCTACTCATCTTCTTCAGGCTATATAGTCCTCTTCTTCTCCTTCTTATAGGAAGATTTTGTTTATACATGGGCACCTTATTAGGACTTTAGTTGTTGAGCCCCATTGACACATATTTATTAGATGTTTAGGAGTGTCTTCTTTTTTTGTCCGACTCATCATAGAAGCTACCCCAACTTCGATGTAGGGGGGTGTTGGTGTGTGGGGTCCTATATGTCCTCCACACACATATGGAGGGTCATCTCACATGGGTTAGGATTAGGGTTTCTTGTGTGTCATGCACTAGGGTTACTCAACACCCTATATGTATCCCTTCATTTAACATTTATGAGTATTCCAAGACACCCCGCTGTCTTTCTCTACATGTGCAAGCTTTGTTCTATTATGCAAGTTCTTCAGTTGATTGACCGATTCTTCCTTGCGATTACATTGGAGCTATTACATTTCCTTTAGAGTGTAACTTTATCGTGGTGCATAGTTTTCGATACGATTCTCATCAACTCTTTTAGCTCCTTGATTTATGAAGACGTGATTATCTCCTTTTTTAGTGTTTCCTCCCTATTTTTTGGTTGAGGATTACCTTTGTAAACACTGTAATTGTGTGTTCACAAACATGAAATACATAAGTTTGAATGATTTTTTCATTTGGATTTTTCTCTGTAAATTGCATAATTATTTTAAAGATGCGTACTTTGTTTTCATGCTAAGATCCAGTTGTTCTCTCCTTATTGCAAATATTCAAGTAGAACCTCGATATAAAAATTTCCACAAAAACATCAAAGACCAGGATCTGAAACTTTCCCTTTCTTCCTCTTATAACTTCCTTGCTTGATTCCCGTTACCATCACTACCTTGAAAGGTAAAAATAATCATGCATAGATTCAAACTAGAGGTTTGAGAATGAAAACCACATATAGAGCTAAAAATATCACAAAAACTAAATGAAACAATGAAAACCAAAAACCACCTTTTTCTCCAACTTCTCCTATTTCCCAGGGTATTTAAGCAATGGCCAAGATCAATTAATACAAACATGACTGACAGAGTCCTTCCTTATCTCCCACCTTTACCAACTCATTTTTTGCTATTACCAAATTTAAAATTCCATACAACCCAAACTTAGTAGAGGTGAGAACTCAACCTCATCTAAAATTTCATGCACTTGCCAAAATTGGTGGTAACAGAGAATTTATTGCCACTTAAAACTTCTTTAATACCTTAGAAATTGGTGTCACCGACACCTCTTCTCATGTCACCCATGTCATCCCCTTTAGGCTAGTCCACACCCTTAGGTTAGGTCCATAAACATTAGATTAGGAACCAACTTAGGTCCTTAGGTTATTTTATTAGTTTATTCTTAGGATATCCTAGCTACTTTACTGAGGATTCCCTTTGTCTAATAAACAAGCACATTAATAAAATCATCAAGCTTAAACTTAGGATAGGATAACAACTTAGGAATTTAGATAACATTAGGTACCTCGTAATAATTATTAAAATACCAATTCAACATTACTGAATGAAGAATCCAAATGACGTTCTTTGATCACTTAAGAATGACGTGAGTAGAAAAGGTCACCAGTGATCCCATGACAGCCTGGGTTTAGAAATCTTACATTTTTCCCAGCTTGGTCAAGATGACTGTGACATCATGAAATCAAAAGCATGCCTTAGATCACTTAAATTGATCCAAGGTATAGCTATCCTGCATCAGAAACCATAAAGACTAAAGCACACTTTCAAATGCAATAAGGAATTATTGATGAGTTTAGGCTAAATCAATTTCCTCTATCCACATGCAATGAACATTCAACATAAGAAGAAATGAAATACTTCATTTTAAATTTAGAAAAGACATGGTAGAATTGTATGTATTTCCAGAAGATAACATATTATCTACAAAAAAGATGATTTCTTAGTTCACAAGAGTACACCGTCTTCAAACAAGAATCACATATCAACGTTTGTAACTTTGAGTAAAGAATTCATCATATACATCAACCATGTTAGAGGCATTACATACTCCCCCCTAAAAATCATCATCATTCTAATGATTAACTTAGTCCATATTATAAACAATAAAAATAATCATAATTATAGTTCTTTTATCCACAAGTTCTCAAACAAAAACCAAATTTGAAAAATTCAAGTTTTCATAAATTATTACAACATTAAAATAGTTATTAAAATAGTTATTCCAATGCTAATAAAATATAGTACCTGCATAAAACTAGCATAAATTAAAGATATATTTAATTGTTTCCAACATTAGAAATAATTATGTTCAAATAAATGAGGAAAAGTAGTTTTCATGTCCTCAAGGTTTTCCCATGTTGCACTTTCTTCATTAAAATTGTCCCACTGAACCTTGCATTGAATAATTTCATGATTTCGTAAGTGCAACTGGTGAGTTTCCAGCACTCTTATGGGTTCAACAACAATTATTCCTGGGTCTTAGACCTGCATGGAATCCCAATTTAACACATGTGATAAATCTAAAACCTATTTCTTAAGCAAAGAAATATGGAGAACATCATACATTTGTGAGAAAGTGGGAGGTAATGCTAAGCGATAAGCTACAAGGCTAATCACTTCGACAATCTCAAAAGGTCCCACAAAACAAGGTGATAATTTGGTTGGCTTGCCAAAGGTTATAGAGCTCTTTTTAGGCTTAACACACAAAAAGATTTTTTCACCAAGTTCATATTTCTTATCAATCCTTTTCAGATATACATAACTTTTCTTCTTATCCGCAACTTCTTTTAATCGTTCACAAATCATTTTTACTTGTTGTTCCATTTCATTTATAATTTCAGGTCCAATTACTTCTTTATCTTCAATGTTATCCCAACTAACTATAGTTTTACATTTCCTTCCGTACAATGCTTCAAAAGGTGCCATTTTTAAAGAGGCATGATATGTATTATTGTAAGAAAATTCAACTACAGGAAGGTATTCTTCCCATTTGTACTGCTGATCCATTTAGTACATCCGTAACTTATCTTTTAAAACATCATTAACTCTTTCTATTTGACCATCTATTTTCAGATGGTATGTGAAACTAAAATTAGTTTTTTTCTTAAGGCCACATTCATTGTTTTCTAGAAACAAGATGTCATTCTAGGGTCCCTATCAGATATAATCAATTCAAGTACTCCATGTAATCTGAAAATTCCATGCACAAATATTTTCGCTAAAACAAGCAAATCATCTTTAAGATTACCAACAATAAAATGTGCTACTTCTGTCAATTTATCAACCACAACTAGAATAACATTGTGTTTATTTCTAAACACAGGAAACCCCTGAAAAAAATCCATGCTAATTACTTGCCACTTATATTGCGGTATGTCATGAGGATATAATAAACTAGCTGGGTGAATATGCTAAGCCTTAACACGCTGACATTAAAAGTAGTGTGAAACAAAATTAGTTATGTATCTCTTCATCCCTTTCTAAAATATTGTTGTTTTACATTAGCAAGCATTTTTATAATATCGTGATGTCTTGAGTAAGGTGAATTATGAAATTCCATCATTAAATTTTTCCTTAACTCATTTCTTGAAGGTACATACACCCGCTTTTCATATATTAGAATTCTTTCATTATCAAAGTTAAAACATTTGTATCTTACATCATTTGGATCTGCAACAAGTGTTGTTTTTACCTACTGAAAGTATAAATCAGATTCCATAATACTTTTTACCTCATCCTTAAGCTGAGTTCTCAAATTTAGAAGTGCAGAAATATGTTTCTTATGACTTAGTGCATCTACCAATCTCTTTTCTTTTCCTTTAATGTAACTTATGTAAAAATCTTGTTGGGAAAAATACTCTAACCATCTTCACTGTCTTGCATTCAGATTTGGCTGAGTGAAAATATACTTCAGCCCAAGATGATCAATCTTTAATTCAAAAGGTCTTCCTAAAAGATAATGTCTACATACTTGAAGTGCATGAATAATGTCATGGGGAGCATAATTCAACTCATGCAACTTAAGTTTTCTACTCGCATATGCTATAACATGATTATTTTATAACAGAATAACTCCAAGTCCTTCACTGGAAGCATATGTAACTAACGTAAAGTTTCCATTTGGATATGGTACAGCCAAAATAGGTGTAGATGTTAACTGATTCTTAAGAGTTTTAAATTATGATTCACATTTATCACTCCACAAAAACTTATTGTCTTTCTTTTGTAATGAAGTTATCGAGGCAAACTTTTTTGAAAAGTCATTAAAAAACTTTCTATAGTAACCAACAAGCCCCATGAAGCTTCTAACTTCATGTACATTTTTAGGTGGAGGTCATTCAGCTATGTCAATAATCTTTGATGGATCAACTGCTATTCCATCTTTTCTTATGACATGTCCTAGATAGTGCAATTCTATTTCATAAAAAGAACATTTGGACAACCTACCATACAATATTCTCTTTCTAAAGATTTAAAGTACTATTTTTAAATGCTAATGATGCTCATCAATGATTTTAGAATAGATAACAATATCATCTAAGAATACAAGTACAAACTTGTCTAGGTATTCTTGAAAGATATTATTCATTAAATTCATAAAATTTGCAGGTGCATTTGTCAAATCGAAAGGTAAAACTATGAATTCATAATGTCCATGTCTTGTTCTAAAGGTTGTCTTATGAATATCTTTATCTTTGATTCTTAATTGGTGATACCTAGAACAAAGATTTATCTTAGAATATACTGATGCACCACACATCTGATAAAAAAAATCATCAATTCTAGGAAGTGGATGTCTATTTTTGATTCTTTCTTTGTTTAACATCCTATAATCAATACAAAGTCTAAGTGTTCCATCTTTATTTTTCACAAAAATTGCTGGTGCTCCCCAAGGTGAGACACTCAGTATTATCAAACCCTTAGATAACAGTTCTTGTAACTATGCCTTAATCTCTACTAGTTCAATGGTAGTCATTCGATAAGGTGCCTTGGAAATAGGCCTAGTTCCCAGTTTGATTTCTATTATGAAGTCAAATTATTTTTTGGGCAAAAGACCAGGTAGTTCTTCTAGAAACACATTGCTGAAATCTGTTAACAATAGAAATTTTTCCAAGAAATCACCATCCCCTTCATTTGTTTCAGAAATTTTTACTGCATACAATGTGTAGTCTTTATTTTTGGACTTTTTAAATTACATAGCTGACAATTTTCTAACTGAAATTTCTTATTCTACCCCTTGAATCTCTACTATTTTCTATAGATCATCAAGGAAACTATTGTGTTTTTCAAAACAATCAACTTTTTCTTTATGATCAGCAAGCCCATTAACACCTATTATGACATCATATGACCTCAAAGGAGCAACATAAAGATCTACTTCAGTGGAAAAATTTGGTAACTCTAAGACTGCTCCAAAAAGACATTTACTAATAGTATGGAAAGCATTATTTCCATAATGTACAATCCAATATTTTTCCATTATTCTAGCTTTTCTTTGTAGTTTTGCAGCTAATTTACTAGAAATAAAGCATTCACTAGCTCCATTATCAAAAAGTATAGTAATAGGCGTACCCAATAATTTACCTGGCACTTCTATGGGCGTAACTAAGAGGATTTAATGATGAAAAATATGGATGGATATGAGAGTTCTGTGAGTGTTGTGTCAACGGTTTTGGCTACAGAATGTCTGTTTTCTCAGCCAAAACTAGCTATGAAAGACCTATTATCTGTGCTAAATCTTACGGGTGAAAGGTTGGTCATGTAGTCTGCGACTGGTAAGACATCCTCATCTGCTACATGGGTTGAGTTTCTCAAAGTACCATAGAACAAGAATGTGGTACGTAAATTGCCTTCAAATGTGCAAACTCTTTTCAAAAGCTCTAAGGAAAAGGAAAGAATGACCCACCTCCATGTGCTAGATAGGTGCTTGTATTGGGAAATGGGAAAAATGAATCTTACACTTGGTAAATTTATGGGATCCAGACCCAATATTTATGCCATCAGGAAATGGGCCATGAGAAGATGGTAACCAAAGGAAGATCTAGTTATTACAACCATGCCCCACATTTTTTTCCTTAAAAAGTTTAATCAACAGATAGATATTGAATCGATACTTTTGGGAGGACCCTGGTACATGTGAAATATGGGACTTTTCTTAAAAATATGGTACCTAGGATTTGATCCAAATACTAAAAACATACACACCATCCCATTCTGGTGTAGACTACCTGGCCTCCCACTTCAATACTGGGATGACGAGATTTTGTTGAATATAGCTAAATCTATTGGATCCCTGATTAGGCTTGATGGACCAATAGGGAATAGATCCATATTTGCTTTTTCAAGATTCTATATCTCATCAGAAATGGAACAGGAAATCCTAGAGCATATTATACTATAGTCTAAATTTGGCACATGGCAACAAAAGATTGAATATGAAACTTTTCATTTGAGGTGCAAAAAATGCCATAGAATAGGAAATTTCACTAGAAAATTTCCCACTTTGGCCAAACACAAGGAAGAAGGGTTACATCAGGCTGAAATGTTGAGAAAAAATCAAAATATTAATGATGGATTTGTAGAGTCACATGGAATAAGGAAAGAGAATGAGCCTTGGGTTCCAATAGATGGTATTGATAGTAAGGAAAAGGAGCAAAATAAAAAAAGAAGAGGAAAAAATTGTTTTGGATCAGTTAGATATGAAATATAAGAAGTTCAAAAAGGGGTTCTGAACCCCCATAAAGAAACCAATGGTATCTAGGAAACTCGAGTGCCCTAAAAATCTTGTGGCAAAAACAGTAGGAGATATTTCAAAAACACAAGGAGATTTAGGAATTGAAGCACCGATTCAACTAATTATGAAAGTAGATGAGAATAATTCTACGGTAAGAATAAATCTTATTTCCAAGGATGCAGGATGCAAGATGAATGTTGAATATGAATGATAAGACTAGCTCTTAGAGGGTATCAAAGTCTGTGGATATACCAAATGAGAGCAACGATGAAACTTAAATTCAGGAGGTAGCTTCGGGGGATAATAATTACAATAACTCTTTATATACCATAGAGGAAGAATTTTCTGTGGACAAAAAGAATAAAGAAAAATATATTTACATTAAGGAATTTTTCTCTGTGACAGAGCCCTTCTCACTAGTATGTGATCACCTTCACTTCATAAATAAAGCAACAACTCCAAAATCACATGAGAATTGGGAACATAGTGAAAAAGAGGAGGGTGAATTTACACCATACTCATCGAAGATACTCTCTGACTGTGATAATGAATTGAACAATGATTTTATTGAGGTCAAATCTAAAAAGAGAAGAATGAAATATTTTGAGGAAATCCTTGATTCTCTCTACAATGATAAAAAATAAAATAGGAAGTTGGGGGGCCTAAACTTCCAGAATAACCAGATCATCTGCTAGAAGGATAGAAAATTTTGGAAGCAGCTCCAAAAAAGGTAGACCTTCTAAAAAGGAACTCAGAAAGAAGGAAATGAAAAAATATATTACAGATGGAACTCAAAGTCAATTGATCAATCTGGAAAATTCCTCCCCATCCTTTTTAGATGCAAATAATCTTCTAGGATATTAGAGGGCTGAATGAAAGCTCTAAGAAAAGAATACTCAAAGAATTGTGGAATTCAAGCAGACCTAATATTCTAATTCTGCATGAAACTAAAATGAAAACAAGTGTCCTCGAGGAGTGTAAAAATGTTTTTTTGGGATAACCCGAAATTTTCTGCAGTTGATTCTTAGGGAGCATCAGGTGGAATGACCATTTTTATGGGATAAGAAGTTAATTACTGGTATGGTGATTTCTGCTACTAATACTCATTTTTTTTGTTAAGTTTCATACTCTTGATAATGATTTAACGTGGATACTCTCTAACATTTATGCACCTAATAATGTGAATGGAAGAAGGAAACTTTGGGAATATTTAAAGTTGTTTATAAATCAATGTAAAAATTATAATTGTCTAGTTATGGGAGATTTTAACTCCCCTCTCAATCCTGGAGAAAATCAAGGTGGTAATTCTGATTACTCCAATTGCATGGATGATTTTGATGAATTTGTCTCTAATTCTAATCTTATGTGTGTGGAAATCCATGGAAATCAATTCACATGGACAAACAAAAGATTTAGAAATGACATGATACAAGTTAGATTAGATAGATCTCTTATATCAGCTAATTGGATTCTTCATCAGGATTTCCATTTATCTTCTCTACCTAGAATTGGCTGGGATAATAATCTGATAGTATTAAATATTTTTAACTGGGTCAAACCTACGCACATCTCCTTAAAATTTGAAAATATGTGGCTGGATCATGAAGACATTTTAGATCAGATTAAAGAATGGTGGAATTGGGATGGAGAAGGAACTGCTCAATATAGGTTAATTTAGAAATTAAAAATGTTAAAAATCAGGTGAAAACTTGGAATAAAGAAGTTTTTGGCAATATTTTTTAAAGGAAAAAGGATCTAAAGAAGTAGATTCAGGAGCTTGAATCTCAAATCTCTGCAAATGGTATGACCTTAGAGGATCAACTTGTAGAAAAGAAACTACTATTTGAGCTACATACAGTTTGTAATAGGTAAGAAATTTATTGGAGACTCAAATCCAGGGCCATTTGGTTGAAAGAGGGAGATAGAAACAATTTTTTTTCCATATAACCACTATGAAGGACATAGCATGCAATAGGATAATGGAGGTCTCACAAGGAAATGGTATTGTTATCAAACACCCTAAGGACATCAAATATGAAGATCTTAGATTCTATGAAAATTTTCTTAAGGACAATAGTGTTTATAGTGGGGAGGAAACCTCTTTTATTTTAGAGGCCATTCTGGGAGACAATATAAACAAACAAAGACTCAAAAACATTACCAAATTAGTCACTATAGAGGAACTTCAAAAAGTTATATTGAAGGTGATAAGGCACCAGGTCCTGATGGTTTCTTTGCTAATTTATTTCAAAAAATTTGGGAAATATGTTCGGAAGACCTTCTCAAGGTAGTAAATGAGTTCTACAGAACATGAGACCTCCTCAAGGAGCTAAATAACACTCACATTGTGATTTCTCCAAAAAATTGGATGCAAAAGACTTCAAAGACTTCCTTCTTATAAGTCTGGTAAATGTCATTTATAGAATCCTTACAAAGATTATTTCCACAAGAATCTAGTCCATTGTTTCTAATATAATCTCAAAGCAGCAAAGTGAATTTATTAAAGGGAGAACAATACAAGATGGGGTGATCATGGCGCATGAAATTATTCATTCAATGGATAATAGAAAAAGATGGTATGGTAATAAAACTTGACATGAACAATGCTTTTGACATAGTTTCTTGGCACTTACTTGATAAGGTTTTGGCTAAATTTGTATTTCGAAAATAAATTCCAGAAGATCATTCAAGATTACATTTCTACAGCTAGATTTCCAATAGTTTTCAATGGTGAGCTAGTGGGCTTCTTTGCCAACAACAAGGGTTTAAGACAGGGAGATTCTATATCCCCTCTTCTCTTCATTCTCATGGCTGATAGCCTTAGTAGATCCATTACCAAAGCTATTAATGAAGGCCTTTTAAAAGGATTTAGACATACTTCTATTAACTAAACTGCCTCACATCAACAATTTGTTGATGATACAATTGTTAGGTTAATTATGCATTATATTAAGATATTTTCTTGGTTATGTATTTAATAACCACATTATTTTAATATTGTTTATTTGTTTCATTATTGTTGCAACTATTATTGTTTGTATTTAATTGGTTATTACTTCCCGTATGATATTTTGGAAGCTTATGTAATAGGGATATTGTTGCACATGTGCAACTTATTTTCCTGTGTGTATTCAGTTGGTTAATACCTATAAGTATTGCAGGTCATACAAATGTAAATTGGTTGATTTGATATTAATATAATTTATCAGGCTCCCCTCTGTTGCTTAGATTACATTTGGTACCAGATCTGGTTGAAGCTCTTGGCAAGGTTGGAAAAAGGATGCAGAGGAAGGAAAAGATTTGGAGAAGAAAATTGCTTCATCGGAGAGCCAATGCTGCCTCATGTAGCTTCCCAAAACTCCCTTCAGTCCCACAACCTCTTGTGCATTTTCTAGGTAAACGGAAAGCACATTTTTTTTGCCTTGGTGCTTTCTGCACTAGGAAAATTTGTTTCTAGAGCTAATATATATATATATATATATATACATGATTTTAAACAAAACTTGCATCTAGTAATTTTTTTTGGAGCTATTCTGATTCAGATAATCATATATATATATATATAGATATATATATATATATATATACAGATATAAATTGCTGCAGATAATATCTCTGCTTGTAGAGATGAGTTGTGACCGAGGTATCTATCAGAGCTATAGATCAAGATGGGTCATCTGAAACAAGATACTTTTCATGTAGGACTTCATTGAAACTTAGAGAAGATCCAAAACTCTGATTGAGCCAAAACCATGTTAAGATGCATTGTTACATTTGCATTAACATCAGGTCAGTATTGTGTTAGTTGACCATTGTTCAATCAAAGTTTTTCTAGTAGACCCACAGCCAAGATGCGTCCAAATGTACATGTAAACAACGAAGAATTTAACCCTCTTTTGAATACCCTGTGACTTGCAATCAACGTCCCCTCCAACATACCAAGCTCCTCCCACACGAAAATCACGTCCCATGCCCTTGATGCAATCAAACACATCTGCAATCAAATACCTTATGACATGTGTGGAGAATCCATCAAACTTGCAGAACTGTAGGCTGAGATTACGTCATCACCCTGCGACCTACATACAAATAGGAAAACCATGGGGGTAACTCAAAACAAACGGATAACAAACCAAAATGGTGAATAAATCAAAATCGAAGCATCCATCCTCCTCTCGCACAAGTCATCCGGTAGACCCCTGCAACCTGCACCATAATCACAAAATAGTGGGTAAAATCAAAACACAATAGATCAAATCACAAAATGGTGATTACAAAATATTAAGCGGCGACCTAGCTAATATGGTAGAGACATCAAACAAAAACAAAGTAAATGAGCTCAGATCCACATTTCCCGATAACCCTTATCCGCATGGACTTCTACTCAAATCACCAAGTCACATTCAAAAAGGTTAGTCAAGTTTTTTAATTGAAATATAACGTGCTCTAGTTTATATGCAAAGCGTACATAATGCCGTGTTGGTAAAAAAAAAGAGTGTTGGGGTCAATGGGTACATGGTTCAAACCCCACCTCTTACATTGAATTTTTATTATAATTAAATTTAGCGGCACTATTGAAGGGAATTGCCCCAGTCAGTGGAAAAAACCACTACTAAACCCTCTAGTTATAACTAAAACCTCTCTAATTTTTTTACCAGAGAAAAACCCTATTTTAGGGAAAATTTTTTTCTTCCTTTTTGTACCTATTGTTTCATTCTGAGCATTTTTTACCAAAGGAGGGGTATATCAAAAAATTGCATTTTAAGCTTTTTTTTTTTTGCATTTTTTTACACAGAGGGTCATGTATAGGGCTCCGAAGGCCACCATGGCCTGAAAAAAAAATCATTTGGCCTAAAAAACAATGTTTTTCCAAAATTTTGAATGTAATTTGTAAATGTTTTAATAAATTGTACTAATTTACAGGTTGTCATAGTCAACCGCATAGATATTGTAACTACTTAGAAACTGGTAGAGATATTGGTAATAAAAATAGTAAAATTTGGTTCTAAAAATACTCACAAGATCCTAAATCTCATTCGTAGCATTCGATCTCATTCGCAGTGCCTTTAGTATATACAATTCTTACGGGTAAATCCGTTGTGACTACTATTGCACTTAACACCTAATATAGTTGCAACAATGTCGTTTGGGCACCAACCGTTTAAATCGACATGGGAAGTAATAAGGACACAGTGCACATACTATGATTCATCCCATCCATCTCTGAATGATTGCATGACATAAATCCAGACTGAATAAATTATCCGAGTATATAGTGTAGTTAAGTGCACACATATGAAAATATTTATTTGAGCCTAGTGTCAATAATTGCGCATAGAACCCTTTTAATATTGTCTTGGTACCACATATCGAATTACTTTCACATACGCTAATGCCTCTTTCACGTACCATCGGGTATATGGAAAGGGAGATATTCTTCCACTGTACTACCAGGTATATCGATAAGGGTGCGTATATAGAAAGGATCGATTATATCATACTGACGATATATATATTGGGAGACCCTATACCTGTGAGTGATAAGAGCCTAACCCTATTAATGATTTCTATAATATAATCACCAATGTCCCCAAATGTTTTCCTTCTAGATTCAAAACTAATCAGAGGAAGAAACTATGTTATATGGAAGAAAAAAATAAAGACACAAATTGATTTTGAAGAGATATAGCCTGTTGTGACGTGGCATTCTGACTAGATCAACTATTGATATAACACAACATTGACAGTTTAATAAAGTAGATCAAAAGACCAAAACTCATTATATTCTTTGGAGTTTCTGACTGATGTGGAACCCCTCATTTGAGATGCCAAAAAAACCAAAGAAGCGTGGGATAATTTAAGAGTACGGTTTACGAGGCTAAAAAAAAAAAAAGTCATATTGAGTTTGCAAAGTTAGTTACACACACTGAAGTTTAAGAAAAATGAAAAAATTAAAGCTTTCCTTAATAAGAGTTGCAGAATTGAGGGCTTCACTTCTAGCCTTAGGAGAAGTGGTTATAGATTAATCTCTCATTCTCATTGTTCTAAGAGCTTTCCTTTCTTCTTACCACATTTTTGTAACAAGACTAAACTTTTCAGATACGACTGTTAGTTTTGACAAACTGGTAAATGTATTGCAAGAAAAATGAAGCCATGCATAACAAGGATGACGAAGAAGAGTAGACACTTTCTTCACATCAAAAATGGAAAGGAAAATGGAAAACGAAAACCTAATTTCTATCAAAAGTACCAACATCATAATCAGTATAAACATCAAGGGGACAAACAATAGAATAAGCAATGTCCAATCTATAAAAGAGGACATGAATTGAAAGATTGTTGGTATAACACTTATAAAAAAGGTTCATCAAGCAACTTAGGACCTCAACACCAGACAATCCCACAAGAGACATAAAAAATAAAATCAAGGGCATAAAAAGGATAACTGGAAAAGAAAACCCTATTAATAAGGAAATATTGTTGAGTAAGAAGAATATTCAGGTAATGAAGACTACCTGTATACTTCTTAATCAAGTGAACCATCCATGTCATATAGTGGTGTCTAGTATGCTGATTCAGGAGTCACTTCAATACATGACTGGCCATAGAGACTTGTTTACCTCAATAAGGCACATGCCTTTCGAACAACCATATTTCATCAGGTGATGATTCTTCATACATAGTATAGGGGATTGGGAATATTTCGCTACCACCTTGGTTGACGATAACTGTAGACTATTAAATGTCTTATATGTCCTTGGGTTGATAAAGAATCTGATATCAGTCAGTCAAATCCTAGATCACAACCTTAAAAATTAACTTTGATAGTCATTCTGATAAGAAAACATGTTTTATTCGAGACAAATCGCGAGGCTCAAAAATAGTTGCAAAAGCCTCTAATGTGAGATGCATGTTCCACCTTGATTTTGTCCATAGAGATGATTAGGAACTTGTGTCTAAGAACACCACCTCAACACAGATTTGGCATCAGAGAATTAGTCATGTTAGTTTCAAGTATCTCAAGACACTTCACTAGCGAAATATGGTACATTGGTTACCATCTCTTCAGAACAGATACAAACAAGTTTTCTCACTACCTAGCAGGCAAAGAACAAAGAGCTTCGTTCCTGAAGATTACATATCAAGCTCATGTTAAGATTGATCCGGTTCATACTGATCTTTGTATTCTGATGCAACAAAATCATTTTGGATTTCAGTACTTCATGATTTGTGTTGACGAATATTCAAGAAAAATGTGGAATTTTTTATCTTCGTAAGAAAAGTGAAGCTTTTTACACCTTTAAAAAATTCAAAGTAGTTATTGAGAACAAAAATGGTTTTCACATAATAAATCTCCACTCAGATCAAGGGAGGGAATTCATGAGTAATGAGTTCAAAGACAACCTATAAGCTCATGGGATTCTTCGATAAATTCATCCTCCACACACACAACAATATAATGGTGTTGTTTAGAGAATAAATTGTACTATCATGGAAATGGTGCAATTCATGATTGATGATTCTAGACTTGTAAAAACATTCTAGGTAGAAGCAATAAAGAAAATAGTGTATTTTTTAAATAGAGTGCCCATAGTTTCTCTTGATAGAGGAACACCACATAAAGCATGGTCAAAATGGAAACCATTTTTTGCACACCTTAGAGTATTCAAGTGCGAAGAAAGTATGCACATACCCAAGAAGAATAGAAATAAATTGGACATGAATTCACATAAACTCATCTTCATTAGGTATAGTGAAGAGAATCTTGGCTATAGATTAATGGATATAAAGACCAAAAAAGTCTACACTAGTAGAGTTGTTGAGTTTTTTGAGAAGAAGGAATCAAACTCTCCTCCTCTAGACTCACCTAATGTAGATTCTTCACCAGTTGTAAAAAATGAAGTTGATATTCCCACAGATCATGAAAGTGATGATGGGGATGATGTGTTGATTTGATAGAACCATGACCCATGGGAATAGTTCAACGTATGCCTAAGTGGTATACTGGCATGTTATGAGATGCAAAAATGGATGCTCTACTGGATTCATCCACTCTTGGACTATGGAATCACAGTAAACCAAGAGAATAAGTTAACTTTTCTTTGATGAGTAGAGTTATTGAATATGATGATCCCTTTATAGTCCAGGAAGGCCTACAATTTAAAGCTTGGAAAGATGCCATGGACTATGAATATTAGTCAGTAGTGAAAAATAAAAATTGACATCTTTTCGATCTTCCACAAGGGAAGAAACCCATTGGATGCAGATGGATATTCAAAACAAAGTACAAATCAAATGTGAAAATGGACAAGTATAAAGCAAGACTAGTAGCAAAGGGGTATGTACAAAAAGAAAGCATTGACTTTGAGGAGACATTTTCTCCTACAACTAATATAAAAATTATCATGATGATATTTTCTCTAGTTGCACAGTTTGGTTGGAAAGTCCATCAGATGGACATAAAAAGTGCCTTCCTGAATGGAGATTTACAAGAAGTCTATATGACTCAACCTGAAGGTTATGTTGTACCTTGGTCAAGAAGAAAAGGTATGCAAACTTACGAAATCTTTTTATGGCCTTAAAAAAGTACCCCAGGAATGGTACATCAAAATTGATGAGGATATCGTATAACATGGATTTGTTAGAAATCCATACGATCCCAATATTTACCTCAAAAATAAAGGGGGGTGAGATTGTGATTGTCATTGTTTATGTCAAAAATCTTGTCATCATTGGAAGTTCAGTGAATATGATCGATCCAACAAAGAAATATCTTAATCAATTGTTTAACATGACATATCTCGGGATATTGCACTATTTTATTAGATTGGAAGTATGGAAGAAAGAGAATCATATATTTTGTTTCTCAATTAAAATATATCAAGACAACGCTCAAGAAATTCAGGATGATGGATTGCACACCGATTGCTACACCTCTGGAGAACATATTGAATTTATCTTATTTGAAATTCATCTCCCAAGGTAAATACCATTCTCTATCGATACTTGATTGGGAGTCTCATTTACCTAGACTTACACTAGACTAGATATCAACTTTGTAGTAAGCTATCTATCCAGGTTCATACAGTAACCGAATGTTTGTCATTGGAAAGCAGCAAGGCGCATCTTGAGATATATCAAAGGATCAATAGATATTGGTCTATAATACAATAAGAACGATAACTTATTATTGTTAGGATATTCAGATTCAGATCATGTAGGAAATATTGATGATAGAAAATCCAATTCATGGGTTTGTGTTCTTTATGAGATCTAGACCAATATCATGGGTAAGAAAGAAACAACACTTTGTTTCTCGTTCTTCCACAGAAGATAAGTATCGGTATGCAGGAGAAGCTGTCTGTGAAGCGATATGGCTAATTCACATACTAGAAGGAATTGGAATACCACAGGACAATTCAACCACCATGTATGTTGACAATGAAGGTGTTCTCAAAATTTTTTGCAATCCATTTTTTCATGAAATAACAAAACACATTGAGGTACAAGTACACTTCATACGTGAGCATGTCTTAAAGTACAATATACAGCTTCAGTTTTGTCCAATAACTGAACAACGAGCATATATCTTCAGAGAGTCACTTGCAAGTGACAAGTTTGAGTTGTTCAGAGAGTTCCTCTCCTCATCCCTTGAGGAAATGAAAAATTAAAAGGGGTAATGTTAGGTTAATTATGTATTATACTAAGATATTTTCTTGGTTATGTATTTAATAACCATATTATTTTAATATTGTTTATTTGTTGCATTATTGTTGCAACTATTCTTTTTTGTATTCAATTGGTTATTGCTTCTCATATGATATTTTGGAATCTTATGTAATTAGGGATATTGTTGCACATGTGCAAATTATTCTCTTGTGTGTATTCAATTTTATAATACCTATAAGTATTAGAACTCATACAAATGTAAATAAGTTGATTTAATATTAATAAAATTCATCAGACTTTCGCCCCTGTTGCTTAGAATACAAAATTTTTACTTTTGATGGCCTCCATGCTTGAAGATAAGGATATTAATTTTATTATAAAATTCTATGATTCTACCTCAGGTCAAGAGGTTAATTTTGATAAGAGTTCCATCTTCTTTTTCAATACTCCTCTGGGACGACAAAAAATAATCACTCATATTTTGGGTTGTAAAATTATTTCACATCTTACAACCTATCTGGGACTGCCTCTTGGAACTAATAAAGTTACCATAATAGTTTGGAATGGTTTACTTGATATGTTTTAGAGGAAAATGGTTGGATGGAAAGGGACTATTCTCTCCAGTGCTGGAAAATGTCTCCTAATTAAAAGCACATTGAAAATTTACAAATCTACATTATGTCTCTATACAACATCCCTACAACAATTATGGACAAAATATAAAGGATCCAAAAAATATTTCTATGGCAGGGAATGGAAGAAAAATGTAGGTATCACTTGGTGGCATGGGATCAAGTTTGTACACCTAAAAGAATAGGTGGGTTGGGTATTAAGGACATCAAAAAAATGAACATGGATTTAATTGTAAAAATGGGATGGAGAATGCTAAAAGAGAAAAAAAAAAACTTGGATTGAATTAATCAAATTCAAATACCTAGCTCGAAAAAACATGAATTCTTTCCTTTATGATGATCAACTACCTCATGGACCTATTTTCTGGAACAAATTGACTAAAATGAGGAACTTTATCAAGCAAGGATGTAAATGGAAAGTGGGAAATGACAACGATATAAAGTTTTGGAGTGATAACTGGACTAACTCCAGTCTAAATTATAGATTTGGCTCTATCAAGGATATCTTAGTTCAAATGTATGAAGCTAAAGTCAAAGACTACATTGAAATTAAGGGAAATAGAAGAAGATGGAAACAACTTAGTGTGGAGGTGAATGAGCCAAATCCAATGGTTTCCTCTCTCCAAGAGCAGTTAGATATCATACCCCTGAATCAAATTGATGTCAAGGATGAGCTTGTTTGGAGTAACTCATTTGATGGTGAATATATAGTCAAATTAGGATACAATTCCTTTTTTGAAAATATTCATTGTGATTTCAAGTGGAGTAGAATTTGGTTGCCTAAACTAACTCCCAAAGTCAAATTTTTTTTGTGTTGTCTTCAAAGGTCGAATTCTCATGAATTATAATTTAATCAAAAGATGATTTATCATACCAAACATGTGTTGAATATGTAAAAAGGAGGCTGAGTACATTAAACACCTTTTGCTACATTGTGAGTTTGCATCAAAGATCTAGAGTTTTTCTTTTTCAAGATTCAATATCTGTTAGACCTTTCCAAAGGAATTTTCATAAACTTGGGAACAATGAGACCCCTATATAAACATTGCAAGGTTAGAAGACTATGGAAAATAACCTCTCCTCATATAATCTGGAGAATCTGGAAAGTTAGGATTGATATAATATTTAGAAATAGTAGGCAGGTTTGTAAAACAACCTTCAACAAGATTGGTAATGTTTTCAAAGATAATATTGAAATATTTAAACCACCCAAGAACAAGAAATATCCAAAAAATGAAGAGGTTATCCTTTAAAATTGGAAGATTGATATTGAAAATGTTTAGAAACAAATAACTTCAACCATTGATAGGTCTTCAATACACTGGATCCCTCCTCCTAATTCTTGGTATAAGCTCAATTTTGATGGAGCCTCTAAGGGAAATACAGGTGCTGCTGCTAGTGGAGGAATCATATAGGATCACAAAGGTTTTTTAATTGATGCTTATGTGGGCATAATGAGACACCAGACCAACCATTATGGTGAAGCCTTATCAGCTTTATGGGGCGTAAGAATTATTGAAGAATGTAATATTCTAAACATTATTTTAAAAGGAGACTCCTTGAATGTCATAAATCATTTAAATCATATTCATCCTCCTAGTTAGACAATTACAACATTTATACAGAAATCTATAAATATTTGTCACATCTTTAATAACATTAAAATTGGCCACACTTATAGAGAGGGTAATAGTGTGGTAGACACCTTATAAAATTATGGAATTAGTAGCAACTTCACCACTTGGTATTATGAAGAAAATACCCCTATCAAAGTACAAAACTCTATCATCAAAGATAAATATGATATATCACATCCCATGGAAAATCTCTTATGAGATTTCGTTCACTTCAATTGAAATGAAAGTTAGCACATGTGAGAGGAGTGCATGCATTTACAATCATAAAATTTTGCATGCCTGATGGGTCTATAGATGGATGGTTAAAAATTGGATTAGGGAAGATACAAATAACTTTTTCACTAGTTTCAAGCAGGCTATATACAACGGTGGAAAAATGGGGGGAGCTCCTTTCCAAATCAAACCCAACTATGATCATGCATGGAAATAAAACATAGAGATGTGGAACTACCTTCATTTGGGGGGGGGGGGGGGTCACTAAGTTCATTGAGAAGCTACAATGGCATGATCAGAACTTTTCCTTACAATTTTCCACAGATTAGAAAGGTCAAATATGGTGGTGAAAATGTGCTTATAACAAAGGAGCTTATTGCAAAGGTTACAAGCCTCACATTGGATGGAATAATATTTTTCAATAAGAGAGTGGATAAAAATGTGGAAACTAATTTTTTTTGAAATAGGGGAGGAGATTCAATTTGTAACGATGGGTATTAAGTTCTATCCCTGAGCCATTTGATGAAATTGCTAAGATGATGGTTTGCTTTATTTCAATTGAAGGTAGATACATCACTGTACCTAAAAAACATTTGGTTTTTCTTAACCATTTTAGGTGAAACCTTCTTGTTTTCTTCCTGCACTATCTCCTAAACTCAATGAAGTGTTCCATGCTTTATTTCCAAAACCACACCCGGGCCATTCCCCTCCATCAGGGACTGATCTTCCTCCTTCACATACATTAAATTTCCCATCACCCTGTCATACCTACTACTCCCATCGTCCCACCCATTCCCACTGTCACCCCAAAAACCATTTATAGCCAAAGGGAAATCAAAACTAAAAATCCTTCCTTCTCCAAACTATACCACTCTCCCTCCGGCAGAGTTCTCACAAGTAGTAAGGACATTAAAATTACCAAAAATGTATTGCACATCAGTACTATAGGACAAGGAAACACCACTCAACAAGATAAGGAGAATATTATTCACAGGATGGAAACCATGGAACAAGATATGGTGAATCTCAAAAAGGACATGTAACAACTGATTAAGCAAAGGGGTAAAAGAAAATTGAATGAGGATATTGAAATTAGTGAAGAATAGGTAAATTCAAATTTATAAGAAATTGAATTCCCTAGACAATAGACTAGGTAATTCTAAGGAATGTCATGATTACAACATCTCAATTTTCAAGGATATCCATGGCTTTCTATAACAGGTCAAAAGCATTACCATGCTCAGTGGTATCTCAACAGTCATTTGGGGCAATACTATTGAAAGGGACCAAGTCATCTCCTAACTGAATGTCAATGACCCCACGCATATCACTACTCTGACTCTATTCACCTCACTTCAAACTATGAAATCAAGAATTGACAGGGCTTCTGGGAGATAAAATTCTTCAGAGCAGTATTGATGCGGTTTGGTTGTTGTTTAACTACTGATTTTTATCAGTTCTATACTTATTATGCTATTTATTGGTAGTTCCTTTTTTGACTACTTCTTGGCTTATTGTAATCTATGGATCTTGATCCTTTTTTCTACTTACTCCTGTTTATCTAGATTTTGATCCTTTTTTGTATTAGGGTATAGTCACTTTAAAACTATTTTCCATTAATAAAAAAACTTGTTTTTCAACTTGTTTATCAATTACTGCATCATGTATCCTATGTTGCTGATTGTTTTCATCTTTCTTTAGAGGGAAATGATTTTTAGAGTGATCCTTACCACAACTAAAACAACCTCCTATAGGTCCTCTTTTTGGTTTAAATTTATTTCCAGCCCTGAAATTATTGTTTTGTCCTCCAAAGGATTTCTATCCATTGTTATTATTCTTCACAAAGTTGTTTCAAATATTTGCAACAAGTTTATTTGTTGTTGTTTTCTTATTATTATCAGTTATACACTTATTTTTGGCACCAAAATTTTTCCATGCCCCCTTTTTGGGTGTAAGAGATGAAGAAGAATTAGGAATTTTCTTACGATTCTCTTCCTTATGGGCTGAAATTGATTTTAATTTTTGTTCCTGCCGAATGGATTTTTCTACAACCCCGTGCATGGTGGTTGGGATGTGAACATATACTTCACCCCCTATGATAGGGTTTAATCCCATAATAAACTTGTGTATCCTAAACTTCTCGTCAATTTGATACCGAGGCACGTACTTAAGAAGTTTAGTAAACCTCTTTGAGTACTCTGTTAAAGTTAATTTTCCTTGAATTAAATTTTGAAATTATGTCATCTTTTGTTCATAATAGAGCTGTGGTAGCTAACATTGCCTAAATGATCTCTTAAACTGATCCCACGTGATGCTTGATTCATCAATGTTCAATTCATCTTTATGGTTGTCCCACTAAGAAGATGCCTCATGGGAAATATGATAAACTCCACATACTAATTTTATTTCCTTTGAGAAGTTCCTTATTAAAAAGTACTCCATTTCACTGACCCAATTCTCAGCTCCATCCCCCAATGTATTGCCATCAAAATTTTGTGTAATTATCCTCTTTACGTAATTTGTGAGTTCATCTGCTAATCTTGCTTTTTTATTTTCAGGCGGATTGGGTATATTTGCATTTGCATTCACAACATTATTATTATCAATGCCCAAATTTTCATCATTTTTATTGTCCCCTAGAGGTGGCTGATTGTTATTACCAGCATCATATTCCTCCTCATTACCCATTACTTGATGTTCAGGTATAACCAAACAATCTTTTGTGTCCAACAGAGCAGCAAGAATCTCATCAAGTTTTTGTGTGGTAGCTGCCTCTCCACCTGGAGGTGGTTTATTTACAACACCCCCCCTTATTCTAACCATTTTATGTTAACAAGAAAATTAAGTTTTTATCAGATATGGACTCAATAGGTCCAAGAGCTGCAACCTTAAACTCTGATACCAAGATGTAACATCCTCATTTTAAGACTTTCAAAACAAGGATTTTTTTTCTATATATATAATGTTCTTTTTTCCAAATTAATATAATTTAGAACACACATTCCATTTCCAATCCATCTCATAATACAGATCCATATGCAATTATAAATGACTCGATGAACACCGATCTCTCATTTCAAGACTCGGTATTAAACCGGTCTCTCGTGTTAACTTCGTAATGTGTATACTATGTATACTTAGTTCCTTTACCCTTTTAGGGGTACCCAAGTGTTATATCTAAGAAGCCTATCTAAAATCTTACATCTTAGACTAGGTGACATAGGACAAAAAACTAATAGATTGTGATACTTTGGCCAAATATTTTAAACATGTTTACAATGTTTACATTCCTAGACAACATACTCGTCAAAAGGAATATGTCCTTCACCACACTTGTTTTGTTATTAAGAATGGTCTTTCTTGTCTTATGTCAACCCAATCTGAGTAAAATTTACACACTAAATAGGGGCAGTAATATGCACTTGTGTAGAGGACCACTCGTGGTGACTAAGGATACATAGACATACTCAATTGACTTACGTCAATTGGGTGTTTCTAGTCACCCTAAGTTAACATCAGTTGACCTCAACACTAGTTCATGTTTCTATCTCTATTTAGGGTGGGACCGTGATCCAGATTTCCACTTATGTTAATCCAAATAAGTGGGGTGTTGAGGCATAACAGGTTACATCATAGTATCCTCGTAATGACCCATTTCATTAAGAAGGTACTATGTTACAGTTTCTATGTTTCAAAATCCAACTGAGTTTCCTCAACCAGACTAACATACTTAAGATTATTATATTACTAACCCAATTAATTATTATCTTATAGCTTAATGATAACAATGCTTTTAAGGGTTTACTAAGCATCAATTAACCTAACAAGGTTACGAGATGTATTTTACACAAAAGGAAGGTATACAGATAAAATATGCCTTCCTAACACTCTAAATTCATGCTTAGGTTTATCTTAACCTTATTTGTTTATTTCATATTACGTCATGATTGAAATTAATGTTAAGAAGGTGTGTTCAATAGATCTTTTTACTTCAGTTTTTAGCCTGTAAGAAGCTTATTGAGATTTTTACTTTAGAATTCATAATGCTGAAGTCTATATATTTTTATTATCCTTTTTAAGCATTCATATTTTAATTATAGAAATCTCCTTAAGGAAATCACAACCAACCATCCTCATTTTTTAATCATAACACCTATCAAGTTCTTAAATTAAGCTCTTAGTTTAATTAGAAGGAAAGTATCCTTTTTCCTTATCAAGGACTAATGTCCTAACTATGGAAATAGATCACATATGCCTTAGCATAACAAATAATTCATACACATTTATATAATCAAATCATATCCTCTTTTTACTATTTAAGGATCTACCAAAGAGTATCAACTTAGTTGTGCTCTTTCAATTGGAAATAAATCAACTATTAATGCAGATCCTTAATCCAAGAGTCTTATATATTATAAGATACATTAAGTTTCATAATCCCATATCACATTCATATACAAATTTCCCCCATCATGAATGATATTACTTAGTAATATATCACAAATTTATGCCAATGAAAGTCTGATAAGTAAATTAGCAAACAATAATCATCAAACCATTCATTTATCAAAAATGGAGTGATCCACTCACTGAAATTAGGAATATTTCAAGGTTTACAAAATGTCATTGCATCAATATCAAACTAGTTTTAATACATATTCTTTTCCTGAAAAAGTACATTTCAAATAATGTCGCTACATAGTCATCATAATAAAGAAATAATTTCTTTATTAAAACATATGTAACTTTCTATATGTCTTTCTCCTTTCATCTTTTATGAAATCCATCTGTAAAATTGTTAGCATAAGTTAGTTCATATGAACTAAGCATGATAAATGCTATAACATTAAAACCAGGTCCTTTTTTACTATTTTTAGTTTCATACCATATGAACAGTGTTGTTATACTTTTTCAATTCTATAAATTCCAACAATATTTAAAATAACTGAAAGATTTCTACTAATGCTAGTACATATTTTTCTATTATAGGAGAGAGAACCATCATAGAATCTTAGAATAATTATTGGTGAAGTAAGAGCTAATCATTCTTATGACACTAATTAATTATTTATGAGTTATAATGTGTCGCAGATTCTTTTCTAGCCCACTGCTAATTTTCGAAACATCACTTCCTTAAGAGAAGACTTACGCATGTTCATGACTTAATATTAACTTCCTCAACCATATTTGGTTTTAATTCCTTATTGGATTCCATAAATCCAACATGTTACCTATCATCATTAATAATTTCAATGATATCAAGAAACTCACTTACTGATTCTTATCAATAAGTATAACTTGTTTTAGTCTCTCAAACTTATCATTTTCACCCATTAAACTAGAATTCTCTAAGGCAAGAATATCTAGTTCCCGTTCCATGTCGAAGGATCCCACCTAGAATCAGGCTCAACTCAGAATTTAAGGATTATACTGGTTGAGAACTAGTAACATAATTACATGTAAGAAAATTTTAACCAATTCCCCACAGTACATCCTTCCCAACATAACTAATTGTATTCTAGTTCCCTGCAGACCTAAGATATTTATTTTAGCGTAAGGACTCATTAAAGTCTCAATAAATAACTAACATTTCAACTAGTATTCAAAAATATAACACCCATATTAAGCTTCATGCAAGTAAAGGAATTTTCATATAACCCATACTAAATAACTTGATGCCAATTTAATGATTTTATACAGCACACAATCTCATAACTAACCAAATATACTAAGTGAGTTTACAATTCCCTTAATTTTCTTCATGGTCAGACTAAATCAAGGTTAACATTATTACTTAGACATTTGCTAACACAAGGATCCAAGCATTTTTAATATCTGCCACAAATAAGAAGGCTTGACCCAACCTATGCAGTCAACCATATGCCACTACAAGGTTTTACAATATACACACAAAATCGAAACCCCCCCTTCATTCGTGAACTACCTATGAGCTTTCCATATACACTCAACATATTCATTGGTTAGACCTGAAAAAGGTAGAGTATCCAAAGAATCATGTGCATCTTCTTAGTGTCATCACAGTGAAGCATACCGAGAGGGTTCACTCCATCTCAAAAATTACAATTAAACATCAAAAATGGTGAACAGACAACTTACAATCATTTCATTTCACTACACTATGGCCATAGTTTTCTGACAGGTTGCACCCGTAGCAAGCCTAGTCATTCATGAGTACTCATACTACAAAGAGGAAGAACTATACAAGTCCCTTCACCACACAACTAGTCTCAACATAGTATCAGGATTGCATTTTCCATTGATTAAGTATTAATTTCATAGTTGGGAAAATTTAATTTTATTTATTTAACTTAAAGATGAATGCCTTCATCCATTGGATACATTAACTAAGGATTCATGATGATATCCCAATCATAAGATAAAGAGTTATGCATTGATCCTCTCGAGTCAACTGACATAGCCCATGTATTTCACGTGATCAAAAATTATATCAATCTCCAATCATTTTTGGGTTTATACAAACACAAAGGCTTATCAATTTCAAGTATAACATTATTAAATATAATTAATTCCACGATTGATACAGTTATCCCAAGGTAAGTTTAGTTCTACCTAATGAAACAAGTATGTACATTTTGATACTAGTTCTCATGAGTTCATGGTAATGATACATTTTTTACTTTACCCTAACATAGTACACCTGTATCTACTTCCACACTACAGTACAATGGAATTAGGTATGCTAACATCGACTATGATCCTTGGATTCCAATCCTATTATCAAGTGTAAGTTACTGCTACCCAAAAACGAAAAGCACAGGTGTTTATCTCATTGTATCAAGTTTATACACCTGAACATTTATCATCATGAAGTATATTGTCTAATAATAATTACATCACTTAGGAGATTATCTCTTAAGTGATACTATTCATATTTCCTTACTTAAACCATTGTTTTGTTATTTACACATACTAGTTCAATACCCAGACAATGTACCCATTCAATCAGTAGATATTATCATAGTAATCGTTTCAATGCCAATGAATGCTTTGTATGCTAAAATAAGCAATACATAAATTTTTGTTAAACACAATTAAAAAAAACTAGATTCACAATAATACATTAGACAAAAATGATCAATAACATCCAGTAAACAAAGATGAAATGCTATCAAAGAAAGGATATCAAGAAAATCTTTTAATATCAGTTGCAGACATTTTCCTTTCACATTCGTGGGTAGTACTTCCAAATAATTTTGATATGAATACATTTAATTACAAGAAACATGATTTAATAGCACAATAGGGCATATCAATGCATGATCCAGAGCTCATGTAATCTATTCCTCATTGACACTTTTCAAGCTGAACCTACAATATTAAATTTTCCACAATAATGCTATACACCAGGCTCTGAAACTTTAAAATAATTCATCTTACAACATCCTTACTTCTGTTCTCATGTTACCATCACTGCTTTGTAAGGTGAAATTAGTCATGCACAAATTTGTTACCTACTTCCTTTGAAAATCAATACCACATGTTAAGCTACAAATGCTCACAAAAACCAAATGAAATCAATGAATACCATATAACACCTTATATTCACTAGACTATCCCCTATTTCCTAGGCTGATAAACTCCAAATCACATAGTCTTACAACATCAATTAATACAAGATAGGACTAAAATTAAGTCTGTACTTAGGAATAAGTTCCACCTTCGCAACTATTCATTTTATTTCTATGTACTAATATTTAACCCTCAGAGAATACTTGTTAGAGAACACACAAGGATTCTACACTGGATAGAGAAGGCTTAAGGATCAAGGTGCATGGAGGGATAGGAAGAGTGACCCACGCATGCGGATAGGCAAGTTCAAGCACCCATTCAAGACTTAGCCAATTTTGAGCATGACGAACTATTTTTGGAGATAGCATGGCATGTGGAACACACCAATGATGTAGAGACATACACTACCATGCATTGTCTATTTTTAGAGGATTAGATCAAAGCATTTTGCATGGAGTTTAAGCTAATAATAGGATTGACTACTTCAGTTAACTGTAAGAGGATTCTATAGATAGCACAATTGCATGTGTGGCTATGCCTATGAGAAAGTGTCATGGCTATTAATAGCATGTGGCCTATTTCTGGAATAGATAAGTGGATGAAGGGAAAGTCCCCACCCCTATATATATGATGAGAGGTACATAGTGGTAATAGATATGAGAGAATGTGTGTGACAACTATGTATGAAGGTATATAGATATATACATATGAATGAATTAGTGTATCAGATCCATACGTGCATTGGTATTGATTGACATTATTATAAGGAGCTTCTGTGTTTATTAATAAATGGAAGATATTGGCTAAGCCTAAGTGTCATTCATTGTGTGTAATCTGAGTAGTGTATATTATTGATTATAATCATGATTACTATTTAACGCTTGTTCTATTCATAGATCTAGAATGTAGCATACACTGTAGAATGATATATTAGTTATGAATCTATATGTTTCTTCCTTCATCACGCTAACATCCTGCTATAGCAACCCTAAAGAGGGACCTGGTACCTTTGTGTGCTTCGAGTGAGTGCTCAGTCTGAGCTGAGTGATGTGTCAGCGTGTCTAGGGACTTATCTAGTAAATTCTAGGTTGCATCATTGGTTCTGTTGCCTGGGACCTCTTTTTCAGTTGTTTTTAGGATGGTTGCACAATGAATATGTACTTACTGGTTAACTCTAATAAGTATTGAGGAATGTAAACATGATTTTGAGGAAGAATATGCATGGCGGTTCAGCAATGGACATGAGTTTAAAGCACGCACTTGGGTAGAACAAAATCTATGTGACAACTTATATGAGATATTTTTCACCATCTTTCTAGTAGAACTATATGAGTGGCTTGGTTACTTATGTATCTCAATGGAATTTGAGGTACTCACGCACTTATCTAGACATATGAAGAATTTCAGGCCCTTTATGATGCTGATTTGATCTGGATCACATTGTGGATACATGGTTTCATGGTGTTTTAAACAGTTATATTGTGGAATATTCAATTTTGACGTACTCTTACCCAGAGGTAGCTGAATTCCAGTTTTTGAGGTATCTAAGAGGAGTATATTTATGAGGTATTCTGCTGGCGATCAAGATCTTGATGGTAACTTTGAACCTGGATAGTAAACTGATGGCTAACTAAACCTCACCACACATGAGGGAAGGAACAGGTTTGGTAAAAGATGGCAGACCTAGCAGGCAGAGAGGAAAAGAGAGGAAAGGCGGCTTAAGTTTAATGAGGTGCACAAGAGGGAGATAGAGAAGCAGCATTACGAGGTTGCAGAAAGTATGGTGTTGAGGAGAGAGATGGCTCGTGAAGGATTTATAGCTCACGTAGAAGACATGGAGCCAAAGCATCAAGAACTCCCCCATCTTGGAAAGCATGAAAGAGATCCCCCCTCGAGCCTCACATAGAAGTGTGCCAGTAGAGACTACCTGGACCACGGAATGCACATCTTAATCCACCTAGTGACCTATCCCTTGCACTTAGTTTTCCAATATCTAGTACAATCAAGTAACCAGACAAGCTAATTTGGGAAGTACAGTAGAGAGTAGGAGTAAGTTCAAGGGAGCAAGTACATCAATGGCAGGACAGACAACTTCAATGATATTTGGAGGAACATTCTTATTGGCAACATCCATGCACGTGAGCTCACAAAAATGTTGGATTCACCTCTGGAAGTGGAACTACCTCACAGACTATAGGGGTTTAGTTTATAGTACTATTTGGAGCACAAGGGAGTACATCTACAGGTCATATTCCCACTACAGGTGGAGGATCAAGAGGTATAGGTGGTTCTAGTTTCAGTGGATCTGGTGGTTCTGGAGGTAGAGGGTACACAGGTGGTTCTAGATCAGGTGGTAAGGTCCATCACTAACCACATAATATTTATATGGAGATGTCTCTTCATCTTCTAGAGTATAGAGGTATAAAAGATGTTGTCAAACATGTGCATATGTGTGAAATCTTGTGGCATGCTAAAGGGATCATGGCTGCTGAGTGAAAGGAAAGTCAATTTTTGACTACATTACAGGGACGTGCACATAATTGGTACATAAAGTTTGACCCTGATCAAACTTGTGTGGATTATGCAACATTGAAGGATGCTTTCTTGAAAGAGTTCTATATCCCTGAGTTTGAGTAGAAGAGTATAAGTGTGCTCAAGGATATCAAGAAATGCACTACTGAGAGTGTACATGAGTATGATTATCATTTTAAAACACTTCTATCTAAGCTATCTTATGATATTCATGCTAGCCAACATGCACAATGGTTCATTGGAGGACTAATTACACCATTTAGAAGGGCATTGTCACATAAGACATACATTGATCCGTGTAAAGCACTAGAAGAAGCTTTGTGTGCTGAGGTAGTTGGGAGCATTGACACTAGTGTTAGTCCATTCTTAGAGGCATAGATTGTAGCTATGGAAAAGAAGTTAGAGAAGCTATAAGCAAATTCAGCTCATGAAATGCGTGCTCAAGAATTTGGTGTATAGATTGTGAAGTGGAAGGTCACACCAAGGATAGTTTCCCTCACAGATCGGTACACTCATTCCCCTGTTGGATTATGAGATCTGTCATTTAAATCATGATGCTAGTCAATTTCCTTTGTTACAGCGCATGATAAGGAAGAATGTATCATGATTTTGTAATATTTATAGGTCCACGACACACATGATACTGAGGATTTTCAGGTTGATTGGTCAAATCCAGGATGCTATAGACATTGGGGTATGACAGACAAGTGTAACATATAATTCTAAGGGTAAGAATGAGCACCAGGATTAGGATCATAATCAAATGTGCTATGACAAGAATGAGGGGCATTTTGAAGGAGGCCATGGTAAGGGGTCGAGGATATCATGTTGGATATGGAATGATGAGGCTGTGGTGGTGGATGAAGTGAGTTCCCTCATGGAACATGTTATACGTGTGGATCTCCTAACCACTATAGGTGTGAATGTCCTCGGAATATTACATGTTATTTCTACAGGAAGAACCATAGCTATGAAGAGTTCCCATACTTATATGAGTACCTGAGTAAGCAGCATAAGCAAGAAAAAAAGGCATCAAGATGGTTAGAATCCAATGCATGGTAGAAGATCAGTGGATGCCAATGATAGCAGAAGGACCTGAGGCATTGGCAGTGAATATTACTACACACATTGAAGCAACATGTGCAAGATAAGCATTGCACCAGAAGTATATGATCACCAAGGAGGAGGTTTTTCATGTAAGGTACCTAGATCCTACTCACCAGAAGGAGGTTTACTAGGATACCATGGAAGTGCCAAGGAATCTTCAGGGTGAGATACAGCACTTAAAGGGCCAGAAGAATGCATCAAAGATAGTCCAAACTGATATTAATGATCTGTGAGAAGTGTGTAGAATGTTGTGCCAAGAGAGCATTCTCCCACTATTAGGAATTTGGTTAAAGGGGAACACTCTACTGGAATGTTTTGAGACCAGACGACAGATCTTACATGAAAATCTTCCCCTGATAGCATTGAATATGACAAGGAAATTACTTTGAATGTTGTTGTGGATGGGTGGTTATTGAGCAACATATTGTTTGATACACATGCAAAAGTAAATGTGCTTACATTAGATGCATGGGTACAAATGGGGGAGGCCTCAATTGCATCCATCATCTAATGTGTTTTTTATGGTAAACCAAACTAAGGACTACTCCCATAGGAGTTTTGAAATATGCATCTATAACCATACAAGGGGACAAGTTCACTTGGTATTTTGAGGTAGTAGCACTTCCAAAAGTAGAAAATTTTCCATCCTTGCTTGGATGCTCTTGGTGTTATGCGAATAATACTAACTTGAGATTCAATAAGGGGTATATCAGATTTTGAGAAAAAGGAGGAAAGAGTTGTGATACCGTTAATATATGGGAAGCATACACCATATGTTGAGCCTCTAAGTGAAGAGGACTTAAGCAGAATTTATGTACACGTTATTTAGGACCCAAAGATTAATGATCCATCAAAATAAGGCATCCTACAATGGGAGGTATTCTCATTATATTAGTTGGTACTACTAGTATTGCTTTCTACAACTGGGCTCATGGTACATATGAATTGGTAGGGTGCGAGGTAAAAAATCATGGTTGCGCGTAGGTATGGACTTTGTTTTGGTCTGATCGATAGGTAGCACAGCACCTTGGTATATAAGCGCAGAAGATCTTCCTAAATTTTTGAAAGTCATGGAAACACAGTGGACAGATCAAATTAAGAGAAGATATATGTTAGTATATACCTTACACGGGATAACAGTGCGTTGGTGGGTAGTTCACAGAGATAGTCTTATGGAGTGGAAGGATATTGGAATCACCTTATGTACTAGGTTTATAAGAAAATAATGCACCTACATAGATCTGCACTTATCATGGTGATCAACCTATTCAACATTACATTCAGAAATGTGAGAGACTGTGGACAGCAGGGCAGTGAAGCATTAACACCTTAACTCTGGGTGTATATATTCTACTCTACGCTACAAGGATGTGCACATCGTCTGGTATGTATATTCAGAACTACATCGAGAGAATGGAAACTAGAAACTAGAAAAATTTGACTGCAGGGATGATCTAGAGCTTTGACTACTGTTTCTTCTCAACCTCCAATAGATGAGGCATTAAAAATCTATCAAGTGCTTCAACCATGGGAGATAGTGCAAAATTAGAAAGAGCATAATCAGGAATTCCTTTTGGATTAGACAGAGTCTGTACCTGTTGTATTATCACACATATTTGTTCATGCATTCAAGATATTTTATTCACAACTTCTTACAGGTCTACCTCAATGATTAGACAGTTATATGGACTTGTGAAAGATCATTGCGACAATCTACGCTTACATATTTGAATGATGTAGGATAGTTGAGTATCTAGATATTAAACATTCAAGAAGTGCATATTTGCTACACCATTTGGAATAGTGTTAGGATATATAGGATACATGCAAGGTTTTTCTCATTGATCTAGCATGAAGAGAAAGCAGGTCATTTTAGGTTTGGAGGAAGTGACTACCAGTCAAAGCCATAATATGCACACTATTTTTAGGTCAGACTAGGAGGTATTATAGATCATTCAGTTACAAAGGGATTATGCCAGGAATTGTGTCCCCCTTGGAAGAGTTATCATGAAATTAACATGCATACATAAATTACTTGGGGAAATGAACATACACCTTAAGGATAGTGCATTTAAGATAGTTAGAAAGAGAGACTTACTAACATGCACCCATTCTACACTTTCCCTGAAAAGGTAAAAGAAGAAATTGATAAACTGTTAAAATGTAGCATTGTGGATGCCTTTGGCATGATTCAGAATTGGTTAGCCCAATTGTGATCAGCTCATCCTAGAGAAGGTATTGATCAATCATCCAATTTGTTTTGACTAGTATGAAGCTGAATTTCCTTCATGAATCACCGATCCCTTCCCTACACCATTTACAGAGTGTGAAGCTTTGTCTATGATTTATGCGTTGCACAAGTGTTTGACATATACTCCTTTAGCAATACCATTTGTGTTTTATACAGGTATCATTAGGTTAGGCATTGCTCAGTATTTGGATCAAGACAAGATAACATCTTACTACTGAATGTGGCAGTTTATGCTAGACTATGGTGCCTCTTGGATTTCAAGACATGCATGTTGTATTCTCACAGTTAGTTTTGAAGCCAAGGAAAATCAATTCTAGACCATAACCATCTTATCTAGAATAAACTCAAGATGATTGGACAGCACATGGACAATGTGAAGAAACCATTGTCACAATGCTACAATTGATGTATGAATGGTGTACAACATTTGAGCATCTCATCAGAACATTAAGAAGTGCATTGTTTGCTACACCATGTGGAACATTGTATAGCAAATAGAATTTGGAATGAAGGAATTAGAAAAGAAACAGCTAAGTTATGTACGCGACACCATTTAGGCTTGGATTAGCGGCGACCTCGTACAAAGTTAGGCAGAGATGAATTATTACACCATACGTGATATTATAGAGCATTCAGCGCAAGGATATTATGCCAAGAATCGCTGCACCCTTGGAAGAATTATTGCAGGAGGCCATTATGCAGATGATGTGATTTCCTGGAAGATCCTACAACAACACACATATGGTGGGGAAACATTGTATAAAGACTGTAAACTAATACTTCTGCAGGCATGTCTATGCATTTCAACACTCATAGGAAAACCATTTCATGTACATGTGGATGCCTCTGGCATGGCCATTGGCGCTGTGTTAGCTCAACCTGGAGAAGGTATTTTCGATCATATAAGTTATTTTTCTAGAAGGAAGATGACTTCTGCTGAACATAATTATACAACTACAAAGCATGAATCTTTGTCCATGATCTATGAATTTCACAAGTTTCAACAGTTCTTAAAAGATATGGATGTCCTTTAAGCTTGACAAGTGATAGGGGTACACTCTTTTTAAACAAGACAATCAAGATCCTATTAGATGAGTTTATGGTTGTACACCATAAAACTACACCCTCTCATCCTCAGGAAAATAGAACTGTTGAGGCTTTCAATAAGATTTTGAGTCAGAATTTGAAAAAAATTTATGATGTTGGAAGAAAGGATTGGGATGACAAAGTGTTAGCTGGTCTTTCGGCATATAGGAGAACTTATAAGTAATTGAACAAAGCCACACCATTACAGATGGTGGTTGGCATGGAATTCATTCTCCCTATAGAATTTATGTTACCTTCTTTGTGCATTGCATGTGCTGGAGGTCTAACTGATGAACATGATTTAGAAGAGTGTATCGAGAAGATGATTCAACTGGATGAGCAATGAGCCATAGCACGATGGAGTCAAAAGCTAGAAAATTCCAGGTAGAAGGCATGGCATGATAGAAACATAAGGGATAAGAAGTTTTAGATTTGACAAATGTACTTCTTTATGACTCTAAGTTCTTGCGCCATCCAAGCAAGCTCAAAGTACATTGGTTGGGGCTGTATGTCATCACTTACATACTTGAATCAGGTGCTTACCAATTAGAAGCACTTGATGGAACATAGATACCCGGTTACTTTAATGGGATTAGGTTGAAGCCCTACTATAAATAAGACTTCTTGGCGTTTTTAATAAAGTAGTATTGCCATTTAGATTAGGTTTCCTTATGTACTTCCTTAATGTATTTCCTTCATTGTCACTATGCTTTGTCAATTTAGTTGTTGTTCTTGTGTAAAACACACTTACGCGCATGAGCCAATTACTATGTGAAGAATTTTTATGCACAAAGGGCTGCACATACCTTTAGTATGGGGTGGTTGTATTTATAAAGGTAAAAGACCGTGTGAATTGAAAGGTGAAAGGAATAAGATGCTACAGGTGTGTTTTAAGTCAAAATAAGATTTCTTCTCAAAAGTGACCAAGGATGGAGATGAATGAAAGGACAATATAACAAGAGGTAAGCAAAGGCCATGATAACTACTAGGAGAAGGTACAGTGACAAGGTACTCAGGCACAAGGGCACACGTTGAAGAGAAGTCTATGACCAGAGGGTAGGAAGGCACACTAGAAGGTTATAACTAGGGTGTAAAGATGTACCACGTAGAACAAACAAATTTGGTCAGTAAATGAGAGGATAGTTGGTAGGTGAAGGAGTAATAAATGCATCAAAATTTGAAAAAAATTATATAAGGATGGGATGCAGGTTCATTTTTACTGTTGCGACTAAAATAATTTGAGGAAAGAGCCAATTGCGAAGAGCTGAGTGATCAGGTTAAGGTGCAAAGGGTGTGAAACCAAGCGTGATAAACAAATCTGTGCGAAAAGAATCTTGCATCCCTGGTGGTGAAGGGTTTGAGCAAAGCAAGGAGGAAGAGAGGAGTTAGGGCACAAAGTTTCCACCTAGGGTATGTTTGAATTGAGCTAGGGTTTGATTCACAAATTTGTAGAGTTAAAGAGGAGACATTTGTAAGAAAAAAATTGGCAGCTAAGAAGGCATCTGCAGCAGCAACAAAAGGAAAGAAGAAGGTGGTCGTTGAGGAAGAAGAGATGGCAACCAAAAGTGAGTTTTCAGAAATTCAATATCTAAAAGGAGTCATTATTGTCTAGGATTGGGATTCACCCATCAGGAAGAGAAAAGTGAGTGAATATAATCACAAGACCATGGAGAACAAGAAGGAGCTTGATTCTTTGCTCACTACTATGACGAACAAGCATACGGAAAATGAAATGCAAATTTATGATGATGTAGGTGAGAAGCTTCTGAAGAGAATTGGGGTCTACCAATTATATGAGCTTCCATATTTCAGGAAGTATGAGCCCTTGTATCAGCGGCTCATGAGTAAAGTGCACAAGGAATTCTTCTACTTTGCAGGACACAAAGTTAGAATCTCATATGTGCTTATCTCATCAGTTATAGTTTTGAAGGCCACAAGAGAGGACATAAAGAATGATCTCACAGATAAAACCGTGATCTTAAAGACTAGACAGGAGTTGAGGTACCTAAAGGGTCCATGCGATATGGATATAGACAAATTGAAGAACTATCTGGTTGTGCAAGTAGTAGCACACCTTGTTACAAAGTTGAACAATAAGGAGCGGTGGTCATAGGTAAATAATATGTGGTTACACATTATGCATAAGATGTTAGATGGAGTGATCTACAATATTTCAGGCTATTTTGCAAAACAAATAATCGAGGAAGTGCGCACAGGAGGAAAGATGAACTTTGGGGCTATTCTACTATCACTAGTATTCATGGAAATTAGAGTACCAGATGGGAAGAATAAGTCACCAGCTGAAAGGTTCAGCAATTATCTATGTAAAGGGGCCATGAAAGATGTTGTAAATAAAAGGGTAGAGAAATGGTATGACAGGATCCACGTGGCATTTGGAGAAGAGTGGCACATCCCAAAGGACCTACAATCAGTAGTAGGAAAACAAGTCCATTTTGTTGTATATCAAACCTTCTACATCACGCACTTCCCAATGAAAGATGGAGTCTAGAGCCCTTGGTGTAAATTGCCTTACGCATTCACTGCAAGGTATTTCCAAATCTATTCATATATTTACAAATGCACGCTGACTAGTATTCAATGCATTTAATGTAGACTGTGACTACCACACTTTGAGAAAGAAGTATGTGTATCCTGGAAGAAGTGCCTTCATCGAGAGGATAATTTAAGAGGTGTTGAATAGTAAGCCAATAAGTCTGGCTGTAGCAGATGTAGGGGCAGCATTGGTGTATCTTCAGATGAAGTCAAAGATGGAGAATAACAAATATGTGGAAATTGAGTTTGTAATTCCAGCACCACCAAAGGGAAAGCATACAATGGAGAACATCACAATGCCTAAGCCCACACAGCCAATTGAAGTGGAGGATGAGGAGGAGGAGCACAAAGATAGTGGTGGTTTGGAGTATAGAGGTAGGAGACATCCTAAAAATAAGGGTGAAGCTAAGCACACCATAACACCACCTCATCCACAAGAGGGGGATGATGAGGACTTGAATGCAGTCCAAAGGGAGCACAAATTTAAGAGGATGTTTAGGAGAATAAGGACCCAAGGTACTACTCCACCCATAGTGCACAGATCACACATAATCTCTCCATAGAAGGAGGAAACTATGTAAAGAAGAAGGAAACTGAAGTTAAATGAGGAGGCAGAAGAGTCAGAGGAAAGCGCACCTAATTCTCCCACACTTCTAGAGAACATAGAAGAATAAGGTGAGGAATAAAAGGGAAGAGAAGAGGACATGAAGGGACTAGAGGAAATAGCTACTGATAATGTTTAGGACATGAAGACACAAGTCCCAAATTTGGAAGCTAAAGTCCCTAAGCAGCAACAGTCTAGAATAAAAAGTGGGGAGCACATTCCACTAGCCATGGGGTGTGCGAAGGATGTAGGAAAAATTGTCTGTGCATGCTTCAAAATCATGATAGCACAGAAGGATTTATTTGGCTGGGAGCTAATGGATGAGGATATGGCAACTGTGCACACTCGAAAGAAACTATCATGGTCAATGCACACCCACATGGATGAGCCTGACTTTGATGTATGCAAAGAGTCATGTGTTTCGGGATGGCTGAAAAAGGAACCCCAAGCTAGACACATGATAGTAAAGCCTACTGTAATGTCAGATGAGTAGGTTAACAACACATTGGTGAATATTTTTGCTAAAGTGGATAGAAGAAACATGGAAAAATTTGTAACAATCAAAGTGCCACATGAGGAGCTGAAGATAAAGGATGTAGAGATAGTGTGCATAACACAAGAGAGGGACTTTGTGTAGAATAAGAACAAAGTATTTATCAGCATCGCAGAGGAGATTGGGGACAATGTCATTAGAGCAAGGCCACACTTTGAGGCCAAGGTACCACATACATTTCCTTCAGCTATACATTATGTGGGAAATTTGGTGAACTTGGTACTTTAAGATGAACCTCTGTGCATAACAACACCAAGGAAGTCAGAGAAAGATGTAGAATGAGAGAAATCCTCAGTGATACGAAAGATTGTTGTTATCCAAAATGAGCCCTCTTCTTATTTTGGCTAACTTTCCTTCCTTGTGCTTCAATATTAAATTTTACACATTTCAGGCACTCAAAGGTTTCTAGAAATAGCTTCATCAGATAGGATTTTTCTTCCCCTTTCCAGAAAGGTAAAATTTTCCTCCTAACTCCTTGTAATGTTTGAGTTATGGCTCGACGGAGTTTTTTGGGGAAAGTTTCCCTAGATAGGCCCGTGACCAATGAGAAAATGACACGTGGCAAGGCAGAGTGGTGGGTGTCAGGGGGATGCTGGAGTTTTTGGCACTTTGGTCAAAAGGCACAAAGGAAGAATTTTTCCCACGGGCCCGCGGAAGGAGGAAAATATGTTGGCTAAGGCCCGTCGAGTAATGAGGTGGCACCACATGTCCTGTCAGCGGTGAGAGTTGGGGCAGTAGAAGGATTTGGTGAAATTTGCCAAAATTGCAAAAGGTGCAAAGGTGTGTATTGAACCCATGGCCCCATAGATTAATCAAATGATGCCACGTCACCACATCAGCGGCGGAGGTCAGGCTCGTGGAGGTAAATTGGGAAAAATTCCCAATGAAAATTTAAAAGCCGCAAAGGTTAGAAAATGATCCTGAGGCCCGCAGATCAGCCAAAGGGTGACACGTGGCAGTGGAATGGCAGGGCATGGAGAATTTTTGGGAATTTTTCTCAAATTCAAAAAATGAGGAAAATTTTCAAGTTTCGGCCCGCCAACCCAAATTTTGCCCTAAAATTGTCATTTTTGCCCTAAATCTTTAGAGGGCCATATCTTTTGATTCAGAGCTTGATTTTTCGCGTTCTTTATATCAATGGAAATCTGTTGAAATTCTCTACGTAATGGAGGGTTAAATTTTTAATTTTGATGGAGATTTATAGGAGAAAAATGGGAAAACGTCCCTGACATGCAAGAACATAGAAAACGACTCCAACCACCAAAATTAATGAAGTATGGGCCTCTGTTTTGCTCTGTAAATCAATGTACTTCGAAGTATGGGATTTTTCATGGAAACCAATCATTTTATAGGCCAATTAGATGAATATTGTCGGTGGTTGAAGTTCCAAATCAATTTTCCCGCGTTTTCTCCTTTCTTCCATTCTGCTCGATGGTTAAAAGCTAGTTTTGGCTCACTTGTAACAAGTAGTTCATCATTCTTCTCTGCCTCTCCCTTATTTTCTTCCCCACGGTTGAAAATGGAGTTTTAACCTCTTCCCTTGCTCTGTAATGGCATTTTTTTCCTCTTATCCATGAAATGATGTTTTGTGCAAACTTCTAGAGCAATAAAAAACATGTTTTGTGATGCATTTGTCCATCCTTGCTCATTTTTTACTTGTTTTCTTCTTGCCTCTCTTCATTGCAGGTATTTATGCATGTTTGAATGTTCATGGTAGGTTTTGGAGCTGTGTTCATTGATTTTTGGAACATTTTTTTGTGTGAAATCTATCCTTGGTTTTGTGATGCACTTGTCCATCCTTCCCATTGCTCACCTCTTCTTGTTCCATGGCAGTTTTGATAGATGTTCAACATTTTCCTTCTCTAGTGTATCACCATTTTAGTGTAGGCTATGTTTTCCCCTCTTTTATCTCTCTCTCTCTGTCTCCTTGGCATAGTTAGATTAGGATTATATCAGCTTACTTGCACTGGAATAGCTTATGGTAGGTAGTTTAGGAAGAGGAACCAACCTTCTCTGGAGAGATTTCCCCATTTGCAAAGGTCCCAAACTTTGGGAAAGCTCAATGTTGTGCATTCACACCAAATGACATTGCCTTAGAAAAGCAAATACATAGGTCATTTTGGGGGTGTCGTGAATTTGCACTAATAGTTTTGGCACGCCCGGTGGGACCTTAGAGGTCTTCCACTTTATTTTTGACAGGTTAGTGTGTTCATGTTAAGGATTCAACCTTTAGAGGCATATTCAAAAGCACATCTAGCGACTCCATCTAGTAAATAACTCATTCTCTGAGTTGCAAAACCTCTTTCCATTCATTTTCATTCATTTTCCATTCATTCTTCTTTCCATCTCTTCCATCTTCTTTCATTCCACAAAGTTGTGCAATCATGACTTCATTTCCATCATGGAATTCACATTTACAACAACAACAATATATTCCACCTCCAGTATGTTTTACAACTCCTTCAAACCAACATTTTGATCAAATTCAAATTCATTATGCATATCCATATGAGCAGCAGTGCCAAAATCAATTTGGCTATGGTTCTTTCCAAGAGCAGGAGTATGCAAATAATGAAGACAATCAAAAGGAAGATGTTGATTTTGTGGAGAAGATCCAAAAAATGGAGGTTGGCATGGTGTAATCAAGAGCAATAGCTCAAATGAAGGATTTCAGAATTGGTTGTAGGGCACCTTGTCCATGGGTTATCCCTTTTCCAAGACATTTTAGCCCTCAGAAGAAGCTGGACTTCATAATGGAGATGCTGCCCCAACTTACACAATGGACAGTGGAGATAGAGGCCTATAAACTTGGTGCTGAGCAACCTTATCAATGGGTAAGTTCTACACCATCACCTGGTTTTTCTCCTCCCATTCCTCAAGCAGCACCATCTCATTTTGAATGCCAAATTCCAAATCCAACCCATGTTGCCCCAAGAGTTGATTCCATTTCTCCATCCCCTAGCCTTCCATCCCATCTCAGTTTTTCTACTCTCTTCTTTTCCAAATCCAAATCCCCTCCACAAGAGAAAAAAGAAATACCTTCCACTCCAAGGAAACAAGAAGTTTCATCTCTTCCACCACCACAAACAAATGAAAAAATGGTTGAGTCACAACCCACCCCTCCTCTTGCATTCCCAAATCCATGTTGGGAAGAAGAAATTGCAAAAATCAGTCATGAAGGACAACAAGAAGAAGAACCAAGCAAAGAAGGAATAATTAAGAGCTTAGTAAATTTGGCTCTTAGATATGGGATTGAGAAAATTCCTTTGCTGGTGAAGCCTAAAGAGGAGGTAAAGGTTGAAAAATGAGTTGTGGTCAAGGTTGATTTTACTGCAGCAGAAGAAGAGAAAAAAGAAGAAGCAGATCAGCAATCAGTTTGCTCATAATGTAGTGTCCATATTGGCATTCTACTTGAAGGAAATGCTGGTCTAATTCAAGTTACACAATTATCCATGGAAAGAAGCTCTGAAGAAGATCTTGCAGTCCCAGCTTGTCCTCTAGAGCAACAGATTGAAGAGTTTGACTTGACAAACTTCATGCTAGAGGAATAGTTCAATCAAGAGCAAGATTGTCTTCAAACAGCAAAGGAAGGAGAAGCTGCTCCAAATCCAAAAGAAGAGGAGCACATTCTAGCTATGGGGGAGAAAAGTGCAGATCCAAAGGCTTTGAGCACAAAGCAGGCTATAGAATAACCTTCACTTCTTCTTTCTACTTCATCTCTCTCGAGTTCTAGTGCTGAAGAAGAGTTTGATATCTCAAACTCAATGTTGGAGGATAGAAGAAACCATGGTGATCAAGTTGTAGATCAAGAGAACACCATGGGAGAGGTTGAACATTTGCAGCAGGACAGTAATGAGGTAGTTTACCTATCTGATTTGGAGGACTGTTTTGATGAAGAGGAACCGGTTGAAATCACACCATCTTCTCCTTCATCATCCATCTTCCAAACACAAGAACCTGTTGTCATAGAGGAGAAATTTCATTTGCAGCAGCTTGCATCTTATAGCAGCTCTTTGGAATCAAGATTGGAAGATTTAAATCTTCCATGTTCTTCATTGGAGGAAGAGAAAGGGCAAAAAAGTTCTACCATTGCTTCTACACCATCCATTCAAGGTCTGCAAGAAGATTCCATTTTTGGAATGGAAAATCAAAGTTATGGGCATATCAAACGGATCAAACCTTTCCCAATCAGGTATTTGGCTTCATTGGAGCCAAAGGAGAAGCCACAACTAGTCATGCTTGCCTCTAAGCATAAGGATGATATGCAAAGTTCCAAGGATCAGCTGTCATACCTCTTCAATCCAAATGCAGAGCAACTAAAAGAGGTATTAGATTTATTTTCAGTTGACACCTTGTTAATTTGGGTAGAAGACCAGCTTCTTGTTGATTTTCCACTCATCCTAGCAGCCATACTAAGCTCCAAATCATTTGCATGGCTGCTAATTTTGAAGAAAGGAAGCTATTTTGCACAGCCAGTTGTAGGGTTTGTTTAGCTCACCTTTGCTTCCAGTTAGAGTTGAGTAGGTAGGTTTGGTTTCAACAAAAGAAGTGCTTGTGCACACTTTGCATGTTCCATTTGGAGGACTGTTTTGATGAAGAGGAACCGGTTGAAATCACACCATCTTCTCCTTCATCATCCATCTTCCAAACACAAGAACCTGTTGTCATAGAGGAGAAATTTCATTTGCAGCAGCTTGCATCTTATAGCAGCTCTTTGGAATCAAGATTGGAAGATTTAAATGTTCCATGTTCTTCATTGGAGGAAGAGAAAGGGCAAAAAAGTTCTACCATTGCTTCTACACCATCCATTCAAGGTCTGCAAGAAGATTCCATTTTTGGAATGGAAAATCAAAGTTATGGGCATATCAAACGGATCAAACCTGTCCCAATTAGGTATTTGGCTTCATTGGAGCCAAAGGAGAAGCCACAACTAGTCATGCTTGCCTCTAAGCATAAGGATGATATGCAAAGTTCCAAGATCAGTTGTCATACCTCTTCAATCCAAATGCAGAGCAACTAAAAGAGGTATTAGATTTATTTTCAGTTGACACCTTGTTAATTTGGGTAGAAGACCAGCTTCTTGTTGATTTTCCACTCATCCTAGCAGCCATACTAAGCTCCAAATCATTTGCATGGCTGCTAATTTTGAAGAAAGGAAGCTATTTTGCACAGCCAGTTGTAGGGTTTGTTTAGCTCACCTTTGCTTCCAGTTAGAGTTGAGTAGGTAGGTTTGGTTTCAACAAAAGAAGTGCTTGTGCACACTTTGCATGTTCCATTTAGAGCATGTATGATTTTTAGTTTTGTACATAGTTTTTGGTGCTACTGTATTGCTCTTGCACAGTCCATTTTAGTGGCATTTTGGTGAAGATCAACTCTAAGTTTAGTGGGTTTCCAAGTAGCTCAGAGGTCATATTTTCATAGTTCACATCAGAATCAATTCATCAGGCTTGACTCCATACCCAATGGATGCTTCAAAGGCCACTGATCATTCATCTAGCAGGCAGATGACCCCTGATAGTGGCCAAAATTGTTATCCAAAATGAGCCCCCTACTTATTTTGGCTAACTTTCCTTCATTCTTGCCTTCCTTGTGCTTCAATATCAAATGTTACACATTTTAGGCACTCAAAGGTTTTTGGAAATAGATTCATCAAATAGGATTTTTCTTCCCCTTTCTAGAAAGGTAAAATTTTCCTCCTAACTCCTTGTAATGTTCGAGTTATGGCTCGACAAAGTTTTTAGGGGAAAATTCGAGTTATGGCTCGACAAAGTTTTTAGGGGAAAATTTCCCTCGACAAGCCCGCGGCCAATGAGAAACTGACAGGTGGTAAGGCGGAGCCGCGGGTGTTGGGGGGATGTTGGAGTTTTTAGCACTTTGGTCAAAGGGCATAGAGGAATAATTTTTCCTGCGAGCCCGTGGAAGGAGGAAAATATGTTGGCTAAGGCCCGTCGAGCAATGAGGTGGCACCATGTGTCCTGTCAGCGGTGGGAGTAGGGGCGGTGAAAGGATTTGGTGAAATTTACCAAAGTTGTAAAAGGTTAAAAGTTGATAATTGAACCCATGGCCCCATTGATTAATCAAATGGTTCCACGTGGCCACATCAGCGGCAAAGATCAGGCCCGCAGAGGTAAATTGGGAAATTTTCCCAATGAAAATTTAAAAGGCGCAAAGGGCAGAAAATGATCCTGAGGCCCACAGATCAGCCAGAGGGTGACATGTGGCAGTGGAGTGGTGGTGCATGGAGAATTTTTGGGAATTTTTCCCAAATTCAAAAAAGGGGACAATTTTCAAGTTTTGGCTCACCAACCTGAATTTTGCCCTAAAATTGCCATTTTTGCCCTAAATCTTCAGTGGGGCATAACTTTTGATCCCGAGCTCGGATTTTCACGTTCTTTATATCATTGGAAAGATGGTGAAATTATTCACATGATGGACTATTAAATTTTTAATTTTGATGGAGATTTGTAGGGGAAAAATTGGAAAACGTCCCTGGCATGCAAGAACACAGAAAATGACTCCAACCACCAAAATTAATGAAGTATGGGCCTCTGTTTTGCTCTGTAAAGCAATGTACTTCGAAGTATGGGATTTTTCATGGAAACCAATAATTTTGCATGCCAATTAGATGAATCTTGTTGGTGGTTGAAGTTACAAATCAATTTTCCCGCGTTTTCTCCTTTCTTCCATTCTGCTCGATGGTTAAAAGCCAATTTTGGCTCATTTGTAACAAGTTGTTCATCATTCTTCTTTGCCTCTCCCTTGTTTTCTTCCCCAGGGTTGAAAATGGATTTTGAACCTCTTCACTTGCTCTATAATGGCATTTTTTTCCTCTTATCCATGAAATGATGTTTTGTGCAAACTTCTGGAGCAATAAAAAATGTGTTTTGTAATGCATTTGTCCATCCTTGCTCGTTTTTTGCTTGTTTTCTTCTTGTCTCTCTTCATTGTAGGTATTTGTGCATGTTTGAATGTTCATCACAGGTTTTGGATCTGTGTTCATGGAGTTTTGGAACATTTTTTGTGAGAAATCTATCCTTGGTTTTGTGATGCACTTGTCCATCCTTCCCATTGCTCACCTCGTCTTGTTCCATGGTAGTTTTGATATATGTTCAACATTTTCCTTCTCTGGTGTATCACCGTTTTAGTGTAGGATCTGTTTTTCCCCCTTTTCTCTCTCTCTATCTCCATGGCATAGTTATATTATGATTAGATCAGCTTGCTTGCACTGGAATAACTTGTGGTAGGTAGTTTAGGAAGAGGAACTAGCCTTCTCTTGAGAGCTTTCCCTATTTGAAAAGGTCCCACACTTTGGGAAAGATCAATGTTGTGCATTCACACCAAATGACATTGCCTTAGAAAAGTAGATCCATAGGTCATTTTGGGGGTGATGTGAATTTGCAGTAACAATTACATCTTATGAAGGGCTTCTGCAAGCATTACAAGAAGTATTAAAGAAAGCAGACCAGCCTTCAAATATCTACACAGCTCCAGAGGTGCTTATTAGCATAAAGACCCTTGAAGGAAAAAATGAGGTCCAAAAAGCAATGAAAGATGAGACATTTGTCCATGTAGAAAGATTTTCAATAGTTAAACAGAAGCGCGACGCCCTGGCAACAGCACAAAAGCCACATAAGACTCGGCTAGAAGAGCTTGGGAAGCTAATTACGTAGAAGATGGATCTTTTAGAAGGAATAATGACATCAATTTCCAGCGTTGTGTTAGTTTTATAGAATGAAAAGGGAGAGATTATGAGGGATGAGTTAGAATCCATTGTTGTGGACATTTTAGAAAAAGTAGGACAAGCACTCGCTGAATGGTAGGTTTTGGAGGTCGAAATAAAGGAGGAGTATCCAGAATTGATACTTCAAACTGATACAAAAAAGGATGTCTCATAAACTCACAAAAATGATTTATTTTTCTACACTCTTTCATTCTTATTCTTTCCATTATTATATTCTTTACTTCAATTTTTGGAAGAATACTCATTATCGAGACAACAATGAGATTAGTGTGGGGTAATGTTGATAAGAGAATACTTGTTAGAGAACACACAAGGATTCCACGTGGGAGAGAAGGCTAGGATCAAGGGCACAAAGGGAAAGAAAGGACCAGCATGCAGAAGGCAAGTTCAACATTCAGGACTTAACTGATTTTGAGCATGATGACCTATTTTTAGAAGATGGCATGCGGAACACACCAACGATGTAGAGATGTGTGTGCCATGCATTGTCTATTTTTAGAGGATCGGATCAATTTTTTTTGCATGGAGACGAGATAAGAATAGGATTTACACTTCAGTTAACTGTAAGAGGTCTATATATAACTCACTTTCATGTGTGGCTATGCTTGTGAACGGTGCGTGGCTATTAATAGCATGCGGCCTATTTTTGGAATAGATAAGTGGTGAAGGGAAAATACCCACCCTATATATATGATGTGAGGTACATAGTGGTAATATATTAGTGTGATGGATGTATGAAGGTATAGAGATATACACATATGACTGAATTACTATATCAGATCTATACACGCATTGGTATCAATGTACATTATTGTAAAGAGCTTCTGTTTTTATTAATAGATGGAAGATATTAGCTAAATCTAAGTGTCATTCCTGTGTGAGATTAATTAGTACATGTTATTGATTCAATCATGATTACTGTTTAAAGCTTTTTCTGTCATAGATATGAATGTAGCATACACTGTAGAATGATAGATTAATTATGAATCTATATGTTTCTTCCTTCATCATGCTAACATCTTGCTACAACAACCCTAAAGAGGGACCTGGTACCTTTGCACGCTTTGGATGAGCACTCAGTCAATCCTGAGTGATGTTCCAGCGTGACTAGGGTGTTATTTGGTAAATTCTAGGCTGCAATAACCAAGTTTAAAATTCCATGCAACCCAAACTTTAGTAGAGGTGAAAACTCATACTCCTATAAACTTTGATGCACTTTCCAAAATTGGCAGTAACAGAGAATTTAATGCCACTTAAAACCTATTTAATACCTTAGAAATTGGTGCTACTGACACCTCTTCGCATGTCACCCATGCCATCAACTTTAGGCTAGTCTATGCCCTTAGTTTAGGTCTATAAACATTAGATTAGGAACCAACTTAGGTCCTTATGTTAGTTTATTAGTTTACTCTTAGGATATCCTAGTTGCTTGACTTAGGATCCCTTTCATCTAATAAATAACCACATTAATAAATGCATCAAACTTAAACTTAGGATATGATAACAAGTTAGGAATTTGGATAAAATTAGGCCCCCCTTGATAATTATTAAAACCCCAATTCAACATTACTAAATGAAGAATCCAAATGACGTTATTGGACCACTTAAGAAGGACAAGAGAAGAAAAGGTCACCCGTGATCCCATGACAGTATGGGTTTAGAAATACTACATTTAACCTAGCTCGGTCAATATTACCTTGATGTCATGAAATTGAAATCATGCCTTGGATCACTGAAATTGATCCAAGGTATAACTATCCTCCATCAGAAACCATAAAAATTGAATCACACATTCAAATGTAATAAGGACTTATGAATAAGTTTAGGCTGAATCAATTTCCTCTATCCACATGCAGTGAGCATTCAACATAAGAAGAAATAAAATACTTCATTTTAAATTCAAAAAAGACATGGCAGAATTGTATCTATTTCTAGAAGATAACATATTATCTGCAACAAACACGATTACTTAGTTCACAAGAGTACATTGTCTTCAAACAAGAATCACATATCAACGTTTGGAACTTATAGTAAATAATTTATCATAGACATCAACCATGTTAGAGGAATTACACACATGCATCTTTTACATAGCATTTTTACACTTACATACATAATTGAATACTTGATCATTTTCACCTTGCAGGTTTGGCCCTATGGGAAACAAGCAGTCAAATGGGGGAAAAAAAAAACAACAAGCAATAACAACACTGTAAAAAAAAACATTTTGTGAGAACACACATGCTTTAATAACCATGCAGGTACACTACACACTATAATAACTACACACGCATTCCACCCTAGGTTCACTCTCATCACTTTTTCTTTGCGCATTTTTCATCTTTAGTTTCCATGCTCCTCCATATTTTTATCATTTCATGATTTTTCTAGTCCTTTGGCAGGCCTTATTTGTCATTCTACATCAGCCTCAAGTATGCATCTCTATCTACTTTATGTTACCAAGATTTCCACTCACCAACATAAAGTGGGGGAAAAATGTAGTCACAAAATCATGCACTTTATAAATTTTTTTATCCTGGTCTCATACTACCATTTAAAAGGTTCTTAGTGGGGAAAAGTACTAATTAACCCAGATCCTTTGGCCACTTTATTTTATTTTATTTTATCATTATGAACATCTTGCACCCTTAATCCCAAGCATATTATGTCATCCCACATTATTTTAGCCTCAGCTGGGGCACCCGTGGGTGCCATGGTCCCACTAGGGGCACCTTGATCCTTCTAGAGTTTTTTTACCACTCTTTGAGATCTTTATAGTTGTTTTATGTCTTTATCTTTCTTATGGTCAGTCTTTTTGATGATAATTATGAAATTATACCAAGATAACCCTATAAATATAAAGTTATGAGATCGTAATGAGGGACCTAGCATCACTTACTACTATCAATCCATCTAGAGTTGCATCTATTTATTGCATTGGAGATCACTTGCATCTGCATAGCTCCATAATCAAGGCACAAAGCTTGGGAATTTACATCACACTTCATAGGGGGAAGGATTCTATTCTATTCCATGCACACATTCTATTACATTTTCTACACATAGTTATTGCTCGCTGCTTCACAAAGTGTGACTGGCAGAAGAGCAACCCAAGGCATTTTCACATACACTTACACATAGAACTACATCGGGTCTGAGATGTAGTGCATTACTCAATTAGTAAGTCCACCATTGTGGCCTAGTATGATAGTTTGACCCATTCATATGCATTTTTTAGGGTTTGATGCTTGTTTTGGGGTCTTGCAGGTCTTTTATTCAGCTTGGAGTATTGACAACATTCAACGTAGGAAAGTGAAGTTGATGCGACACACAATGAGGGTTCCAAACCACCTTCCTACCTTGTAAAAAACCAATTTTAGAACTTTTACACAGACCATGGTTCCCTATACCTCCTCTAATCACCCCAGTTCAGCTAGATCCTCCAGATCCATCCTTTTCAAGACTTTTTCATAGTCGTTCATGTTCTTGATTTTTCTAGTTACCTCTATGACACACTTCGACATACATCTGTTATTAATTGAATTATTTCCTTTCTCCCTCTTGCATATTAGGATTTATATTTTTATTAATTTTATTATTTATTTCATTTACATGTTGTCTTAGTACATTTATTTTTTTGCATTATACGTCCTCCTAGATTAGATTAAATATCTTTTAGTACACCTAGTTAGTCCATTTTTATTAATAAAAATTCATTTTTCCTTGTTTCAAATCTAGATTTTTTTTTTGCTATTATTGGATCATGAAGGCATGAGTGATGTTGTTGGATTATAAAAGTGGTGGATTTTAGATCTAAAAAAATTTGCCAGCATTTCAAAAGCATCTAGAGTTGTGGGGAATGAAGAATGTCGAAATGACTAAGTCATCATGTTTATATAGCATGAGAAAGAAGGGAAAAGGGTAGAGCACATTTTTTACACCTTATGTCACTTTTGTTTTGTGAAAAAGGGATGTAAAAATGCACCCTGATCTCATCATGACAATTGGCAGGTATTTATTCATTGAGCAAAGTGAACGAGGGGACTAAAACAAGCACCTGGGGGCTGGAAAATGGTCACATGAGGAACCTGGAGGATAAAAGGGGGTGGGCCAAATTTTTATGTCCCTTATGTCCCCTTTGAAAGGTGAAAAAGGTGCTCCAAAATGTGTTTTATCCTTACAATGATAAGTGGCGTGCATGCAGGAGTTGGTGGAGGAGCTGGTAAAACTAGTCAAAGGAGCTTAACAAGTGTTGCCAAAGTCATATGAGTGACCAAAAGGCTAAATTAGGGTGGGGAGAAATTTTTTACACCCCATTTCCCTTTGAAAATGTGTAATGGGGACATGAATATGTGACTTAACCTCAATTTTATACGTGTCCCTCTTTTAAAATGACTAAGTATCTAATAGGCTTACCTTGGCGAGTGACTTGAGAAGGTTTTAACTTGATCTCTCATATGAGTTTTTAGGTAATTCATTATATTATTTTGAATGAAAACTACCTTATGAGAATAATTATGAAATTCCTGTTATCCAATTTTGGACCTTAGGACTGGAAAATACTATCACAGAGGAATTTTAGGTGGTAGGCATAGTTTTGGTGTTTAGGGAGTTTTTTTCTTAATGTTCCAGGAAGATGTGTTATTCTTAGAAGATGTTTTTTGTCATCTAGATTTTGAGGAGCTCAGAGAGTGTACACTAGGCTCTTTAGGACTCAAATTTACCCAACACAACCAAAATTGTTACAATTAGTTTGTTCTAATCCATCTACATAATGCCCTCAAATTGAAAAAATCCTTAAAAAGATTCAAAAGGTTGTTGTAAAATTTATTTTAAAAGATGTGTCAAAATAGACTTGAGGGCAGTTTGTGCTAGTTGATCATCATATCAGACTAGTTTAACATTGTGTAATTTGTACCATGTTATGATGGAGTCAAGTCCCATTGAGCTAGGTGGAGCTACAACTCGGTGCTTCATCAATGATTTCATCAACTAGTTCACATGAAGGTTACACAAGCTCAAATGGGTGAGCTCGGTGTATGATTAGATAGAATTTGGGCTATAAAGTGTCAACTGGTCATGAAAGAAGTAGACAACATATAGCTTGCAGGGATGGGTGTCTCAATATGAGCTCGAGCACAATGCATGATGCATTTAAATAGTGGCTGAGTTAGTGAATTGGGAGCTCAACGAAAGGTGTCTACTAGTTGAGTTGGGGAGGAATGACTCAATATGGAGCTCATGAAGATGAGTTCAAAATTTGTAGAGAAAGAAAGGAGGGGCTCAATTAAATAGTTCATTGAATTATCCCACTCGCTTAGCAGAAGGAGCTCGACATGAAATTTTGGGGTAGGGGTTCATATCTCGAAGACTGGGATAAGTAAACAAGAAACCCATTATTGGTAAATCTTGATCTCAAAGCCCACTTAAGAAATGCATGTCCTAACGTAATAGCATGACATTAATTTTCAAGTCATAGTCAGGTTATATTAGTAAATATCCAACACCTCAGTTAGAGCCAAGATTTGATTCGAAAGACTAACTATATTGAGTCTTTTCCAGCCAGAATCTATGAGCTTGACTTATGCTAGAAACAATAATAAGGGATGTTGGGAGGAAAAAATTGCAGGCTGAATCAAAGCATAGTAAAGGCAAGCCCAGATATGGTTGAGTTACGAGAACTACAAATTACTTGACACAAGTCCACTTTGTGGCAAAGAGGAAGATGTTGAACTCAGCGAAGACCAAATCGATATGGTGTGTGTGTGGTGAACTCGATTTGAGCCAAGTTAATGGCTTAAGGAGATGAATACATGAAATTGATCAACTCAAATTTAATTGGTGATTCAGTGGCAGGATGAGGACTTGAGGTATTCATAGAGGATCATGGATGAGTTCATAGGGTGTAAATTTCATAGGTGTAAGGACTTGTCAATTTCATGATCTCAGGAAGTCAGAGTTAGGATACTCCGAAATGAGTTTGGTATTGAAAGATATAGAAGAGGGTGAGCTCGGGTATTGCAAGATGATGTGCACAGTAATTTTGAATCAGCTTAATGGAGGAGCTCACAAGTTATATTGATGCTCGGCATGTTGTTGCAGAGGGGATGAGTTAAATGTCTGGGAAATAAATCAACAACATTAAATGTGTATAGGTGATTGAGGTTGAATTCAGCGGTGTTGGAAGCATTATAAGCCAAACCTGAGAAAAGAATTGTGAGAAACCCACTATGACATGGAAGAAGGCACAATGTGGCTGAGCCTAGGTCAAGCAGCATTGATGAATCCATGAAAACTGGTGAGTTTGCCTACAGGAAACCAAGTTGGGGTCTACTAGGGTTATCATAAGAGCTCGGTTCTTGGGGAAAAATTGATTGGGCTACTCAGGGATTCGAGCACAAAATGAGTGGATTGGAGCAATGTCTTAGCTAGTTCACAGAAGATATAGATATTGAGTTTATAAAGGCCTTGCTCACTGTGAAAGTAGCTCATGTTCTCATGAAGAAATTTGGATGCTCACCGAAGAAGTAGACTTGGTGAAGGGAATGAAACATTAGCCTTGGAGATAAAAATGAGAAGTTCAATGTATCAAGCTAAGGGTTAAAGCTCACATGTATTATGGGAGATAGCCAAGCTCAATGACATGATAGGGGTATCTCGAATGGTTTAGAGCTCATTGTAGGAATGTGGGAAGTAGCGGTTCATAGTATTGGAGTTTTAGATTATGATCTCACAGTCGAGTAGAGCTCGGTCGAGATCAAAACAGGGTCGAGTCATGGGTAAAGAGGAGTCGAATTATACAATGGGAGGGAGCTCATCAAAAATGAGCCAGCCAAAAGTAGGTTGAGACCGAGTAAGTTCAAGGATATCATGCTCAGTTTTGCATAACTTTGAGAAATATTGCAAGCACATGCGGTGTTGAAGAGTATAAGCTCATGGTAGAATAGGAGCTCGACGTGGATCAAGCTTGGCTCCGATATATGTTTTTGTTGAGATGGACATAACATGGTGATAGCTCAGTGTTCAAGCAATGAAATAGAATACTAACTTGGCTTGACACTTATATAAGAAAGCTTGGTTGATAGGAGAACTTGTTGACTCAGTATGAATAATGCGTTCAATGTAGAAATGAAGAGGTTAGAAGTTTGACTCAATTGTGGAATAAAATACAAAGCCCATTTTGGAGCTTGATGCATCTATGGGGAGATGGTTTATAAGTAAGATGAAAGAGGAATCTTGGTTGATGCATAAGTAATAATGATATCAGGCTCACCATGAATGAAGTGGAGTCAATCGTAATAATATGAAGTGGAGTATACCCAGTGGTTAGCTCAAACATGGAACTTAGCGTGGAGCTTGACATTTATGGTGAAGGGAGTACCATCAATGTTGTCGAATGATGGTTAAGTCACTTAGTTGTAAGCATGCAAAATGGAAAAATATCATGAGAAATCTCGGCATCATACAATGAGCTACACAAAAATATCAAGCAGCTTGGTGAGAACGAAGCTCAGGAAGAATGGAGGAGAGCTCATTTTGAGTCCGACATTGAAGAAATAGAAGGAACTCAATCTTTGATTTATGAGCTTGGTTGCACATAATGACAGAGGAACTCATTTCAAAGTGATCTCAGCTCAATGCGATGGTGATGAGCTCAGAGCTCAGTTCTTGCAAAAGAGCAGGTTTTGGTTAGTTTTGAGCAAGTTGGTCACGAAGAGCTTGGTTTGTGAAGGTAGCTTGTAGAGGAAATGAAGCTCAGTTTGGAGATTGGTGAAAGCCCACTTTTTGAGATCGATGTAGAGGGATCGTCGGTTGGATACAGTTGTGCAAAGGGTTCGTTTTGGTCATGAAAGATATGGATCTGACATCGGAGGAGCTCAGACCCAACTTGATGAGTTGGCTTGGTGAGCCAACCACTGAGTTGGGATATTTTGGCTTTTTCCATTTTTTTCCCTTCAATGCAAACCGGTCAATAGGGGGCCCACTAGTATATTTATTTATTTAATATTTTTATTTAAATATTTTAAATAATAATATTTATTATTATTTAAATATTATTTTAATTAATTAAGAAGACTATGTCAAAAAAGCAATCAATGGCACATGATTGAACTCTCTCAAGTGGTTCAATCAAATATAATAAATGATACATCATGTACCTTTAATTTAGGAAGGAAATTTGACTCCTTCTCCCCTCTCTCTCAATTTCTTCTATAAATTTAAGTTGGAAGCTCATTTCAAGGGGTTCCAACAGGTCATACAAGTTGGAATAGTTAGACACTTTCCAAGTTGCCCCTCTCTTCACAAGCTGAGAAGCTGTGAATTTGTAGGCTCTCAAGCCTCTCTTCTCGAATTGTAATGGCAGCCTATGCCTTTTCACTGGTGTAATGATGCACCGTACAAGTGTTTGAAGTAATGAGAATTATGCTTTGTGATCATTTATATGTCCTTTCATGATTTTGTTGCTTCTATTTTGCCTCTCTCATGTTTTCAGGTGAACTGTGCAACTAGGGTTTCTTTTAAAAGTTTTAGAGGTCATTGTGCTTATCAAGGAGCGAAGTACTGTATGTCAAAGTGGTTTTGTAATGCATATCATTCTTTCTCATGGTCATCTCTCTTCATCGGTAGGCCAGGAAGTTGTCCAACAACACCTTTTCTTGGTGCATAACTGTTAGAGTAGGTATTTACCTTAGCTCATGTTCACCTAGGTACTTTATTTACCTTTATTGTATTTATCCTCACCCACTTATGTGTGTGGATATTTATTTTATCTTATTTAGATGTTAAGAGATATTATCTAGTTGTTAGGTATAGTTCTTTCCTTGATCTATGGTATTGACTAGATCCTTGATGTCTAGTTCTCTCCTAAATCTATGGTCTTAACTAGTTCTTTGATGACTAGTTATTTCCTTGATTTATGGCTTGATCTACAACCTTGATTGGTTCTTAGATTTTTATTCCTTGCCTATTTAAGCAAGGCCCATTCTCAATGTATTGCATTGAGTTCCATAATAATATATGATATTGTTTCTTTGTTTGCAAAGGTTTTATGTAAAGTTATTCTGGTGAATTGCTTTCATCTTATTGATTGTGTTGTTTGATTAGTATCTATGTTCTTGGCTTGGTATGATCTGGTTATTGTTACTTTCATGGTATCAGAGTAGGAGATTGCTATTGACATCCGTCTGTAAGTTTTATTTTGTAAATAAATTATTTGTGTATTCATATATTTGGGATTTGGTCGTATTTTGTTGCTGCATGCATTTTTATGTAAAAAAGAGGCTTCCATTAGATCCGAAAGGCATGAAAACCCTAATATCAACTGTAAACTTGGCAAATTCTAGAGGCAGTCATTTTTTGTGGTTTTTTATTTTTTGCAGAGAAGCACATAGGTGCACCTTGGGATTCGAGCCAAGGAAAAAAAACACAATTCTCGAGATCTACACAGGGTAATTTTTTTTTTGCAGCGTATCTATCTTAGTATTGGTCATATGAGGGCTTAAAGATTGTGATACCTACTAGTAGGTGCTTAACTTCAGCCCCCTTTAATTTTATTTGTGTGGTGAAGGCAACAACAATTTATTTAGTTTTAGTGGCAACTAAAATAAATAACAGTGCAAAATATTAAAAAGCTTGTATCTTTTGATCGGTAACTCAGTTTTGAGTGCCATTTTTTACAAAAGTGCTTGTTTTTTCATGTTCTCTCCATTGAAGTTATTTATTTTAAGACTTGCACTATAATTATAAAGTGCCAAATATGGAGGAGTGTTGTAACCAATTGTGGATGTAATTTCGGCTGAGCCCGACGTCCTAAACTTCTGGGAGTTGCATTTCGTATCTATCATGGATTCTAAGAATGATATGCTTTTCTCTGAAGTATGTGGACTTCAAGAGGATATTGTAAAATTTTTGGAAGAAAATAGATCACTCAAGAAGTGAAATTCTCTTGTACAATCACTCATTCATGATAAGGATACAATAATACAGTTCCTGTAGAACAAACTTGCTATCCTACAACATCACCATCATATTGTGGACAATGATATCCATGCTCCTAGTCCACTTGCAGTTGTTGCTCTTGTGCCCACTGACATTGATCTTCCTGTGTTTGAGCCTAAACCTGCTTTTGATGCTTCTAAACCTGTGAGGCTTGTTACTGCATGCTCTTCCACATCTGTGCCTATTACAGTAACACATGTTGTGTATCCTACTTCTGCTCAGCTGCATGTATTTTTTAAGAAACATACCACTGCATTCAATTCTCGCAAGCTCCATTCTATGGGTCTCACTAGTGGAGTCATTGACAGACATTCACAGGGTATTGTTTCCTCTACTCCACATGTTAAGTGGAATTCTCGTCGTGACATTGGTTTTTGAGTGGATACTTCATTGGGATCACACATTGACATACCTCATTTTTTTGTTCACTCAACTCTTTTTGAGGATCATGAGAAACACATGAGTTTTGCACCTTCACTCAGGCTTGAGAAACCTGAGATTTTAGATGTTAGACAGATTAACCTGACACACATTCTAATGTTCTTTTGCATGCACCCATTGTGCATTTTGCACCAAGTCTTATATAGGCATCTTCTTCATCCATCCATGTTGATTTGGGGTGGATATCTGATCACTCATGGAGGTGACATAGGCATTCATTGAGAGGACTCTACAGGCGTGGCTCCTCCACCATTCGGCCTCTTGCTCCACTTTCTATACCTTCTACATTGTGATGCTTCTTGTTTTGAGCATTTTTCTTTAGCAGGTGTAGTATATCTCTCTTGTTTGTTGAGAGATTTTGTATCTGTAATTTCAACACTTTTGGCATGTTGACATCATCTCTTGTGGGGGATTTTTTTTGGTGAAGTCCAGTGTTATTTTCTTAGTGTTCGAGTAGTTGATTTTGGGCAACTCATACAGATTTATAACGTCACTCCACCCATTTAGTAGTATGGGAGGGTGTGGAGTTGATCTTGCTTTTTCGGGTTTCATTGGATCCAGAAGGTTGGAAAACCCTAAGTTTTAGAGGTCATTGTTCTTATCAAGGAGTGAATTATTGTATGTTAAAGTGGGTTTGTAATGCATATCATTCTTTCTCATGATCATCTCTCTTCATCAACAGGCCTGAAAGTTTTCTAACAACACCTTTGCTTGGTGCATAATCACTTCTAGTATAGGTTTTATTTCCTTGCAAATCTCTCTCCCTAATCCCTTGAAATGTGAGTATATGTGTATTTATCCATTTTTATTGTATTAGGAGTAGTGTAGTGCTTAGTTTAGGAAGAGGAAGCCGACGTTCTCTGGAGGTTCACCTCGAGCCCAAGTCCCACAGCTTGAGAGGTGATCCCATGTGTCTCAATCACATCGAATGTCGTATTTACTTTCAAGACATTTGGGGGTGCAGTGATTTGGTGACAACAAGTCCCAAGACTTTTTTCTACTTGAAACAAATCTAAATGGCTCCTTGATTCTCGGGACCACTAGTCGTGCACTGAAAGAATGACTTGTCTAGAGAAATGCATGGGGTTTCAAGTTGATCTATTTTTTACACCATGTATAGTATTGAAAATTATTTCCATTTATATTTTATTTGGCTTATAACTCATTATGGCACTCCCATAATCTTTCTTTGAAGTTCAAGTACTTTTTATGGTGTGAGCTCCTTCAGGCCTAAAACCCCGCTTTCATTGAATTGGCTCCAAAACCTCCAAAACTTCACGAAACATTCCAAAATGAGTTCCACAAAATTTTAATCTCTTGAATACTCCTCCATGATGAGTTATAGCCTTTTGATCTACTATGAAAATGATACGCTAGTCATAAGAAGGTAAAATTTTAGTGGCCAATATTCGTAGTTTGGCGAATAGTAGAATTATGGGAATTTGATTTTGGTGAATACTATAACATCAGTAGTACCCATATTTTTCCCAAGAATCCCATAAAAAATAATCTATCCCATCTACATCACAAAGGAATTTCCAATCCCAATGTATATTTTTAAATTAAATCGCCGCATGATAGTCACGTCGAGATTTAAAAACATTAATTTTTTCCAAGAAATCGACGCACAGGGATTTGAAAAAATTCATGTTTCACCAAGAAATCAATGTGCCGAGATTTGAAAACATTAATTTTTGCCAAGAAATCTATGCGCTGGGATTTGAAAACATTAATATTTCACCAAAAATTCTAATAACCTTATTTGTCTAAGAAATCATTCCCAAAATTTTCCCTATATATGCACAAAGGTGATGTTGTCCCACAATTTTCCAATTTGCGTATTTGTGAAGTAGTAGAAAGGGATTTAGTAAATTGTCATATTACAATTTTCTTACAAAATTTCAAATAAATCTAGGTCTTTCCAGGGTCTGGCTAGTTCGTTACAATTTACATCCTAGAAGAACTTATTACAGATGAGTCCTCAGTCTATTTGAGACCTTTTTTCTTTCATGTCGCATTGCTTTATAAGTGATTCCACCTTTGTAAGTTATTACAAATCTTGAACATCCTCATCCTCATAACCACTATTATTTTTTATATCATCTAGGATAGTTCTCCGCCTTCAGAAAATCATAACTAGTTTTCCTATCTTAGGTACATCTAGATTCTACGTAATATATATATATATATATATATATATTAAAATCACTTAATACATCTCCACGAGCTGGTGATCTATAGATTCCTTGCTTTATCAGTGTATCTTCTTTGAATATTTTTGTTAATGTTCTCTCTTCTACACTATATATATATATACATACTGTGGTTTCACTTTCCATTTATTCCACAACCAATACCATGACCATTTATCATTGTTCGCTGACACTTCCTCATCCCACAACGGACCTGAAGGATATATAAAATGTGGTACATATAGGGGAATTTCCTTAGGAAACTGACATAATGGTGACACATGGAAAAGACCTTTCGAGAGTCGGGACCTGCTTTGGACCCAAAAACATATCAACTATGGCTCATTCTATGGGGTTCACGTTCACTGGGAGGATTTGGTTGGGAATATGAGGTTAATGGAATGCTGAAAAACAATAATGAACAAAATAGAGACCATATAGAGATGTCTGAAATGAAAAATTCAAGAAATGCAAAAGGGAAAAAAGTTACAACAATGAACCAAAATCAAGATAATTTGCATTTGGAAAAACAAAAGATAGAAAATAGTAGTTGTGGGAAAAATACATACATCTTCTCACAATGATTCTTCTTGATACTACCATTTTCCTCAGTGTGATGTACTTCAAAAATTTTAAGTCTTGGAAACATAAAGTATTGAATGTACTCCAAGAATGGATTTCCTTCAATAATCTGAGGAGCACAAAATGCTTTCTTTATCTTCACATTCACTTATGGCACTTCCTGTGAAAATAATCATGTTATAAATCCATCAGAAACTTGTATAGTAGTACTAATTTGATTTTATTAATGTTGAGACAAAGTTGGAATCTATCTCTCCATAGTAATAATTTTCCAAAAAAGAATGTATGAGTTTACACCACCTCTTCTTCCTCCATGAAGATTGCAGAAGTGGGATCACTCTTCGACATCTTTTCTTGTCCTTATTGTAGCATGCTTAATTTTTACCACCATTTTCCTCACTACAATGTACTTCAAACTTTTTAAACCATGAAAACATAATGTATTGAATGTACTCCAAGCATGGATTTCCTTCAACAATTTGAGGAGCACAAAATACTTTCTTTATCTTCACATTCACTTCTTTCACTTCCTATGAAAATAATCGTGTTATAAATCGATCAGAAAATGTATAGTAATACTAGTTCACTTTTATTAATGTTGAGGAAAAGTTGGAATCTATCTCTCCATAGAAATAATTTTTGAAAAAATAATGTCGGGGTTTACACCACCTCTTCTTCCTCTATGAAGATTGCAGAAGTGGGATCACTCTTTGACATCTTATCTTATCCTTGTTGTAGCATGCTTATTTGTTACCATCATTTTCCTCACTGTGATGTACTTCAAAATTTTTAAACCATGGAAACATAATGTATTGAATGTACTCCAAGCATGGATTTCCTTCAACAATCTGAGGAGCAAAAAATTCTTTCTTTATCTTCATATTCACTTCTGACACTTCCTGTGAAAATAATTGTGTTATAAATCCATCATAAACTATATAGTAATACTAATTTACTTTTATTAATGTTGAGGAAAATTTGGAATCTATCTCTCCACAACAAGAATTTTCCAAAAAATAATTTAGGGGTTTACACCACCTCTTCTTCCTCCATGAAGATTGAAGAAGTGGGATCACTCTTTGACATCTTTTCTTGTCCTTTTCATAGTCTAGACAACATGTCTATAATATTTAATATAAAGGAAAGACATCAACATCTGGGGATATTTTTAATTCCTGTATCCTTCAAGTTTCTTGAACTCATTTTCCAAGTAGGAACATGAGAATATAAAAAGAATAACCTTATCATGATTGTATCTTATGTGAAACATTAGATCAAATTATTCAAGCTTCTCTCGAGAATAATGATACTTTAGATAACTTTGACACATTGAAATTTCATTGTCAAGCCAAATAACCCTACATACATTCTCAACCTTGAATTCATAATCTCATACCATAATGAGTAATATATGGAAGACCATATTGTAGACACCAAAAATCTACACTCCCTCTTGATCATTGTCTTAAGGTCATTTACGATAGAAAATGACCCATTTACGACACTCTGAAACATTAAAACACCCATTGGTCCCTTTTAATTAGATTAATTTAATACATACCACCACATCCCTAAGTCTCATTAATTAATTAATTAATGTAAATTAAAATATATAAGTAACCTCACACCTCACCCTCACACCTCACCATGATAACTCAGACACCTTCACTAGTTGCAACTAATTAACTAGTTTACTAAATCTTCAAAAAATATCACTAGATCATCCTTAACTAGCCATAACTAAAACAACTTTCTAAAATAACTCACATCTTCATCCTAACTAACTTGTCCCAAGTTTGAGTCTCTCTCATCTCTTATCTTAACCACTTCAAAATCCTCCAAAATCGAGTTGGAAATAGAAGTAAAATCACTCCTTTTGAACACCTAACTAAGATTTCCCGCAATCGTCAATGATCTATATAAACTTGTTTCCAGACCTCTTTTGGGAGATAATTTTGGGTGTGTTGCAGTTAAATTTTACTCTTTCTTAGGAAGTTTAGAGTCAAATCATCTTCAACCAAGATCCATCACTATTACGCTGCTTCGGAATTGTTAATTTGTTTGTTATATCATCTGCTCTCATTATACAATCAACTTTATTTATCTACTATCCATTTGTTCACTCATGTAAGGTAATCGTTTTGTTTTTTGTTTTCTTTTGGTCACTAATTGTAGGTATTTTTTTTGTTATACAATTATCATATCATATATGTTATGATAATTTCTTTAAATCATAGTGTAATTAAGTTTTTGTCTCAGTTTTTGTAGGCTGTTAAAATTAACAACAATTGCCAGCAATTTTCCTGATCACCAGTGATTCATGTTCAATATTTCTTTTATTACCTATTTCTCATAATCTTCCTAACCTTTCTTGTTGGTTTTCTGTCATTTTCTACATATTCCCCAACATGGTGATTTCACATGGCCTTAGGTTGTAGTAATTATCCTACTACTGACATTGTCACTTTTCCCCTTATCCATCATCCTTTGTACTGGGAGCAGTATAAGTTGATTTATAGCCTAGAGCTTTGTGTAATTCAGGCTGCACCATTTTATCATCTAGAAGCCATATTTGCATCAAATCAGTGTATCTAAGAAGTGACTAAGGAATTTTGGGATGCTTATTACAAGGCTCAAAGGCTCAAGGAACACCTTGCACAATATAAACACAACTATGAATCTAGTTTAGACATACTGGAGGATTACCATACTACATCAGAGTTCGACACCGACAGTTATATCAACATCCCTAAAACTAAAACCACACTTGGACATATCTACGATACTCAAGAAGAAGTGTAAAAATTCTTTGTTAAGGATTTTATCTCTGAACCTGATTCTTATTTCACTGAAAAGGAAAACCTAGTTAGGTCTGTATGATCTAATTTCTCTGAGAAATTGTGCACGGATCAAGAATATGATATTTGTTTCTAAAATTGTATCATGATTTTATGTATCTATCCACCTAAATAAATGAAATCCATAGTTCATAGTTTCCAGTCTGTCATGATTTATTACAACATTATTATCAATAAAGAACTTGATTGATTTGTGAGTAGGTTGATATCCATTAAAGGAAGTATCTTGTTTAAATGCTTTGATTTGTAGGCTTTCTTACAGGGAAGAATCCTTGTTCACTTTCTTCATAGAGCACAATATCACACAACATCCATCTACATCCATGGGTATCCCAGAAACCCCACCATACTAAGGTTGAGTTAAGTTATTACCCCCCTTAAGACATAAAGTAAACCCAAGGTTAAAACCGTGCTCGACATTTTGGCACAACGGGTGGGACACTTGTCCATTCTTTTCTTATTTTAATTTATTAATACTTTAACCACTATTTTTCATTGTCTGTCAATCACCCACAATTAGGCTAATTGCTTGCGATTTTCTAAATCATCCACAATTCCTCTGTGTAGTTTTTCATTTAATTTCTTAACAAGTTTTTTATTTGTTTTTTTCTATTTTTGTCTTCTGCTAATTTAATTACAGGGTGTTTTTATTGGGAGTTTTTTCTTCTGTATTTACTAAACACACGCTTTGGAAAAATTTCTAAAATTTGAAATAAAATAAAATAAAATAGGAGCTCTCTCATGATAATTTTTGAAAACCATATTATTCTTGTTTATTTTATCCTCATTGAAATTAACATTTCATTTTGGATCTTAAAATGAATCATTGCATACTTCTTGATCATCTAGTTTTAATTAGGGAGGTGAAATCGTTGCATCCACTTATTTTCCCCCACACACAACCAAATGACTCCAAAATCAAAAACACCTTCAAACAATCCCCACCGAGGTGAAACTGATTAGGATTTCATCACCCAATAGGGAAGCTGACTCGGTGTTCTGGCCGAGTATAATCTCCTATTTATTGGTATATATTGGCTCAGCATATGACTCCCTTATCGCAGTGGGACCATGTAATGAGGGGGTAGGCCTCAATATACAATCTCGTACCAGTAGCAGTACATAGTTGGGCCTCACATACATTTAGGTATATCAAGGACTCCACCTATTTGGCCCTAGAATATTTGGCTAAGTACAAGAAGACGCATTGGCACACGGGACCTAATTAAAGAAGGTTGTGTGAATTGAAGGTGTGACGGGTAGGGTTATAGTAAGGTTTAGTAGAACACATGGCACATGCACGTAAGACAAGACAAGTTTTGGGACTTAGCCATATTCAAATTTCAAGGAAGCACGTAAGGAAAACATGACCCGTCTAACATGTGGAGTGGATAAGGTGCCATCTTGGTAGTTGTAGGATCAAGAATGGAATATTCCATGCATGCGATGGAAGGATCCAAAAAGACATCATTGCAAAGAATGGAAACTTGGATCAAAGGAATCATGCTCCATTGGAGGACCACTTGGACACTTGGCATCTGTTCTATTACCTCAGAAGGTATGGTGGTGAAGGAAAAAAGCTATATATATAGATGTGCGGGTAGTAGAGGTGGGGGAAGAGAGGAGAATCTCTGCAGAAATATAATGGTGGATTCTATGGGTTAGGAGTAGAAGAAATATAGGATTGATGGCATATTTAGAAGGATGGGTCTATGTTTATCCTTGTAATATGAAGGACGTAGCTTAGTTTCTGATGCATGACATTGCTTTGCATTATTATATTGGTCTCTTATGGCCTCAATGAATGTAATGTGGTTATTGAACTCAAAATATAAGGTTCTGTTCTAAAGAATATATGTGTTCATGACCATAAATCCTAGTGCATTTCCCTTATGTTATGAATCAGTTATGTATTCTATTAGATACTTATCTTTTATGGATGCATTGATATGATAACTCGTCCTAGGCTCTTAGAATGAACGCATGGTTATTTTCCATTCTTTTGCACTTAAGTATCTATCATAGATGATGTATTCTTACACAAATCACATAAAAGAGGGGCTCAATGCCCGCGCATGCCTTGAGAGAGTACCCAACATCCCCTAGGTGATAGGACGACACACATGGGATTAAATAGTTGTTTTAAGGGTATACAAATGACTACATCTTGGTTCCATTGCTGGGACCTCTTTTCAAAGTTGTCATGAAAAATGACATACATATTGGTCCCTGAGATGCATGATGATAGAACATCTGACCTTGGAAAGTGTTGAAGCATGGTTTAATATCATAGAGGACAATTTTTCTCAAAGATTCAACATTGGATCTAAGTTTGATGCAAGTGGATGGGTAAAAGAGAACCTGTACCATGAGTTATATGAGACATTCTTCTACTATTTTCCAGTATAAATATATGAATGGATTTACATATATGCATCCATATCAAGTTGGTACTACAGATTACGCGTATGGACCCATGATGATTACCAGAGGCTGCAAGAAGCAGATCTGACTTGGAAGGGTACTATTGATTACTAGTGGAAAGGAGTGTTGACCAGTTATACTCTAGAATATGCCATTTCTACGTATTTTTTCCCAGAATTTGTTGAGTTCAAGTTGCTGAGGGAACCCAGAGGATCATTTTTACATGGTATTCCTTTGGCTATGAAGATCTTGGTCATTACCCTAAGTTTAGAGGCATTCCCCATGGCCAGCTAAGCTTCTCTAAGTGCTAGGTCAGGAAGCAAGGGTAGAGGAAGATGGAAGACATTGCGGAAGAAAAAGAGAGGGAAGAAAGAGGACTCAAGTATGGTAAAGCATGTGAAAGGGAGATTTCTATAAAATGTGAGGTTGCAAGTGTGATGGATCTATGGAGGAAAAAATTATGGGAAGGAGTTGAGGTTCATGCAAAGGATGTGGAACTTGAGAATATTATGCTACCCCATCTTGGTAAGCACAGGAGAGAGACCCCTTCAGCTTCTGATGAGAGTTCATCTCATGGATAAAGAAGATCCATCGGCGTGCATCTAAACCCACCTAGTGACCAAACCATGGCACTTGGTTTTCCAAATCAAGAAATAAGTATTTCTAACAGAGTTAATATTGGGGGAAGTAACTGATTTGTTTCCATGAGATATAATTTATCATTTGGGACATCTTTGGTTTTGTAAACCATTCCGATATTGGGAGGAATTTTTAGACAAGGTGTAAGTACATAAGGTTTGGGTATTACATTTGGGAGTGGTGTGGGACACATAACTAGCAGTGGGACAATATCACAAACCATCAGTACATAGGTCTATGGGATGTTGAGAACACTAGGCATGACCACTTTAAGCTAGTTTCTAGCTACAAGAGGTGTAATTGGTGGTGTAGGAGATGGAGTACATGGTGGACCTAGTAGATATAGATGATGTGGTGGGTTAGGAGGAACAAGACCTGGTGGATCCAGTGGATATGGTGGAGGAAGAAACATCGGAGGGAACCAAGGATCGGGATCAGGAGGACAAGGGCCTCAACCACCTCCATAAGTGTTTTTTGAGATGTCTTTGCACTTACCAGAATACAAGGGTATTGAGGATGTTGCAGAGCATGTGCACAAGTGTGAATTACTATGGTGTGCAAAAGGAATCACTACCCTAGAGTGGAAGGAAATTCAGTTTGTAACTACGTTGCAAGGGTGTGCACATAGTGGGTACCGGAAATAAGACCCCGATCAAACGGTGGTAGACTACACTGCATTAAAGAATGCCTTTGTAGAAGAGCATCAGTTCTCTGAAGGAGATCTAACAAGGAATGAAAGAGAGTGTGTAGGAGTATGATGTGTAGTTAAAAAATCTCTTGTCAAAACTATCTTATGACATTCACCCTTCTCCACATGCTCAATAATTTGTTTGAGGATATATAACACAATTTAGAAGGGCACTATCACATAATACTTTTATAGACCTGTGTGAGGCATTAGAAGCTTCCCTGCACGCTGAGGTGGTTGGGAGAATTGATACTAGTGTTAGCCCCTTTCTAGAGGCTTAAATTTCTACAATGGCCAAGCAGTTGGAGAATTTTTCTGTAAATGCATCACATGAGGTTTATAGTGGGCTTTGGTGTAAAGAATGTGAAGTGGAAGGGCATGGAAAGGATAGTTTCCCTCAGAAGTTGGTATGCACCATGATGATAGACTATGGGATTTACCATGGGGATCATGATGCAAATAGGTGTCCTCTACTACAGCGTGCAATATGCAAGAATGTTTCTCACTATTTTAATATTTATACCTCTAGGACCCATGATACCAAGGATTGCAGACTGATTCATCAGATTCACGATGCTATTGATCTTGGTGTGTGCTAGACTATTCTTGTAAGTAGTTCTAAGGATGATGATTGTCACTATGAAGGGTGCATAGATGGAGGAGCGTGTGGAAGAAGTTTTCATGGAGGATTTCATGGTTGCAGTAACTGTGGAAGAGGATGAAGTGAATTCCCACGAGGAACGTGTTATAACTTTGGATCTATAGAGCATTACAAGAACGAGTGTCTTGATCTATTGCAATGCTCGTTGTGTGGAAAGAAACATAAGTACAAAGAGTGTTTAGAGATTTATGAGCATATGAACCAGCAACACAGGAAGGAAAAAGGCACTTGTATGGTGAGTGTAAATAAGACCAACTCATATTGGATGCCAAGAGTAGCGCGTGAGACAAAACTAGAGCCTGTATTGGTGATGACAGGAGCAGAGGTAATGCACACCAAGGATATGCCAAGATAAAGGAAACTGGTTTTAAGAGTGGAAGTGGTACATGGAAATTATCCAGACCCTGATCATCAGAAGGAGCTGTATCAAGAGACTATGGGTGTGATTCATAGTTTGCAAGGGGAGATCCAATGTCTAAAGGAGTAGTTAATGTAGTTGGAGCAAAGGAAGAATGTCAAGGCTTAGAAGGAGGACCTGGATGAAGTTAGAGAAGTATGTAGGATGTTAAGGCAAGAGAATATTATTCCCTTGCTAGGAGAATGGCTGAAGGAGAAGGTACCATGCATCAGAGCAGAGCGCGAAAGGAAGGTTTTAAATGCAAACTTTCCTCCTCACATCCTTGACTATAATAAGGGGATTAAATTGAATGAAGTTGTTGATGGGTGGCTTCTTAACAATATTCTCATCGAAACAAGAGTGAAGGTCAATGTTCTTACTTTAGATGCCTGACATCAAATGGGAAGACCCACACTACAATCATCTTCGAATGTGTTATATATGAAAAAAAACAAAGGAAATGCCCATTGGAGTCTTGAAGGATGTAGTTATCACTATTCAAGGGGCCACATTCACTGGAGATTTCAAATTCTTGGCACTCACTGAGGTAAAAAAATTTCCAGCATTGCTTGGGCACCCATGGTGTTATAAGAACAATGTTGACATGCAGTTTAATAAGGGATATATTAGTTTTGAGAATAAGGAAGAAAGGGTGATTATCCCTTTAAAAAATAGTAATTCAGTGCCCTATACTGAGCCTTTGGGGGAGGAAGTCCTTGAAATAATCTATGTGTGCTCCATCAGAGATCGTGAGATAATTCATCCCACATAGGGAGTTATCCAGTTTGAATATGCTCAGTCCTTGAGTTATACCACTAGCGTGGCATGTGATAATTGGGCACATGAGACTTATAAGTTGATTGGGTGACAGATGAGAGGATTTGTAATAAGGGTGAAGAAGGCACATTTAGTCAAGCACTTAGGAGGGAAGAAGTTGCCAAGTTACTCTGGAGAAGCATACCCTAAAATTTTCTTGCGAGAAATGAAGGCCCAGTGGAAGAATGAGGACGAGAGAAGGGAAATTCTCAGTTATAACCTGCTTGGAACTACATTGCGCTCGTGGGCTACACATTGAGAGAGCCTCCTAGAATGGCATGAGGTAAGAATCACATTTTATGTAAGGTTCTCTAGGAGCAACACACCCATTTTCATACAAGATTACCATGGTAAAGAGACCACCTCATCTCATGTCCAAGCATGTGAGAAGGCATGGATGGGAAGTGAAAAATCATTACCACCTTCATTATGGGTGCATAAGTTTTATTCCACCTTACAAGGTTGTGCACATGCATGGTATATTCATTCGGAGATGCTTCATCAAACAGGTAATTAGCAGGAGTTGGCGGATGATCTCATTCAATATTTCAAGTATAGGTGTACCAAGCCATCAATGCATAAGGTGTTGTAAGTAACCAAACACCTTACAATGGGAGATAGTGCTATGGAAGAAGATAGGCTACTGAATTTGCTAAGTGATCCTTATTTGGAGATGTGCCTCAATGAAGAAGAATAAGAGGAAGTACAACTTGAGAACATGTGCATGGAAAAAGAAAAAGGAAAAATGGTCTATGTAGTAGATGGTGAAGAAATGGAAAGTTTGGATGTTAACCATTCTAAAGGTACGTGTGAAGTCATAGATAACATTGATGAGCGAGCACACACTTACCATGAGCCTGAAGAAAAAGAATGTTAACATTGGGACAAAGACAGAACCTAAGGAAGCTATTGAGGACTATTGGTTAGAAAAGGAAGTTTCAAAGGTCATTTATTTGTTGCGCGAGTTCAAGGATTTTTTCCCTTACAGGTACCATAAACTAAAAGGTGTCCACCATTCCTTGGGGGAAATGAAGATCAAGTTGAATGAATGCCGAAAGAGGCCTTATCGGATGAATCCAAATTTGTGCATACGGGTCAAAGAAGAAATAGATAAGATGATAGCATCTGGTATCATTGAGTTTGTGGAATAATCATAATGATTAGGCCCAATGGTCATCAGTATCAAGAAGGATGGAAGAATAAGGATCTGTGTGGACTACAGGGACCTAAATGCAGTATGTGTCATTGACCCTTTCCAAACCCCCTTTACTAAAGAAATTATGAAGGGAGTGGCTGGGCACGAAGTTTACTCTTTCACAGATGGGTTCTCAGGGTATCGCCAAGTCAGGATTGCAAAGGAAGACTAGAGAAAGATAACTTTCACCACTTAATGGGGAAGTTTTTCCTAAATGGTTATTCCTTTTAGATTGAAGAATGCACCTGCTATGTTCTCACGCATTGTGGTACAAGCATTCAAGAACTTCATCCATAAATTTCTTCAATTTTACCTCAATGACTGGACAATTATGGGTTAGTGAAAGACCATTGTGACAACTTGAGGCTGATGTTTAAGAGATGTTAACAATTAAAGATATCCCCCAACATTAAGAAATGTGTCTTTACTACTCCATTTGGAACCCTGTTAGGACATATTATATGTAAAGAAGGCTTACTAGTGGATCTCACCAAAGTTACCGCTATTATGGGATTAGGGGAGCTTACTAGTCAAATCACAGTGCACGGATTCCTTTGGCATATGGGGTACTACAAGAAATTCATTAAGGGGTATGCCAAGATTGTCATGCCCTTGGAGTAATCACTAAAACACAAGAGTTCCTTTCATTGGGGAGAGGCGCGGTAGAAGGAATTTGACACTTTGAAGGACATGCTTGTCATTACACCCATACTACATTTTCCTTCTTGGGATAAGCCTTTCCATGTGCATGTTGATGCCTCAAGAAAAACCATGGGAGCTATACTATCACATCCTGATGAGGGGTTTGTTGATCACCCCTTATGTTTTGCAAGAAGGAAGTTGACACTGGTATAAAAAATTTACATAACTACTAAATGCGAGGCACTATCAATGACCTACGCACTACATAAGTTTAGATATTACCTATTGGAAACACCATTTATATTATACATAGACCACATGGCATTGAAATACTTTGTGAAAAATCTCATTTCGCAAGGGTACATATGTTGTTGGGTCCTATTATTCCAAGAGTTTGAGTTCATGGTAGTTGTAAAACTAGGGAAGAGCAATTCAGGACCTGACCACTTATAAAGGATTAACTCAGGGGAAGACATACAAAGCATAGAGGATACCATGTTAGACACACAACTATTTAGGTTGTGGCACACATCCTTAGACTTGGAAGATATCACAGTGTTCTTGAAAACTGGTATGGCATCAGACGGGATGAAGGCTCTAGAGAGGAATTAGTTAACAATACGTGTCATACCCTAAATGTTGATTAGCAGAGATCTGTATAAGTATGGATGTGATAATGTTTTACGTCGATACGTATTAGAAAATGAACGCATGGAAATTATGGAGGAAGCGTATGGCGGGATTGCAGGAGGAAACTATGTAGGAAATGCTACCATGTGGAAGATTTTACTAGCAGGGCTTTGGTGGGAAACCATCTACCAGGATTGTATTAAGTTTTACAAGGCATGTGACCATTTACAACTCCTTGGAAAACCTGGAAAGAGGGATGAAATGCCTTTGTGACCAATAGCCAACGCTGAACCATTAGAAAAATGGGAAATAAAATTTAAAGGGCCAACTTTTCTAGCTATACGAAGGACTGGTTCATGGTATATCATCACTTGTACTAATTACTTGACACGATGGGTAGAGGAAATTCCTACGAAGGATTACACTGTAGTGATAGCTATTAAATTTTAATGGGATAACATAATCAACAGGTATGGTTATGCTTTAAGCTTAACAAGTGATAGGAGTACACATTTTCCCAATGAAATGGTTAGGATTCTACTAGTAGAATTTATGGTGGCCCATCACAAGACTACCCCTTATCACCCTCAAGAAAATGGAACTGCAGAAGCATTTTAAAAAATACTAAGTCACATGTTGACCAAGAACTATGATGTTGGAAGACAAGATTGGGATGAAAAGGTATCATTCATTCTGTGGGTATACAGGAAAACCTACAAGAGGTTAAACAAAACCACACCATTTCAATTGGTTTTTGGTGCGGAAGCTATTTTACTGGTTGAATTCATGTTACCATCATTGCATATAGTGCACGCAGGAGGGTAGGATGATGAACAAGCACTAGAAGAGATGATTGATAAGTTGACATAGCTAGACGAAAGGTGATCACTAGCTAGATGGAGTCAGAAGATAGAAAAGGCAAGACAAAAGACATGACATGATTGTCATATCAAGAACAAGTAGTTTGAGGTTGGGCAGATGGTATTGTTGTATGATTCCAAGTTTCTATGCCATTAGGGAAGTTGAAATTCCATTGGTTGGGCTCATACATCATCTCATACATCCTTGATTTAGGAATTTTCCAGTTATAAGTGCTAGATGGGATGAGATTTCAAAGTCATTTCAATGGGATTAGGTTGAAGCCCTACTATAAATAAGTCTTCTTGGTGTTTATAAATAACGCAGTATTTCCAGTTAGCTTAAGATTTCCCTTTATGCTATTTATTTTCTTGTGTTTCCCTTTCTCGTTGATTGTTCCTTTTTTTTTTTCTGTTTTGCACCTTGTGCGCGAGTAACAAAATTATTTTCCAAGGTTGTGTATGCACAAAGGACCACACATTTATTTTAGTGTGGGATGGAGTAATATAAAGAAAAGTATAAGCTAGTAGTAAAAGTTGAGTGGCCTAGTAGAAGGAAGAGGGTAAGATTAAGAAAGCGCGTGGAGAAATAGTGGATAATGAATTATGGTGTCAAGAAGGATGTAACAAAGACCATGTACAAAGAATGAAGAGCACATGAACACCATGAGGTAGACGAAGGCAAAAATTAGGTTAAGGATAGAAGAAGTGCCTTTGGCACTGTAGACGCGTGCATAAGATTCTCTGGTCAGATTGTATTTTTGTGCACCAGAAGGTTATAGAATGTTTTTCGTGTAGGATTGGGTGCATGGGTAAGGGTGTTTAAATTCAGCCCAGTGGAAAAAGTTGCATTTAATGTTAAGTACATTGGTAGGTGGTATAGAATTTATTGCTGGAGGGGAGAAAAAACTATAAGTATGAGTTTGGGAAAGTCATTATATTACCTTTCTATTGTGAAATTAAAGTGCTCTTGTGAAGTAGGGCATCAAAAGAGATTTGTGTGAAGGAAGAAGAATCCTAGAAATCTAAGTGCGTGACACAAATAGATCTACATACCAGAGTGAAAAGAGTACATGGGCGTGGGGAGAATTAGTTTCTAGTGCACCTTCTTGTGGAAGGTTTTCCTAGTTAGGTTTTGGCATTTAGGGCATGGAGATAGAAGGATTTCTTCCAGGAATTGAGTTTCAAGATTGAGCAGAGTAGTAGAGAAGAGAAAGGAGTTTTAAATTTTAAACCGATAGAAAGAATGGCACCAAAGAAGGTGACCATTTCAATGAATAAATAGAAGGGAAAGAGAAAAGGAAAACAAACCGCTACCCTTGTGAGCTCCAATGAGAAATGGTATGCAGAAATGTAGTACTTAGATAGAGTGTTCCTGGGAAACAAGAGGGTATCGCACTTGAGACAAATGGCCGTAAGTGATTACAACCATCACACGAGCACTATAGAGAAATAACTGGTGCTGGAGATGGTTCTTCCAAAAAAACAAGAGGACACCAGATGGAATGCCAATATATAGTGACGAAGTGAAAGTAAAGTTGGAAAAGGAAGGGCTATTATAACTGTATGAGCTGCCTTACTTTGGCAAGCCCGATCAGCTATATCAATGGTTGATGTTGCACATGCATGAAGACCATTACTACTTTATAGGCCGCAAGATGCACATAACACCTCAGCTAATATCCAAATTCACTACCTTGAATTGTGAAGGAGAACCCATAGATGATGATCTGAGTGATAAGGAATCCATCAAAGAAATAATAGCAGCTTATGAATACAAAAGCGGTTTGCTGTACTTTGACATCATAGAAATTCTAGACCTTGTTATGAGGATGGCTACACACCTAGTCACCAACCTTAATGATAAGGAAATATGGAAGCAAGTGAATAAGGTTATACAAGGTTGAATGTATGCCAGAAAATATCAAAAGGGACAATTTATAACTTGTCTTCTTTTATTTCGAATGAAATCAAAATTAGTGCGCAGGAAGGAGAAAATATCTTATTTGGAAACATCCTCACCATCATCTTCTCAGAGATTGGAGTACCAAATGAGCCAGATTTTTTTTTTGGGAGTATCTAAAATAGAACCCCTCGCCTGCGAAAGGTTCAAGAAGTACACTTGTGAAACCATGATGGTCACTCACAAAGCGTGCCTAGAGAAGTGGTACAAACAAATGTGTGACGCATTTGGGGAAGAGTGGAGGATCTTAGAGTAGTTGCCTATGCTCGTGGATGGAGAAGAAAAATTTGTAGTTTATCAACATTTCTACATTGGTAGGTTTACATTGACAAATGGGACTAAGAGCCCATGGTGCAAGCTACCCTTCTCCTTTATCATGCAATACTTCCAGGCATGGGTCAACCCTTTTCAGAAGTTGACCAAGACCACCATGAGCTGCATCGAAATCTCTTCTACCCTAAGAAGTGTGCGTATATGGAGAAGTATGTCTCCCATAAAGTACAAATAATGAATCCGATAACACTGTTGATCACCAGAAGGGCTACAGTAAGGGTATATCTACGCATAAGGCCTAAGTTTGAGAAAGGTTCCTATCTGGAGAGTGATGTGCCCATTCTAGAATACCACATTGGTTGGAGAAAGACCACGCCAAAGAAGAGGAAAAGAGAAGAGGTGTAGGAAAAAAGGCACCAATTTTGCAAACTGCATAATCATTGGGTACGCCGGAAGTAGTCATGAATCCTAACATTTATGCACATGGAAATAAGTCCCTACTCAAGGAAAAGACCCCAAAAGAAGAGGTTCTAGATCATGAAGAACCCCTTGCATATGAAGAGTCACCAAAGAATATGTCTCTTGTTAAGGAGAGGGAGAAATAATAATATCATATACTAGAATCACCAGTTAGGAAGAAGTAGAAGTTGACATAAGAGGCAGACTCGAAGGAGACAAAGATCTTAGAGGCCTACATTGGTGACAAGGATGATGATGAGCTTGAAGGAGATGAAGACCAACTGGTATATGATGTAAATGACTTGAAGGAGGAAGGTGAAGAGAAGTATGACAAGGGGGATGAAGAAGAAAATAATGACAAGGAGGAAGCAAAGGATCAAGGAAAGGGGGTGAGCGAAGAAGTAAGAACAAAAAATCAGGGAACCCCAAGCCTCACTGAGGAACAAGTGGAAAAATTCATGGAGAGAGAAGTGGCAAGCATCATTGAGGATTTGGTGGAGTAGGAGTTAGAGTGGAGCGCAGATGATATTTTGAAGGAGATGGAGGAAGAAAGCATTGGAAAAGAATATGGCAGCATGGCTGGAAATCCCAATTTGGCTGTAAGATTCCTAAAGGCTACACGAACAGGTGGGAAAGGCATCGTGATAGAATAAGGGAAAGGAAAGGGATATATTAATGATCCAATAAAATTGCTACGCATGTGTTTTCAAAGCACCATACCAATGGAAAAACTCCCAGTTGTGTCTTCGTTTGATGAAGAAGGCACATATCCCTGAACCAAGAAGATGTTATCTTGGGAATTCAAGTCCCATGTGGATGAACCTAAGTTCAAAGTAAGTCAAGGAGCGATGATGAAGGTGCTAGAAACAAAAGGATTTAATCCCATGGTGAATGCTTAATAATTATCAGATGAGCAGGTCTGCAACACACTCAAAAAAGTATTAGTTGAGATTGAGGCCAGACTATTTAGAAGGAATGATAGAGTAAGATTCCTGGAGGAGGAATTGGAGAAGGAAAATAAGGAGCTCACTAAGAAGAGAAAGAAATTAAAGCAAAAATTTCTTATCAGTGTGCAGTTAAGGTGTGAACCAAAAGAGGAGAAAGCAAGGGTAGGTGAGCTACACAAGAAGATTGAAATGATTATGGGTGCTATTGTTTTAAAGCATCCTAACCTAGCACCACACAAGCAAAAATATGAATCAACCTTGCAGTGTATAGAGGATTTGACCCACAACCTCATGATGGAAAGGTGGACACTTTCCTTAGAGTCTACATAAGAGGTGTTGATGCACCAAGAAAAGGAGGAGAAGGTGAAATTTGTCGAGATTGTTGCTCGGTATAATAAATTCCTTGCAGAAGTAAAGGCACCACATAAGTCATAGAAGATGCATATGATAACTGCGTTGATAGGGATAGAGTGGCAAGCATCCTGGTTGCCACTCATGAAAGAGAACTCAAGGAGTTTCATAAAAGAATAAGGGGAACAGGGTAGAGAGAGATAAAATCCTAGCCAAAGTAGAATAGAATTAAGAGACTATCGAAACTTGTGAGGTTTGATCAAGAGCCTGCTAAAGGAATTGTACCCCTAGATCACCCGCAGGATGGATGCGCTCGATGACTTGGGAAAACAACTGGAAAGTATTGTTGAGAAAATGAGTGCCAAAGGAGAGGAATTAAGTTTTATAGAGGTGAGTGCTTTAGTCAGATACCTCTGTCAGCAAGCGTAGAGTGAGGTTGATGCCCGGGAAAATCTTGAGGCAGAAATAGGAAATAATTTCCCTCTCCTCCTTAAAAAATAAGCATTTTTTATCCTTCATTCTTCCCATTCTTTCATTCTTTCTCCCAAATTCTTCATTCCTCCATTATTTTTTCCCTATTATGAAACCGCCATTTTATATTTCATTGAAGAGAAGTGTTTCCAAGAAAGGATAACAGGCATAATGTGGGGTGATGTTGGGCCCCAAAATATTTGGCTAAGTACAAGAAGGTGCATGGGCACACGAGACCTAATTGAAGAAGGGCATGCAAGTTGAAGGGGTGCAGGGAAGGGTTTAATAGAACACATGGTGTGCATGCATAAGACAAGATGTTTGTTGGGACTTAGCCATATTCAGAGTTCTAGATAGCACACGAGGAAAGCATCACCCATCTAGCATGCGGAGTGGATAAGGTGCCGGCCTGGTAGTTATAGGATCAAGAATGGAATATTCCATGCATGTGATGGAAGGATCCAGAAATACATCATTGCAAAGAATGGAGAGCTCAGATCAAAGGAAGCATGCTCCATTAGAAGACCACTTTGACACTTGGCAGCCGATCTATTACCTCAGAAAGTATGGCGGTAAAGGAAAAAAGTTATATATAGAGATGCGCAGGTAGTAGAGAAGGAGGGTGGATGAGTAACTGAGGTGGGAAGAGATGTAAATCTTTGCAAAAATATAATGGAGGATTTCATGGGTTAGGATTATAGTAAATATAGGAGTGATGGCATATTTAGAAGGATGGGTCTGTGTTTATCCTTGTAATATGAAGGACGTAGCTTAGTTTTTTATGCATGACCTTGCTCTGCATTATTATTCTGGTCTTTTATGGCCTCAATGAATGTAACGTGGTTACTAAACTCATTAATATGAATATATTGTTATGTTCTGAAGAACATATGTGTTCATGACCATAAATCCTAGTGTATTTCCCTTATGTTATGAATCGGTTTTGTATTCTGTTAGATACTTCTCTTTTATGGATGCATTGATATGATAACTCATCCTAGGCTCTTAGAATGAACGCATGGTTATTTTCAATTCTTTTTCACTTAAGTATCTATCATAGATGATGTATTCTTACAAAACTCACATAATGGAGGGGCTCTGTGCCTGCGCGTGCCTTAGGTGAGCACCCAGAGCCCGCTGGGTGATAGGTCAACACAAATGGGATTATAACGTTGTTATAAGGGTATAAAAATGAATACACCACCCTTAACATAATTTAAACTATCCATAGCTTACCATTTCGTAGGACCCTTGTTAACCATCTTACACATTTCACTTTTTCTATAATTAATCAAGATTAATACAAAACAATATTTTTCCTATTTGTGCTTATTATTTGTAAATCAACCCATCTAGTTAATTTTCATTTCCTAGGTTTTTGTGTGTTTTCTTATCATGGTATTTAATAGACAAAAAATTTGTAACCAAACCTCTGAAGACATGTCTACCTCCACCATGTTCATTTCAACAATAGGCCCACTTCATACTACACCACTTTCTGCACCCTTTTCATCACCAATGCAACAAAAAATTATTTATAAAAGAGACACATCCAATCCCTATTCTGACACCGAAGAAAATTGAAAAGATTCAAGGTTCAATAATAATAATGAAAAAAAATCATTTCATTCCCCACACCACTATCATGGATAGATTCCTTATACACCAAAATTAGAACACCATTTTCTCCCATAGCATCCAAACCTCCTTTCTATAAATGAGGAGACCCTATTTTTGAAGAAATGCTAGACTCAAATCCCATTGCTCTCAATGCTTATTTGGCAGCAATAAATGTACAAAAAACCATTCACACCCCAATATGTTCTACATACACTGACAACCCTTCATCTGTTGATGCACAACTCATTGATCAAAACCAAGACCCTTTTGTCCAGCAATTATATTCCATGCACTTGAAATCAACCCAAAACACTAAAACATAGTTAGCCTGCAGATCTCTCACCTCCACTAACCCATTTGATACATTGAATGAACAATCCTTCACCAGCCAATCTGAACATCCTAACATCTCCATTGGTCCCCATTTTTCACCTTCACATGATCTTGTCGCAAAACATATTTTTTCAGCAACCCACATCTTACCTAGTCCTTTTATAGGATCAGAATATCCTCTAAGTGTACCAATATTTTTTCATCAAACCATTTCCTCTAAGACTCAAACATCTTTGTTGAGTTTCGTTTCCTTTACCACATTGTATCTTCACAACAAGTTACTAGTCCCATTTAGAATATCAATGTCCATTCCCACAACAACGTCACTAGTCAATACCATTCATTGCTAGTACACATCCTATTTCACAATACATACCAAAAAATTCACAACCATTGATTTCCATGCCAAAGTCCAACACTTCAGCAAAACATTCCAAAATATAGTATCCCACAACAAAACATTCCACAACGAGCACCATCCCCCATCCTCTCCTCTATGTACTCCCAAAAAACACCCATATATTCACAACCACTCACATATATGATGATGCCATTGTAATATCAATATATTCAAACTTCACAGCCTATAGCTTCACAATAAGGCTTCTCATCCTATCAAAGTATCCCATAGCAAAATATCCCTTATCATCATAACATCCCTCAACAAAATGTTCCTTATCAACATAATGTATCGTAACAAAACATTCCTCAATATGGAGTACCTCAACAAAACATTCCACAATACCATATCCCTCAACCAGAACAACTCTTATCAATACACAATGCTTGTATCAACAAGACACCCCCAAAAAACACCCCCCTACCAGAAAAACATCCCTCAGCAGTACTAAACATACTCACAACCTATCCTATTTCCAACCTGACTCATCCTCACATTAATAAACATAATCAGATTCCCTCTAGGACCTTTTAAGCCACATATCTAGTCTTGAAGATGCTTCATCCTCATCTAAGAATACACTCTCTTATGATCAAATTTGCAACAAGACCATTCACCCATCAGTACCATACAAACTGTATCCACCTCACTGGGAACTTCCTAAACTTATCAAATTTTATAGCAAATAATATCCCCAACAACACATTAATTCCTTCTATCATGCATGTTATTTAATAGCTCATGATCAAGATTTGATGCTGAGGACCTTCCCCATGTCCCTCGCTGGTCTCGCCTTAGACTGGTACAAAAAATTATGCAACACTCCTTATTTTCCTTCACACATCTTACAAAACTTTTCTTAGACCACTTTTCTATTAACATAGCCCGTAAAGTCACCATCAATGACCTATATGTCATTAGACAATTGTAAGATGAGTCCATCACCAATTTCGTCACCCATAGGAGGTTCATCATCAATCAACTGTTCATTTACATTACTGCAAATGGAGTTAATCAAGGTATTCTATCATGCATGTGCTAAACACATATCATCCACATTACAAATCTAATCATTTCAAAATTTTGATGAAGCTTTTATCATGGCCTATAAACTGGAACTGTGAGCTATAGAAGATGGATAGGTAAAGCTTCATCCCAAGAAACTAAAAGTTGAATTCCCACCTAAATCACCATCCATCCAATGACAAGTCAAAAACATCTACCAATGCCATCATAGTCAGATCTTCTCCCAAGGAAAAACCTACCATCGAGCATCCCCGTCAACAATGTAACTACACAACTATAGGAGATACTTATAGTGTAATTTTTGACAAACTACTTGCTTCTAACATGATATCTCTCCCTCCCATTCGACCTATCAACATATCAGTATCCAAGCCCATTTGGTACCAGGATGATGACTATTGTAAGTACCATAGGGTCAATGGTCATGACATCGAAATATGACAACGTGCTCTAAGATTTAATTGAAAAAGGTGACCTTCATTTGGACAATCCAAATGCACCTCCGAATCAAAACCTTAACATATTTAAGTAACCTTTCCCAAACCATCCTTCATCTTCCAACCAACCACAAATGAATGTTGTCCATATCATTAATGCAATAAAAAAAATTGATCCTATTCCTCAGTCCACCCTTGCACCTAATGAAAAAAATCCACATAATCAACACCAGTAACCAACAAGCCTAAAATTACTACTACAGATCCCTCTTCTATTGAAACCATCGCTTGAACCCTTGTTGCATCCTTTCCACTTAATGAATCAACACCACATAATCGTAGAATCCAAAAAAATCAAAGTTGTATAACCACCACTTGTTACTAAAACCATTCCTATACTCTCATCACACACCACTACCGAACCTATACCCACATCCTCTAGTACAACTATATCTACACCTACATCTGGCTTTACAAATATAGCTATGATACCTCTTGAACATTCTTAGCAAAACCACCTCTACCTAAGTCAACCATAGGTTGTATTCATCCCCAATCCACAAAAATAAATGATTCAAAACCTGTAGATCATTTAGACTACATTAATCACATCATCCAAACTCCTCTTCCTTCACTAGCATCAACTTCAACAAATACACCTAGTTCATCCAAAACCTCAAAGGGCCTAACAAACAAGGTGTTATTTAAGTCTTTAAAAGTCCTTATTTTGATGAAACATATCATTTCCGCAGCCATCCACCTTTTCGTTCACCTCCTCCTATAAGGGGCACTCCCACTTTTGGAGACCCTCTTGTCATGCCAAGACTGAGGCAAATGAAACCTTCCAAAAAAACACTATTCAAGAATTTGAGGGTCCTTATTATGTCCCTCTGGATCAAAATTCCCAGCATCATCCTTGCTCTCTCATACTGGTTAATCACCCTATTATTACAGGGGAAAATCCCATCTACCAAGCTCCCACAGTGAGTCCATACTCTACATTTATCATTCTGCAAATGGCATCCACATCAGACCCTCACCCTTCATCTCCTACAAAATCCTACTATTCTTTGTAGATGTCACCCACATAGGATCCTCCTCCATCTTCTATTATAACAGATAGAAATCCTTTGTGGCCAACAAATAAACAACCTATTCTTAAACAACCTATCTCACCTCCTCCCAGGAAGGATGGAAGGCTTAATCTCTTTACCATCTACATTCGGGCCTAAAGAGGTTACTATGCCACCATCTTAGATGACTTATTACAAAATCACTTATTACATTGCCACCTCCCAAGCCAATGGACCATCATGGATGGAAATTTACTTGGTATGAGTTTAATGCCTTTGTTATGTGATTACCATAGAACATGAGTCCACTCCATAGAAAATTGTAGAGCCTTTCATTTGAAATTTTACAAATTGGCAATCCACTCTTCCTTCCTTATCAGTCAAGTATAACACTAACATCAACATCATCGTCATCACCTGAAGAATCCCTTCCTAAACATTAATTCAAATTGATGTCAGTGCATATCACCACCACTCATAAGAATACGACAAAGAATCACTTGAGTCTAAGAAAGATAAGACTTCCATTGTTATACCTCCACCTCTTGAAGCTATCAACTCCATATAATAAGCCTAAGGTGTCCATTTCCTTAGCTCCCGAAGAATCTAATCAAACATCATCCATCAAAGGCTAAAATTTTATACAAGCATAACAACATCACCTTCCATTGTAATTTACAAAAATTCGTTATCAAACAATTACACCAATACCATGTCAAGATGTCATTGTATGAACTGGTTAAAACATCACCTATTCACAAACAAGATATGATGGAAGCCCTCCAATCCATAATCATACCTTACCAAATGACCTGATCCCATTTAAAGCTTTGTAAGGGCTCTTAAAGCATCCACCTCCATATCATTTGAACCATATGAAATTCCTTCTCTCAAACCCAAAGACCATGACTTACCCCTCTTCATCACTTCTCAGATCAATGATATCTTCATTAAGAGGGTCATGATTGATAGTGGCACCGCCATCAATATCATATCATCCCTCACTTTTAACTAACTCAATTTTCCCAACACCGTTGTCAAACAAACATCAGTTCTTTTGCAATCCTTTAAAAACACTATTGCACCCACACTAGGCACTGTTATACTCCCACTCAAAGTAGGATGTTAAAACCTTACCAAAACTCTTCTACATTATCGAAGGAAAATTCCAATACAATATGTTGTTAGGATGCCCCTAGATACATACCATGCATTGTGTTCCTTCCACCTTCCACCGATGTCTCAAATACAAACATGAAGGATGAACCTATATTATTCCCATTGATCCAAATCCATTTTCTAACTGCTATATGATGTATCATCCAAACAACATCCTTGTGCCAAAATCTACACCCAAATCATCTGACCAAGCATCTTCTAGTGCACCTATCCCCTCTTCTAGATTACCAGCTGATTCTTTTCTTAGTGAGGCCATAAAGTGTCTTACGCTTGGGGAATATCATCTCCTCATGCTCAATTCTATCCCTTCACCCAAAACATATGGTCACCCTGACAAACAACCCATGTATGATCCAAACATAGGATATGTGGTTTCTTATGGTCCTACTTATGTCAACACAAGTCTCATTTATGGGGGACTTGATAATCCTCCATCCCACATCGTAAATACACACCACGCTATGTCATTCACATCAAACTTTGAATCTCTTGATAATCCTTAATTTCACCTGCATGTATCTTCATCATTGCGTGTGGAGAGGTTTTGGCCTGGAGTGCTATGAACAAGGAACCCATGATCAACCCATTATACATTCACTTAAATCTCATGAGATGAGTGGACTAGGCTATAAAAGACTCACCGCTAACATGTGTGAAGCCACTACATCCAAACTTGCTACATCCCTAACTATTTTGAACTAGAACTATTACCATCAAAAAACCCTGAAGATCCCATGGACACAGATGACATTGTACCCATCCAACCTAATTTTTTTTTAATCAATATTGTATCTTTAGGACCACTCACTTATCAATTTGGTCACTCCACCAAATCACTACCACTTATTTGGCCAGAGATGGTTGATGAAGATTCACCCACTATAGATATCCTTCAGTGTCAGGATGACCAGGATATTCTTTCTCATATGGGAGCTGAGGATCATTTTCTTCAGAAATCCCTACCCTCGATACACCAACTCTTCTCAATGAATCAACCATCGATGTTAACTTAGGAACCCCATAGGATCCCCATGTTGTTAAGGTCAGTCAGTCTTTGAGTCCATAAGAATTGAATGATTTCACAACATTCTTAACAAAATATCATCAAGATTTCACCTGGTCATGTATTGGTATGCCCAGGATTGACCCTAACATTTTCATACACAACATAGTCACATACCCCAATGCTAAGCCACTTAAACCAAAACTTTGTAAAATGCATCCCTGTATAGCTCTCCTTGTTAAGGAAGAGTTGTAACACCTTTTATCTGCTAACTTTATCATACCCATTGATTATCCACAATGGGTTTCCAATGTTGTCCCCATAACCAAAGCCTCAAGAAAAATATGCATCTGCACAGACTTCAGGGATCTCAATCTTGCGTATCCAAAGGATGAATTCCCTCTTCCAAACATAGATCAGCTTGTCAACCTAACATCCAGCCATGAAATGCTTTCCCTCATGGATGGATTTTTTGGTTATAAAAAAATTCTCATTGCTACCAAGGATCAACATAAGACTGCGTTTATCACCCCTTGGGGAACCTTTTGTTACCGTGTCATGTCATTTGGTCTTAAGAACCCAGTGGTTACTTACCAACAAGCCATGACATACATTTTCCATGATCTCATCCACAAAATCATCGAAGACTATGTTGATGACCTCCTAGGAAAATCCAAATCACAAAAAAACCACCTTGACATCCTTGAATCAATCTTCTCTCATCTCATCCAGTTATGTCTTCATCTTAATCCTGTGAAATGTGTGTTTGGTTTCCTCACTGGAAATATTTTGGGGTTCATCATATCCATCCAAGGTATGAGGTTGATCTAGTGAAATTTAGAGCAATTCTTGAAATGCCTCCTCCATTCAATCTTAAGCAACTACGCAGCCTTCAAGGTAAATAGCAGTCCATTTGATGTTTCATATCACAACTCTCTGACCATTGCCAACCATTTCACCATATTCTTCACAAAGATATAGAATTTTATTGGGATTCTGACTGCCAAAAAGCCTTCGATGAAATCAAATGATACCTATTGTCACCACTTGTGCTTACTCCACCTCATGAAGGGGAGTCATTTTTTCTTTACATATCCACTTCTAAGCATGCTCTAGGAGCAATGCTCACCTACTATTATAATAAAGGTCACAAACAAGTTGTATATTACATTATCCATACACTCCATGAATATGAAACATGCTACACTAAAGTTAAAAAGCTATGTTGTGTGTTATATTTTTCCACCTCTAAACTTCAACACTACCTCCTTAATCATAAGACATACATTGTCACCATTTTTAATCCACTCAAATCCATGCACACTAAACCTTATCACAATGATCGCATAACTTGATGGATTATGCTCATGACTGAATTTGATCTCAACATAATGTCTCAAAAATATATCAAAGGTCAGGCCATTACAGATCAGCTCGTTGACGCACCCCTCCTAGATAATCAAAAACCTCATGAACATTTTCCTGATGAATCCATCAACAACATCAATGAGTCTGATAATGGTGAATTTTATTTCATCCCTATTAAAATGACCCTCTTATTTGATGGTTCTAAGTGCCAAGAAGGAGGAGGATACAGAGTTGTCATTATACTACCCTAGAACATTTCACTTTTTTATCATTTAAAATTAACTTTGAGTGCACTAATAACATGGAAGAATACCAAGCCTTAATCATGGGTCTGAATACCACCATTCTCTTAGGTGTCCACATCCTAGAAATCTATGGAGATTCACAACTTGTCATCAGTCAAGTCAAGGGAGAATATCAATGTAAAAATGAAATCCTTCAAAAATATAAATTCATCATCGACTTTCTCCTTGGCGCATTCGATCATTACACCATCCAATACATCCCATGATATTCCAATAGATTTTTAGACACCATGGCATCCCTCGGGTCCCTTGTCCCTTTTGAAATAGAAAAATTGAAAGATAACACTAAAATGTCTGTAGTAATTCAACGCTTAGATCATCCTTCACATCAAAATGAGTTTCCTTCCATCAATACCATTAACAACAATCCACCAAACCTATGGTACACATAAATATATGAATATCTCCTTGAATGTAAAATCCCATCAGATCTATCACAATCTACTAAGTGATCATTTCTTCAATGTGCCACTCGCTTTGTTATCATAGGAGGTATCCTTTATAAATGCAATTTTGACGGTATATCATTTCGTTGTCTCAAATCACATGAATAAAGTAAAGCAATCAAAGAGGTCCAAGATGGAATTTGTGGTGGTCACTTCAGTGGTAATGTCATCGCTAAACACATCATACAACTAGGGTATTACTGGCCTACTATCACTAAAGAATGTTGTGCATACGTAAAAAAGTGTGTCAAATGTCAACTCCATTCAGATCTTATTCACTTCCCTAGTCAAGCATTACAACCTGCCCAGGACTTATGGCCTTTCTCTCAATGGGGGTTGGACCTCATTGGTGTAATCAATCCAAAATCATCTCAACAACATCATTCCATAATCACATCAACTGAATACTTCACTAAGTGGGTTGAAGCTATTCCTTTGACCTCAACAAAATCTAGACCTATCATCAACTTCATATATCAAAATATCATATGTCATTTTGGCATCCTACACAAGCTTGTCACAGATAATGGGAAATCCTTTAAAAAAAAAGGAAGTTAAATAGCTCTATGACACATTTAACATCAAACTTAGTTTTTCATCACCTTACTATCTTCAAGAAAATGGATAGGTTGAGGCCTCTAAAAAAAACTTAAAAAATTCTCATGAAAACAGTAGACGATGCAGGTAGGAACTGACATCTCTAGATATCATTTTCTCTCTGGGCTTATCGAATGAGAAATCGTACACACCTATGGGTGCTACACCCTACTCACTTGTCTATGGATCTCTAAAGCCATTGTACCTATTGAAATTCATATTTCATCACTTCATGTATCTCTCAAATATTTTATCCCAGATGACGAATATCACCAAGACCACTTAACACAACTAGAATTGTTAGATGAGAAACATCTAGAAGCCCTTGAACATCATCAATTTTATCAACAATGTATTAGTAGAGCATATAATAAGCATGTCAAAGAGAATTTTTTTAAAATTGATGATCTTGTACTTAAAGAAAATCAAAATGTTACTACATTAGAATGGAGTAAACGTGGAAATTTTTCCCCTAATTGGATTGGTCCCTATGTTATCACACACAAATTTGGGTCAGGAGTGTATCACCTTGTTTCTCTTGATGGGAAACCTCAGGCATAACCCTTGAATGATTTTCACTTGCCACCTTTCTACTGTTAAATAATTTATTATCATAACGACAATATCAATCAAATCTTATTATACCATAACGCCTTCCTTTACATAAGATCACTCCACCCATCTACCATAACCACGACATGGGGCATGTGTGTATGAAATAAAAATGCATTTATCCCCTCCTCAAGATAGCCTATTAGGGTTGTTTCTCTTAGCTCAGTTATATGTGCAAAAAAATTATTTGGATGCTTATCTTATCAAATATGAGATCATAATAGACTAATCCCTTGAAGGAAAACTATTCACATTGCATAAGTTGTTATTCAAAATACCTAAAAAAGTAGACTTCTCCCTTGAAGGAAAACTACCCATAAAAATCCTAGACTGATCCCTTGAAGGATGAACCACTCAATCAAAAATAAAAATGTAGTCCATACCCTCAAAGGATGGCTACTCATTTAAAAGGCTTCCCATATTAATCAACCTTCAAAATAATGAGCATCCAGGAAAGCTTCTTGTATTGATCAACTTTCCCATCATAGAAAACTTCCCGTGTCTATCAGTTTGCTTCAAAATATATAAAATTTGGGGCATAAACTTCTTATGAATATATTAAAAAGGAGAACCCTTTCTCCCACATTGTCCTATACACACAAAAACCTCTTTTGTCACTCTTACCCAATCCCATATTCCTATCATAAATTACATAATTACATAATTACCTAATCCTGATATTATTTAACATCTGAAAGGATACAAGTGCAAGTGTTATCTTAAAGCCATTATATACATATACCAATTTCATAATGTGGTCATCTTTCCATTTTTACTCTATTCTATTTAGTTACTTTTTTTATTTGGCATAATTAATTGGATCACTTTTCTTGAAAATCATCTAAAATCAGTCAAATACTAAAGGACCCACATCTTGAGACATATCCAACCAAACATCCTAACATATATCATATTCATCAAAATCCATCTGTGATATCAACACATATAAACATATAACATATAACATACATCATGAAAGAAACCACAAATACAAGCCATGACTCATCATCAATATCATATATATAAGTATATCAAGGTTCGGTATACATCATAAATGTCTGAATGATCAAAATATAAAAATGGGACTTCAATGAGCCTATGACATCATATAAAATCATGTGGTAAAATCAACACCTCCTAGTATCGTACTACTACCACCCTCTCCTCTAGGAGAAGGTGTACCTCTAGCTCCTCCATTGCCACCCTTCGGCCTCCGAGGTGGCTACCCCATGCTCGTTGTGCTCATGCTAGGTCTCACCCCTACTGGAGCTGCCCCTTTGGCAACCAAGTGGTCTGCATACAAAACTATATCAGGGTAGTTATTGATGGCCATCTCAAAGTAAAAGTATCTCTCCTCCCATACAATATCATAATGTGTTGTTGAAACCATGCCATGAGGAGGTGTTGCAGATGCTCCCCTCTATCTACCCTATCAAGCCATCATTGATAACTCCGCATCAAAAATGGAAGGCCCTGTGATCCCCAAGGCCTTCCTGAATGTATCTCTTTATCCCTTGTATTTATCTATATCATAACATACTTGTAAAAGCTTGCCATATAAGCCATCATGACTCTAACTATCAGATCAACTCATCCCTCTGTGATGAGGCTATCCCAAACTCCTGCTAGATCATCTCATTATCTCTGAGCGGTATCCCTCTCTATCTCCACTGTGGCCTTCACGTCCATCACTACTACAACATTTGTGGTTATAGAATAATCCCCCTAATCTCTCACCTCCTCTTCCTCCTTTTTTCCTCCTATCCCCCAAGCACACACTCATCTGACTGTCTGTGAAGCACTCTCTGCTAACCTCTCCCTCTCAAAACTCCTCAATTTTCAAGCCCACAATCCAGAATAATCTGGGGTCACCCCTGCATCATCAATCTGAACCATATATCCATCCTCATCCAGACCCATGACACCTGAATGCTAATCAATGATTGTAGGCCTCACTAAAATAGTCTGTGGGGTCTTGATGTCCCCATCCTCTCGTCTGTACAAAAAAATATCTGTGGGTATACTCTGAACAAGACCAAAATGTCTCTGGACCTGACTAAAACATAGTAACTCATCCTCCTTGGTCTTGACCCTGAATCCAAATATCCTATTGTAAACACAATAATTCCTAAGGGAACTCAGGCCAATCATGAAAATCCACATATGGCCTCTAGATCACATCACCCACCTGAAGCCTTGATATCAAGTCCCTATAATAAGTATGCCCCTTGGCCTTCCTGGCCCGACTAAGACTCTAACTCCACATCATGAAATTCAGGTGCCTCACATCAATAACACTAGGAAACCCTAATGGATGAGAAATAACAATGTGCCTATGTTCCCAACACTACAGTAAAAATCCAACATCAATCACATAGCTCTTGTGGGAAGTCCAAACTTACAACTCTCTAAATTTCTGAGCCAACAAAGTATGATCCCACTCAAAAATTATACGGTGTTCCATCATCTTGCAACTACACCTATCATCATCCATGGGAACTGACCACCTCTTCAATCTAGAAATACAAAACATGAAACACCCAACATCATCATGGTCATCCATGGACAACCAACTCTCTCAGTATCATATAATGCATGGTAATCAAAAGCTCCTGATGAGTATCTCACATCTTAGGCATCCCCTCCATACAACCTTTGTATAGTGTCAAACATCTTCACCTCTAAGATACAATAAATATCCTATCCCTTAACAGGAAGTCTTGTAATCTAATGAACATCCCTTAAGATAATAGTGATCTCCCTTGTAGGAAGCCAAAAAAGTATTAGTGGAAGGGTTTCACCTCTCTAACAATGCTAGTATTAAACTACGACATCTATGGATCCACCTATAAAACCTCATGCCACCAAACCCCACTTCCTCCAAGTGCTCCCAGTCATCATCAGATAGATCCTCCCAGACCTCATCTAACATCAGAGGTATACAATCTCGGATAGTCAACTTTACATCCACCTACAAGACACAAACACACAAAACTAACATTAATACTGTTACCAATGTTTTTTTTTGAAAAAAAAAATCAAAACATCAAAATAAACTTATAAAATTCATACACCAACATTTAAACATACACCATACATCTAAAATAAAGCCTTAGATCAAATTTTTTTATCAAAATTCAAACTTTTCCTTCAAAAATACAAACAATTTTGTCACAGGTGAATTGTCGGTGATTCACCCCAATCACTAGTGATTGGATGAATCACCAGTGATCCCTGCTAAACCAAAATTAGGGCATCTATGTGCCCTAATACAACATCGATTCATCAAAAACACACAAAAAAAATCACAAAAAAAAGCAAAGGAGAGTAGAAGCATACCTCAGCTAACACAAGCGTTCACTTCCATCTTGAGGACTCCATTTTTCCATGCTCCTTCACCTCAAAAACATGTTTTTTGCACTCACTCTGACAAGGTCACTTTCATTGAATAGTCACAAATGTGGTAAAAACAAAATGAATTTGGGTTATTTAACCCCTTTTTCACATAGTGTAATCATCAATGATTGACCTAATCGTCGATGATTTGCTACAATCACTTGTAATTGGTGTGTTTTGGGCCTTTTGTCTACATTTCTTGAAATCAAATCATTTTAATTCCTTGCACAAGTGTGCCATGTTTCCAAAATGTCTATCCATTAAAACCTTTAATCAAACCAACATAGTCAAACATTGGCATTTACCATTCATCTATGGGTGACGAGCCCTTTGGCCCCCATCACTTGGTTTTCCCATTCGACTTTATCTAGTAAGAGTCATACATCCACATACATCAAGCCCTTTGGCCACTCTGTTAATTGATTCTCCGGAACCCCGCTTTGTGTCCCTTTCAACTAGGGCATCCTTTTGAAAAACAACACATTGGTGTTCATTGTATTGTGCTACAGTAGAATTACCCATGCCAACACAACCTTTCTTATCATTTTTGTCTAACGATTTTCCAAAATAAAATATCCAAAAAAGGGGTAAATATAGACACTGAAAATCTACACTCCCTCTTTGTCACTCAATCTCATTTATGATAAAAATGACCCTTTTACGACACTCCGTAACATTAAAACACCCATTAGTCCCTTTTGGATTAAACAATTCAATACGTACCACCACATCCCTAAGTTTAATTAATTAATTAATTAATCTAAATTAAAATATAGTAACTTAACCTCACCTCACACCTCACCATGCTAACTTGGACACCTTCACTAGTTGTAACTAATTAACTATTTTACTAAATCTTCCAAAAATATCACTAGACCACCCTTAACTAGCCATAACTAAAACAAAATTCTAAAATCACTCACATCCTCATCCTAACTAGCTTGACCCAAGTTTGAGTCTCTCCCATCTCTTCTCTTAATGACTTCGAAATCCTCCAAAATTGAAATAGAATTCAAATCACTCTTTTTGGACACCTAACTAAGATTTCCTACAATGGCCAGTGATTGTCCCGATCATTAGCGATCTATATAAACTTGTTTCTAGACCTCTTTTGGGAGAGAATTTTGGGTGTGTTGCAGGTAAATTTTTCTCTTTATCAGGAATTTCAGATTCCAATCATCTTCAACCAAAATCCATCACTGTTACGCTACTCCAGAATCATCAATGTTATTGTCATATTGTCCACTCTCATTGTCCAATCAACTTTGTTCATTTGTTATCCATTTGATTACTCACACAAGGTAATCATTTCGTTTCTTTTTTCTTTTTGTCACTAATTTTAGGTAATTTTGTTCATATTACAATTATCATATCGTATATGTTCTAAGAATTTCTTTAAATCATAGCTTAATTACGTTTTTGTCTTAATTTTTGTAGGTTGTTAAAATTAACATCAATCTCCAGCAATTTGCCTAATCGCCAATGATTCCTGTTCAATATTTGTTTTATTACCTATTTCTCATAATCTTCCTAACCTTTTTTGTTGGTTTTCTTTCATTTTCTAACATGTTTCCTAGCATGGTGATTTCAGATGGCCTTAGGTGGTAGTAATTACCCTACTGCTGACATTGGCTCTTTTCATGTTATCTATCATCCTTTGTACTGGGAGTAGTATGAGTTGCTTTATGACCTAGAGCTTTGTGAAATTAAAGTTGCACCATTTGATCATCTAGAATCCATTTTTGCATCAAATCATCGTATCTGAGAAGCATCTGAGGTATTTTGGGATGCGTATTATGAGGCTCAAAGGCTCTAGGAAGACCTTGCATGAACACAACTATGAATTTGGTTTAGACATACTGGAGGACTACCACACTGCATCAGAGTTTGACACTGAAAGTTATATCAAAACCCCTGACACCGAAACTAAACTTGCACATCTCTACGATACTCAGGAAGAAGTGTCAGAATTCTTTGCTGAGGATTTCATTTCTGAACCCAAGTCTTATTTCACTGAAAAGGAAGACCTAGTTGGGTCTGTAGGATCTAATTTCTCTGAGAACTTGTGCACGGATCAAGAATATGATATTTGGTTCTAAACTTGTTATCATGCTTTTATGTATCTATCCACCTAAATAAATGACATCAGCAGGTCATAGTTTCCATTTTGTCATGATGTATTACAACATTATTATCAATAAAGAACTTGATTGATTTGTGAGCAGGTTGATATCTGTTAAAGGAAGTATTTGGGGCTTCTGGGGGCTGGATTTTTCTAGGTAACCTACCCACTTATCTTTACTAAAATTATCTTGTTTAAATGCTTTGATTTGTAGGCTTTCTTGCAGGGAAGAAGCCTTTTTCACTTTCTTCATGGAGCACAGTATCACTCAACATCCATCCACATGCATGGGTATCTTAGAATCCTTGCCATACTGAGGTTGAGTTAGGGTGTTACCCCCTTGAGAAATCAAGTAAACCTAAGTTAAACACCATTCTCGACACATATATTCTATCTCAAATTATTTGAAATGATGAACACTCTTGGTAATTGGATTAGAACGACGCTCATACCTCTGATGAATCAATAATTTCTTCATGAACAGATGCACACCTTATTTGGCTTGATGACAACATTTAGAACCTCTATACAACATGAAAAACCTCTATACATTATGACATAGCTCAGTAATCGAGACTCCTTCAATAATCAACTAAAGACAAATCATATATTAGATGAATCAATGAACTTAGAGTCCTTCATGAGAAGATACATACTATACTTTGATTTAAAACTGAGCATAAACCTTGAGATCACCTATTTCATGTTTGATTAGCTACAACAAAGACTTTTTATCACTAGAGTGTCGTATCATTAAATTTTCTTTGGTTTCTCAACAAATCATTTAAAATCCTAAATTGATTGTTCTCTTCTCAAACCTCTAATACATCTTTATTTTTCTTGATGTATGATCTGATTCTTATTATACTAATGTAACAATCTTGCAAAAATTAGTACATGTTAAGTGACACAAAATTATTTTTCTTTATACATATTTCTCATGTTGAGATGTCTATGCACATATAAATATCATTTAGTCTAACATGTATTTTTTTCTATTAATTCTACAGGCTTCACTGATTTAGCAAAATGGAACCTAAAAAGGGAAGATCAGCCTCAAGAAAATATTCTATTCCAACCCCTCCTGGTAGTGGTACTGGGATTCCAAAAATAACATCTTATTTTGAGAAACCATCTAAGGAAACCCGTCCTTCTCCAATAGAACCATCACAATCAAGGGATAATGATTACATTCAAAATGAAAATTAGAATGAGAGTTTGTTCACTTTTCATTTTCTTGATGATGTCAATGAAAACAACAATGAAATGCCTCCCCTTGAAGACATTCCATTGAATGATGTTGAGTTTGAAACTGTACCACTTTCCCAATTGAATGAATATGACATTGTATCACCTATCAGTGCCTAAGTGAATGTTGGAGGTGAAATTATGGTAGTGCCTATGAACAAAGTATAAATTCCACCAAGGAAAATACTCAACAAACACCTATTTGTGGAAGAAAGAGAAAGGAAAGAAAATGGGACTTGGGAAGGATTTTTAGGTTAGAGTGGGTTTCTAAGTTTTTGTTTATTAAACCTATTGAAAATGAAAAAAAAAATTGAACCTATCAAAGAATGCAAATGTACAGTATGTAGCTAGAGATTAGGCAGGGAAAATAAAAATGTAACTTAAGTTAGATATTGTTGGAAAGCATGTAGGAAAGATATATGAAAAGATAATTGTAGATGACGTTAAGAAGAATGTTGCCAGATGGAAAACTACATATGATTGTTTGCATATTAGGTATGAAAAATAATTTGAAGAGCACGAGAGAAGTGAAATAATACTTACAATGAATGGAGGGACAATTACCTCTCAATTCAACAAGATCATTCAAGATAGTCTTTTGGGTAAAACAATTTAGCTAGCTACTATTTTTCACATTTTGAAAAGAGGTCATCCTATAACATATTTTCCTAAACAAAATAAGATGTTTTCTTTCCTTGGTGTCCCACACTTTCCTCATTCTCAGTGGTCAGAAAGTAGTGGTTAGGATTGGGAAAAATGCCTAGCTATGGTTGAGAAAGAAGACTTGAAATAGAAACTAAATTCTGCACGATACATATCTTTGTCTATTGACAAGGTTATAGTACTAGATAATATTGCTTGGGTATGTATGCATGTGTATATTTTTGAGAATTTTGTGAGACATCCTCACTTACTTTCCATTCACAAGATGAGAGAGAAATCCAATGCTGAAAACCTTTGTGAGTTGGTGATAAAAAGTTAGAAGGAGATCGGTGACATGGATGATGCTGCAATTACATCAAATCTGGTATGTGTTGAGGTAGATGGGGAATCTGTAATGCAAGGTCATTGTAATGGCTTGTGTGTAAGACTACAAACAGCTCATTACCCTTATATGACTGTCATTCATTGTATGGCTCATATAATGAACCTAGCTTATAGAATATTTGGAAATTTTAAACTTGTAGCAAAAGTTGATGACCTTGTTCGAGAGGTGCATGCTTATTTATGCCATAGTCCTAAAAGGTTCATGGAATTCCAAATATTTATATAAGGAGTAACAAATGGGTATAAACTATTAACATATGTCAACACTAGGTGGATATCATTATACCAACTAGTTTTTAGGGTGTACGAAGAGGATCAATCTTTATTAGGAGTGATGTTGCATAATCACATGAAAGTGGACAAGGCCCAGGATTTGATACATTATTTGACTGATATAGATTCGGTGATGTTGTGTGTTCTCTTTCCCATGTTGGAAGAAATTCATTTTTTAATTAAACAAGCACAGGAAAGAACTATCTATATTGTTTATTTTTCTAGTTTGAGGAAACAAGTTTGTATGACAATAGAATATTTGTATCTCAATGAAACTGCTTTTACAGGTCTAACATTTGATGGCTGGAATGATTTGATAAATATTGGAAATGCAAGTGTCTTTCTGAAACTCAACTTGTTTGGGGAATTATGTGCTTCTGTATTTGGATATGAGATATCGATGTACATGTTTAAAGTACTAGCCGGTAAGGTTGAGGAGGTAAAATTCATAGGGTTGTTGTTTGATAACATTGTATCATCAACAAGGGTGAGTTTAAGATAAATTGTTGTGTCCCTACTAGAAGAAATAAGGGATAGATTTAAAATGGATTCTTTACTTGAAGAAATGGCCATAGTAAATCTGACCTTTTGAAATCCTATCCAAAATGAAAGACATATGCAGAAAGACTACTTCAAGAGGTTGACTACATTGATTCAACATTTTTGTAAGCCTGTAGATATCAATGGAATGAATATTCCTGGTATTTGAAGCATGGACATTTTTATTTCTCAATCTCATGAATTCTCCACTACAATGATGTATCAAATCAAATATTTGGATAATCCCTTAGAGTATGGAGCAATAACCTGGCTATGGAAAAGAGTTAGGGTGAGTACTATTTTATAGCAAACCATGTCTGAGTTTTTCTTATTGGCTGATCTATGTCAAATAATTATTTTGGGCTTAAGTTAAAGATGAGATAATTTTCAGTGCCTTTCCCTTTATAAATTCAAAATTGTGAAACAAGGTTGACAAAAATTTGGAAAATTGTTTGAGAATTTATACATCATGGTACGAAGTGGATAACTTTCCCTATGACAGGGCTCTGGTAGTATGGAAGTTGATTACTGAAAGGAGAGGGGCTGAAAAAAATGGCACAAATACAACAGATGACCCTATTGCAGCAGTTGACAGTCAAGAAAGAGAGATTCAGTCCCAGATATTTTGTGAATCAAATGATATAGATGATCTAGGTCCATCAAGTTGGAAGTTTCCATTTGTTGATATCCCATGATATAGATGTTCATATAATAATAAATATATTCAAGTATTAAGTACATTGTTCTGAATCTCAAACAAGGATTAGTGCTCACCCCAAACTTATATGTGCCTAAAGGTAATCATATTGATTTCATTTCCATTTTGATTGCAGAAACATTACAAAGTCATGTTTTAATGAGTATTTAATATATTTCACATACAATGTTGTTGATCTCTTTTATAGAAAGCATACACCGTGGCTGGTTGGCTATTAAATCACAATGCATTTACATTATTATATACTTTATGCATATAAGAGTTGTGCTTAATTTTGAGATAGAATAAGTGGCTTTACTTGATTCATTACCGAAATGAAAATTTAAAAATAAAACTATTCCTCATTCAACTTGCTTGAGACATGCCTTGTATAAAAAAATTGAAGATTATCATTGTAACAAATGGAACAATTTTCAAAATGGATCTAAATACACTAAAGAGTAAATCCATGCACATATATATTTAACTTGTGCACCTCTTTGTAAAAGTTTTCTTCAACCACAAGCAACCTAAATATCACATGTTTATTAATACAATAAACATAAAGATAACTCTAGTCTATTAATAAGAAAATTTACTATTTTTATCCATGACCATGATTTCCTCCCAAATAATAGAAACAACAAAACCAAATTGCCACTTCAACTTGGAATCGGGATCCATAACTTTAACAAATTATATCATCTTTTGTAACATGCTTCACTCTTCATCTATTGGAATTGCAATTTTTTGTAAATCAGAGTGACTAACATGTAACTTTGTTAGCAATTCATAACTGATAGTGGAACTTTCCTCTAATGTTGTATGTAAAATTATTGACAAGGTTATCAATGGTTTAACAGGGTCAATTTTTTTTGTCTCATCTAGCTTCTCAGGAATTGGGTTCTTCTCTTGAGTCATTTTTTCTTTCATCTTCTTCTAAAATGCATCCTTCAAAATGAATTAGAGTGTTTTGTCTAAAGGCATTGGAAAACCAAGATTTTTGAACTCATGTACCTTTCCATGCAGCTCATGTAACATTCTTTTACACTTATTCAATAATTCATCTGCTTCGCCCAACATCACACACTTTCAAATGATATATGATACCTTTATTGAGGTATCAAAATGGTTCTGAATTCCTTTAGATGTCAGTTATGTGTCACAAAATTTGTAGATAGCTTCCAAAATTTTCTTTGTTGTATCCTCTCTTAAATCCATCACTTTTTTGCTACCTATTACGTATTCACAGAGCTTATCACAGATTCTCTATAGATCAGTCATGAATTCAAACAATCTAATAAAATCATCAATTTTTTGGTTTATTTTCCCCCAAAAATTATCCGTCATATTAATCAATGCCTTTTTATGAAATCTAGATAGTTTGATGTTGGAAGACTGTATTTCCTTTTTTTCTTTTGCCAATTCCTGTTGCAATATTTCATTTTGTTTTTTCTCATCATCTAGGATTTGTTCCCATTTTTTGACCTTTTCTTTCTCTTCCTTCATAGCCTCTTTCAATTCTCCCAATGTTTTTTGTAATCTATCATTCTTACTTGTTGTTTCCTATAAATTTTTCTTCACCTCTTCTAGTTCTACATGTGCCTGTTCATTCACAACAACTGCAGTCATAGAGGAAGATGATTTTATCTTCCTCTCCAACTCACCTGTCCCTATTAACTTTTGCTTTCTCATTTTCCAGGTCTGCCTCTAACTTTTGAATCTTATTATTCAACTTATATTTCTCCCTCTCTACCTTTAGTAATGTTGTGTAAACCACATCATTGTTCCTTTTCGATACATTAATTTTGTTCATAAGGTTTCATTTCCTTAAGATCCATTTAAAGGGAGGTCACCTCATAGTCACCAGAAACCATTTCATTCTCTAGTTTTACAACTTTGGGCACAACATACATGTATTCCAAGGTATCTGTGTCTAGGTTATATGTAGGAAATACCCTCATTGTGGTTGGTTCTGAAATTCCAGTAGCCTGTAGAATTTTCTTCTTGTTTCTTTTATCTCTTTTTGATTTATTTTCAAACTCAGCTAGGTAATCAATATTTGAGGTGTTCATAGGAATGAATTGTTCCACCTTGAATGGAGAAGGATTAATTGAATTTTGGGGAGAATTTCCCTGTGGAATGGTAGTTTGTTTAGGGGTGGCAGTGGCACCACCTTCTATAAATAGTTTCCTTGAGCCAAGAGTAATTGTACATGTGTCTACCTCTATCTTTTGCCTCTTCTTGTTTCCTTGTTGGACAATAGCCCTAACAACTTCAACGATCTCTATTGGCCTCTTTATGTTTCCAATACTATGGTGACTACTACCATCATCACTAGAACCTCCAACATTAGCAATAGTAATAGATTCATGGCCAACTTCTCCTCTAGGATTTTCAACGTGTGGCTGAACTATTTGCTAAGGATTTGATCCAGAGTAAATTACAGTTGGATTAACACTTGTACATGTTGTATTATGCAGTGGTCCTTTCCCCAAAGTTGAAGCTACAAGGCTTGACCTATCAGAAAATCTTCTAGGTTTTTCCTCTGGTAGAAACCAAATGCTTTGTCTTGTTGAACCCAAACCACCACCACTAAAACCCAACTTTTCAATAATATCTGCTCCTATAGAATATCTTTGTTTCAAGCCTTCATCGAGACTTGGTTTATATGTTCCAGTTGGAGTGTGTAATTCCTTAAAGTCAGTGTCATCATCACTACTTTCCTCTCCAGGATGTGCTTCATTCCACATCTTGCTGAACACTTCATCTTCTGGAATAGAATCATACTCTGAAACAGATTCTGGATGGCCTAGGTCCTGCCTCATAGACCAAAAGGCAACAATTTTTGACCTTGTCCAATTTTTTTCTCGCAATTCATTTTGTAATTCCTTTGGCATTCTTTTAGAGGAATTTTTATCAGATTTTGCATACAATTTGGTAGATTGAAAATCCTCTTCCTATTTTTGTGGAGGTTGAGGCAATCCAAAAATTTGTGTTGACAACTCTTGAAAACTAATTCCTTTCTCAACAACAATTTCATCCATTTCTATTTTTACTTCATCCCAAGAGTTCTTGTTTTTCAATTTTTCTAGCAAGGGTTTGCTTTCATGTTGAATTTTAGTGGTAGAGTTCTTGTTCACCACTACCCTTGCTTTAATCACTTCACATGGGTCATACAACCAATGAGAGTCAACATCAAACTTAAAAATCTGTAATATTTCATGTGCCACATAGAATACTTTTCTTTCAAATGTGAACCCTCCACATGAGAATGGTAAGGAAGGAAATATGCTCTTCTTTTGTTGAGAAAAAAAATAGAGATTATTCGTGCTTTCCATCTTTCGTATATATTCAAAACTCTCTCTGTCACATGTATTGGAAATTTGTAAGGTTATACTCCTGATCCATAAAACCTTAGCACAATATAATCCTCCATGAAGTACCAGTCTGCTAACTGTATTTCTGATCCCAATTGAATGCAATCTCTACATTTCATAGGCAATCTAGGCATTGTACTTTTGTGATTGCTTCATACATTGGAGCCCAAAAATAATCCACAAATTGACTGTAGTCCCCTCTATTATCATACATCCTTATCTTGGGGGTCCACTCAATTAATGGACACATAAATTTTGGCTTGACCTCAACAAAATAGGGCTCAATTGTAATTTTTTTTTTCAAACCATTCAGCAAACCACCATAGAATTAAATAGCACAAGTAGGTAGTGAACCTAAACATCTTAGTGTCGGAGCCTTCTTTGATTGTTAATAATTGTTTATGCATAGATTCTACAATGTACCCAAAAAATCTGTATTGACAAGGTGGATTAACAAAATGGATATTGTATACCATTTCTAGGAGGGTTTCATCCATTGTCTCATCACTATCAAAGCCAAGGCAAAATACTAGCATAAAAATGGTATCCCTGACCCAAGATTTAAATATGTTAATTGCATATGGAGCCTTCCCTTTTGGTACCTCTGCATCAAATGTTAATTTTCGTAAAAACTCATCTTTGTCTTTTTTATTTGTGGCATGATAATCACTAGCATTTTTTTCTAGGTTTATGTGGACGGTTCCTAAATATTTTCTTTCAAACCCCAATGCACTGCCAAGATTTACCTCTGTAATGTACAAAATTTCTTTCCATTGACCTTTGCAACAATTGCTATTTTTGTCTCATTATAATTTTGGGCACATATATTAACAAATTCAGGGCAGGGGAAAACCTCGTGGAACATCATGCGTCCCAATCCAGACCCCCATGTTATCCAACCTAAAAATTTATGTCTACCTGATTGGTCTGGAACATCTACTTTCCATCATCTTTCATCTCAGACGTGTATCTAAGTTGTGAAGCTCTTGTGCCAATTGCATGATCATAAATATCATGAAATTCATCAATAAAACTAGGCGTTTTAATTTTAAGCAGTTTGGCGTATGGGATTTGGGTTTTAATTTTACTTTGGGATCTTGTGGAAGTAGACATGCTTGGAATTTTGGATTTTGTAAAACCCTAATTTCTCAACCCTTATATTGAAATATTTGAAAGCAAAGGCTTATACAATGCTACTTATAAAAAAGATAATATTTAAAGAATCAAGACTCAAATGCAGGATGACACTTACTTGGAAATATGAAAATTTTGAGTCTTACATGGTCCACAACTTCTATGAATCTATTATGCCTTCTGTTGCAGTATGCCTTTCAGAAATAGAATTTCAATTTTCAACATCACTATAAACGATTAGGTCTTTCACTGTACTTTGTAGATGTCAAATTTAGTCTTTGATCAAATTCCATTTAGTAGATGATAATTGTCACTTAGCTAGGCCTATTTCGGGAACTTCCATTCGAAATGTGAGTGTGTCAGGCCTTCATCCCAAAATAGAGCCTATGCCGTTGATCTTACTATATTAAACAATGCAGATTATTTATCAAATGACCACCTGGTAGGATTTCAGGCCTCCTCGAGGCAAAGGCATTACCCAGACTCCAAACCCGTAGAATGAACTGATTTAATAATAAATTTTCGGGTCCACAGTGACAGGTGTGGGCATTTAATGACTTGGCCATTGAAATTTTTGGGGGCCTTTGAAACATTTTAAATAATAAAGCCCCTGCTTTTTCACTTGCCACATGGAAGAATTCTGTGGATTTCTTTTTTTCCGTGCCCCCATGGATACGTGAATCTCCTATGATTTAGGCGAGATGAATTATAATTTCGGGTCGGGGATTAATTGTTCATTTTTTGTCATGGAAATTAGAATTGAAATATTTGATGGGCCCCAACATATTATATATATATATATATATTGTTATATAAATATATATATATATATATATATATATATATATTTATTGTATTTACATTATTGATTTCTTAAATAAGATTCTTTATTTCTTAAATTAATTTAAAGTTTTGATTCGCAAGTAATAGTTCACGCGATTACTAAGGGATCTGCCCTTTCTTGGCACCTTAATTTATGTATCTCCAATATCCTTTTCTGGCTTCAAAAATTTCATAGTTGGTGTATTAATCATGTTTATAGGGAGGCCAACCGTCTTGTCGATCATCTAGTTACTGAGGCAATTGATGGCCTGGGAGTTGAATTAATTTCTAATAATATAGAATATTGGCACGCCTTGGAAGATATTATCATTTATGATGGGTGGTGCACACAAATATCAAAGAATTAATGGTGGCGTGTGCCACACTTTGGGCCTTTATTATTGTTGGTCGCTCACATTCCTCTCTCCCTACCTCTGTTTGTTTGTGTTTTTGGGTTGGCAAGAGAATGGTTTTTTTGGGGTTTCCTTTCATTTCTCTATGCATGGGGAGAGAAGGGAAATGGCCTTTACTTCGGCCATTTCCCGCAGGCGGATTCAAGAGGTGTTTCACTACGATTATGTGCTTAAGACTGAGGCCATTGAGCGTGTGATAGGAGATTCCTATATGCAAGACTCTCACAGGGCCAGATTCAACTCTGAACTCACTGTGACATTCGTTTCTAATTTAACCTATTGCCTCCATCCGGTCAAGGTGGATGTTGTGGCTGTCATGGAGTTCTTTATTTACCTTGTCCATCGAGTCAGTTTGCGTGAAGAAATGGACAGGTGTCGCATCCCAAACCCTCTGCTCTGGGTGGAGGAGGTGGACGCTCAGGAGAATGGCACCGGGCGTGGGGAAGCTTGGCCCGACAAGCGGTATAGGGAGTTACTACTCTACGCAGAGGCTGTTTACGTTTTATTTTGGCATGGTGGTCCAAAACCTAACAGATTACCTCCTCTAGATCTCACTAAGATGCTCACTCACTTATCGAACTCAGTCATTGACCACCTCAACGAGTTTTGGGATAATGCTCAGTGAGGCCTTTCTTCTTGTGCTAGGTAAGGTTAAGCAGCTAGAAGGAGACGTTGGAGTTCCCGGCAATTAGGTGCAAGGTGGCGAGGCAGGAGGTAGATTCGATGGATATGGTGGCACTCGGTGTTGCGAACGGAGGTAGAAAGTGGCTCTCCAGTTTCAGGGTGCTAGTTATTTCAGGATGAGGATTAACACTCTTTTCTAGCTTGTTTTTTGGTTTTTTGGCCATGTGTATTAATTGTCTTGAAGTCACTTTTGTTTGTTCAAATGGTGTTTCCTTCTTCTCCATGTGGGCCATTCAATGGGGCCTTGTGTTATTGGTTTTTTTTTGGAGTATAGTTGTAAGGGTGGGGCCTTAACCCTTGTTCATACACTCTGGTAAAAAAGCGTTTAAACATCATGGTATATGTTCGTGTGTTTGGGATAATGTTCAAATGTAAGGCCTTTAAGGGCGGGGTCCCTTATACCCTTTAGTAGGTAGGTCCAGTAAAAAAATGTTTAAGCATCATATATATATATATTTCTATATATATATAGTTTTTTCAAATTTATATAGTATTTGCATTATTGATTTCTTAAATTAGATTCTTTCTTTCTTAAATTAATTTAAAGTTTTCAATAAATTAAAAAGCTATCACCCCCAATTTTTCCCATACCACGTGGATGAATTAATATAATTTAAATACATTATATATATTATTATTATTATTTTATTATTAAAGCGGGTTGAAGGGTCCCATTCCCTTTACAAAAGAGAGAGGCCGAACCTCAGATACAACATGAAGATGCAAAAAACTTCATCAATCATGACTGTTGGGTATATCGAGCAAAAGCTCAACCAGAAGGAAGAAAGACTATAGCTATACTATACTATAGACATTACAACATATATTTAGATCAAGGATTAATCCCCTGAATCAGAAGACATAGACAAAATTACAACTGGAGATCCCTACCTCTCAACCACACCCTCCTTAGAGTCCTGAGTAGCAACTTCATTGGCCCAACTATGCCAAAGATGATTATAAGCTTCCCCTGCAGTTTCACAGATTTCCATCCACCAAAGTGGCATTGGCTCAATGGGAGAATTGAGGGCAGCCAAATTAGGGAGTTTGAAGCACGTCCTTCCAGCATTCTTATCATGGCTGAACACAACTAGCTTCTCTGCGAAGGCCATCAACTCCCCATGGCAACGTTCCAGTTCCCTGAAGACGCTCAAATCCACGCCACCCCAGAGCTTCACCTCCTCCCCCACTTCCCAGAAAGCAACATTACACTTTTGCACTTCTGCAACCAAATTTCCACAGAAAGACGACTGAACCCAGTGGAGAGCAAGGCTGACTGCTTCAGGCTTCGATGGCTCAATTATCAGAATATTTTCCACAAAAAATGAGGCCACACTGCTATTAACCCTACACCATCCATCCTCAAACAAATATTTTTCCCCCAAAACCAATTTAATTGCCTCCAGATCACTACCATTACCAATTTTGAAGATCCGTCGCAGACGATTATCAGATATAGATGACCTGAAAGCCATTTCCCTTTTATTGCAAAATAAAGACAACATGGGAACTCGAGGGGAATCCATAGGTGCTCACCGACAAAAAGGATGAAAATGAAAAAAATCGACCCACAATAAATAGGCAAAAAAACAAGGCCCTTCACATGCTCGAAAAGATTGGCGACAACATATATTTAAGGCCCTTCCGTATTTAAGATGATTTCAAGACCATCACAAATTCCCATATATATGTATATATATACATACATATATATATATATATATATATATATATGTATGTATATATATATATATACATATATATGTGTATACATATATATGTATATACATATATACATACATACATATATATGTATGTATACATATATATATGTATATATATATACACACACACACACACACACATTATTGATTTCTTAAATTAGATTCTTTCTTTCTTAAATTAATTTAAAGTTTTCAATATATTAAAAATTTATCACAAGTTCAATTTTCAAAATACAAAACCAAATATCCATAGATTTAAGATGAGAATAGATCAAAGAAAGTATTTCTAAAGAAAATGAATATGAATAAAATCAAATATTGACTTAATATATTATTTACTATTTGAATTGAAATAACTAACGAAAATGTTTTTTTAAATAGAATTCAAAATTATTGATGTCATTACTGATGAAATATAGTGTTTTCACATTTATATAGTGTTTTCAAAATTATTTTTAGATGTTATATATTTCATAATTTTGACATTTTTCATATTTATTTTATTCAAATTAATCATATATATATTGAAAGAAAATTAACATTTTCATTTTTTTCTATTGAAGGGTAATGTGTTTTCTAATATCTCATTTACAACGGGTAAAGCTTAACCTAGCCAGTCAAATTAAAGTATGGGGAGCCCTTCAAATTTTATCACTGAATGCAATGATGGTCGTTTCAATATATTTTGCAGGCAAGTGCCCTTTTCATAAAGTTTTAGTAACTTTTGAATATACATGACATGTTGAAATATGTCACTTCAAAACTATCTAAAATATTATTTCTTCTATTTTATATATGTAGTTACTTTCTTTATTTTTTCCAAACGTGTCTCTTCATATATGTGATAAAATCTAAACAAATCTAAAAAATACATCAATCAAATGCTACTACAACTGTAAGCAATTATTCAACAATATTCTTAGAACAAATTGGGGTTATATTTTAGGGGCTCCCTGCCCTTGAAAGCATATATATATATATATATATATTATATATATATATATATATATATATATATATACACACACACACACACACACACATATATACATACATACATACATACATACATACACAATATTACAAAATACATATTACATATTGCTTTATAAAGATAAAATATAATGGTCATTCTTCTGAAGACACAAATTCATCCCAAAACACTGGAGCACATTTTAACAGGTTGTCCCTACATTGGATAAACACATCTTTGTACACTGCATTGAAAACAAACTTGATATATCCCACTAAATCCTACAACATGCCCATAATTAGTAGCTCCTCAACTCCCATTCAATATTTTGGTGAATTATATTTTCCTTTTATGTGATTTTACCCACTCAGAAAGAGAGTCTCCCCCACTTATATATCCTTTGGTTTTCTTCCTTGAAGAAATTCAAGCTATAGGGAATTGAAGAATTTTTCTAGTGCCAGAAGAGCCCTCCTTTATAATTTTCCTTTTCTTGAGAGGAAAGAAATGGGTGCTTACCATAGACCATACTTCAGCAAGGACAATTTCTAATGTTGTCAACCGCTTCTCTGTTTCATTATCTAGAAAAATTGGGGGTTTTTCTTCCCACTGTTGAGTAGGTAGTGAGCTTGGTATTGAGAATCTATGGTCAATAAATAAGGTTTATAAAAATCTAGGTTGTGTTGGTGCTCAAAATAGTCTCGCCCCAGTTTACCTTTGAAAATCTATATATTTATGACCTCTGTCACTTTCTTTTTCCCCGTTTTGTGCCTGGTTAATCTTTCTTTCCATTTTTAATATGTTCATGGGTCATAGATACCTTATGGGTCCATGGTTTGCTCATTGTTTCTTTGTTCCTCTAGAAAAGGTTTGTAATCTGGGTCTCCCATTCTCTGTTCATCTAAAAACTCGAGTTCTCCCATATTTTTCATTCTCCATGGTCTGGATTTGTCTTCCTTGTCATTTCTACCATAAATACTTGAAGAAAAATGAATGGATGTGTCTCTAATGGACGTATTTGATCCTTGTAACATTTCTAAATTCTCTATCCTTGAAGAAATTTTAATTTTCAGGCTCAAATGATCATTTTTCTGTATTTTACGGTTTGACGGGTCTTTCTCCCAATCAAATTTACATCCTTTTAGCAACAGGGGATATGGCACCTTTTGGTTGGATGCGGCTTAGTTGGGTACTTAAAAATTTCTATGAATCACCTCAACTTAAAAATGTGTGCACGTGGAGGAATGACACTCGTTTGAAGATCTACTTTTTGGTCTGGCCTTGGAATAGCGTCGGGAGGACACGTAGAGGTTTCCACTACTTTTCCTGGACTTAGAAAAATTTTATGCAGCTAAAATAGTGTGGCGGAAAATGGGGACACATGGCAAGCCCGCGCTCATTCAGGGTCTCTGCTTTGGGCACCATTTTGAAATTACACCATGGAGACACGTGGAGGCCCCCGCTCACTTTGCATTTTGCTTAGACTTTTCAATGGCCAAAGGAGACTGCCTCAGAGCATGACACATGGCACCTTCCATTGAGCTTCAAACATTCAAACAAATTTTGTTGGGCCAAGACACGTGGCAAGCCCACACTCATTCAAGGTCTCAATTATTGGGGACCATCTCAAGGTGCGCCATAGTGACACGTGGCAGTTTGACATGTCAAAAGGAGTGAGGAAGCAGACCATCAAAGGCAACATAGAATTTTTGTCTCTTATGCTCAAAAGAGTTTGGATATCAAAAATGGCCTGTAATCCTGACAAAGGATCATTCAAATTTTGTTTCAAGTCAAAGGGGTGAGGAGGTGAACCATCAGGGGTAACTTGTATTTTTTTTCCCCCTGATTTTCAAAGGATCAAAACATCAAAATGGCTTGTAAGCCTGATGGAAGAAAGGTCAAAGCTTGCTCCAGTTAATGGTGGAGGTGCGGGCCTCCAAAGGAAATTTGGAAAATTTTCCCTTTGTAGGAAAAAGAGTTAAAAGTAAAAAAGGAAGCATGGTTCCGCTGGGACCCACATTGGGACACGTGTTAGAAACATTTCTCAAGGGAGGAGTTACAGGGAAAACTTGGGAAATATTCCTTTTTCCAAAAAGAGGGTCAAATGGTAGAATTTATCCGTAGGTTCCTTTGGGACCCACCTCAGGACACATGACAGGCTCATTTCTCGAGGGCGGAGATGCGGAACAAAATGTGAAACTTTTCCATTTTTCCAAAAGTTTTAAAAAGTCATAGGAAACCCCCAGGTCTATTTTTAAGTTTGAATCTTCCACATGGATGGCCCAAATTCAAAGTAAATATCAACGGTAGTCGAGAGTCTGAATCTAATTTTCACCCCATTTTTACTGAAACACACCTAGAAGTGTGAATCTTCAAGATTTCTTGGTATCTCCTACATGCCAAGTAGAGAGGGGAGTTAATGTTGATATCTGAGTTTGGTGGGAAGATTTCAAAGACATATTTTGCCATTAAAATGGTCTGACTATCATTCTCAATCAGATTTTCCATTTTTCTTCTCCCAAGCACGTAAGGAGCAAGATTTGACATATTAGGGGTGAAAGTGGTTGGAAAATTGAAGAAAGAATGATCTACCAAAGGAAGGAGTTGAATGCAGGAGATATTCGATGAGATCTTCCCCCTCAAGCACCTAGTGACTTTTTACAGATATGATTATGAGAATCATGATCATGATCATGGAAAGCACTAGTAGTAGTCAAGGTCTAGGATTTTAGAGGGGAAAAGGGGTCCCTGTCATAAATGTTATAAATGGCAAGAATTTTTTGTGCAAATTGTTGGAGTCTTAGGGGTCAAGACTAAATTTTCTAATACAAAAAATCTTAACAGAGCCCATCATTTGTTAAGAATCCATTTGAGAAGCTTGTATATCTCTTTTGTGTTAAATCTGATCATGTCAAGGTGGTTGCAAGTGTACAGCCATTGAAATTTTTTGAGACTGTTCTAGAAAATTTCCCCTACTGATAGATTGAATAAAATTTGAGTTATTATGTGTTGTGTTGAGCAAAATGTGTTTGTTTTATTTCTAAATGTATGCGAGTAATTTTTCTTATTTATGTTGCAATCTTGTATTAAATTTTTATTCCATCACACGGGTCGCAATCCTTGTGACAGTTTAGTGGCATCTACAATTTCATTTCTCGGAAGAGCCTTCATCTAGGAGTGAAATAAACAATTTAAAATCACTTCTCTTTCATCTGTTTGACAAAGATTATCTGTAAGCCTCTAGGTGTACCTTAGGTGTGATTTGGCTTAGATCTTGATGCTTTATTGGGTTCTCTAATTCAAGCCTTCCTGTTAGATTCTCATAGATTATATGAAAAAGTGCTAATCTAGGCCTCCATTAAAGCACATATTCTAGTGAAAGAAACATTTTAGCTTTTCTATGGCATTTTGCTGGTTTAACTTTTCATTTTGTAAGATTCCTCAAGGATCTAGTGAATCAAGTTCATCCTGCCCCACCTACCACTAAAAATTTATTCAAAACAACCAATCCTACCTGTACTACCCTTGTTTGTCTTATGTGCATAAAAATGCATAATCTTTGTTACCAAAACATGCAGAAGCAATCAGGGTCCCAAATGTCTTTAGTAACCTTTGCCTTGTTGTGAAAATATCTCCATGATCTGGAAGTGAAAACTCGTGAGAGTCATATTTGGTGTGTTGATCATATTTTCCCAAGGTCTTCTCTATAAAATTTATGCAAAAGAAGGATTTGTCATTGTTATTCAATAACAGAGGTTACAAAATAGGTTCTCTTACCTTGGTTGAAAGGCACAACATAAAATAGTTAGGATTAGATCACATCCTTTTAAGGTGCTACCCACTCCTTTCAAAACCTGAGTACTGAAAATTCAGATAGATTGTTTCCCTGACAACAAAATGACATACATGATTATCTATCTGCCTCTGAATGTCCTGTCAAAATCCATGATGCTACTCAGTCTTTGAAGGAGATTAAATTTTACCAACACAGTTTTGGTACCAACACACTTCGGATGTTGTTGTTGGGGAGTTCAGTTCAAAATCAAGACCCTGGTAAAACACTTCTTGTATGCTCTAGGTGCTGTGTGTAGCTCTTTCAGTTTTCACACCTAGTGCACTAGATTTCATTTGATAAATCTGGGTAAAGAAAGTTTAGAATCTTTCCATTTTCAGTTTCTAGCATTGACAGACATTTGACAAATCATACTTAGTGCATTTGCACAACTAAGGTGGAAATCCTTAGTGGCGAATCCCTGTTGATCTGATTTTTAATAAGTACCAGTATCTTAAAACTTTGTCAAAGTAAAATTTATTACTAATATTGGCAAAATATGGAAGGAAGAAGATCTTTCTTTGCTAGGGATCCTGTTAGGACATTGTTTCCAGAGCTAGGAAAAGCAAAATTAGAAGGAAGAAAATCTTGGAGAGTTGTGGGAGAACAACAGACAAGAAGAGGGATCTCCATTGATGAAAGTGATCAACCTATCATCAAAGACTGCCATTCAAGTGACTCTGAATCAGGAAGCCTCTTTGTGGAATTGAATTCTCTAGTTGGAGAAGGGCCTTCATTTTATTTTGAAAGGTTTGCTTCACATTCTGCACCTATCTTTTCTGAGGTTGATAGGGATTTCCAAGAAGCAAGGCCTTTGGGGGATACCCATTTTGAAAATTATACTCCTGTGTTCCAAAGACCTTCTGCCCCTTATCAATTTGTCACCCCTCCAGGGTCACCTTCTTGAATAAACATGGCCCAGCCCCCACCTAGACCCCCTTTTGTTGTAAACACCTTTGGACCTATAAATTTTGTGGGAATGGCTGGATATCCAAATGCAGTGCCTCAAGATGTAAGGAACAGAATGCCAAAGTTCCAAGGAAACAATGCTATAACTGGTGATCAACATCTAAAGCTTTTTATCAATATGATGGAAGATTTTGAGATTGAACATGAAGATGTATATATCAAGCTATTTATCCATACCTTGGAAGAAGATGCTAGGGATTGGTATAAAGCATTTCTAGATAACTCTATTGATTCTTGGACTGAGATGAGCAATGCATTTAGATTGCAGTATGGTGATAGAACTGACCCTAGGTTTCTTTTGATAGAATTTGAAAACATCAAAAAGAATCCTAATGATTCAGTACATGATTTCAACACAAGGTTTAATAAGACCTTGAGGAGATTTCCTATTAGGATAAGGCCTTGTGATGAGTCATGTTTGATCAAATATTCTGATGCATTTGATAAAAAGGCTGCATATTACTTAAGAGACAAGAACCCCACAAATTTGAGGCATACCTTCACCATGGCTCTGCAAATAGAGAATAACATCAAGGTAATTGGAAATCCTCCAAAAAGGGAGGGTGTAAAGCTGGTTAACCCAGAAAAACCTCAAACAAGTAAAGCTACTGATATGGAGGAGGTTGTGAAAACTTTGGCAGGGGTTGTCAAAGAAATTTCCTACAAACTAGCCCGGGCCGAGAAGGGAATTGGGTAGAGCTCACAAGGTCAACACAAGCAACAAGGCCAAGACAGGTTTACAAATCACCAAAGATCTGATGACAGAGGCAAGGGACCTGTTGGATTTGGAAATAGGACAGTCCCAAGCCAGGGATAATAGAATGGTACCTGATCCTTTGGCTGCCAGAGTTACTGTTGTGGAGGAGACATATGTCATTGATTGGTGTGAAAAATGTTTCATGCCTCATGCTCCTTGTGAAGAAGATCAGCAAGAAGAAGAAGAAGCTGATGATAATGATGATGATGTCTGCATGATGGGTTGTTCCACAAGCTTACAACAAGGGGAAACTTCAACTGAGGTGATAAGTTCCTAGACTGCTGCCACTTTTTGGGACTGCATTCATAGGGTACCTATTCTTCCTCCCTCTCATATTTTAGAAGTAGATACTGTACAGGATTTTGAATTTCCCAATAATGACTTTGAATATTTAAGGGATTTAATGATAAAGAAGTATGATGGAGGAATTCCATCTGAGGAAGATAGACAGTTACTGATGAATGTTGTTGTTACTCAAGAGAAGGAATATAACACAAGAAGTAAGGCTGTCAAAGGGACAGGGCCTCAAGCCAAGCCAAAAGCTCCCTTACTTTCAAACATTCCTAAAGAGGCTCCTAAGAAAGAGGCATCTCCCAAAAGCCCTGCAGTTCCAAACAAAAATCATATCCCTCCTCATGCCCAAGTTGTCAAAAATCCTGTACCACCTAATGAGTGTGTTGGCTTTCCTTCCAATACTACCTTGCCAAGGAATGTCCCATATGATATTGCCCAAGTTTTAAGTCAAATCAAAGTCTCTGTTCCAATTTTTGAGTTGCTTAGGATTCCTGAGCACAAAAAGAGAGCATTTGAATACTTGGGATTGAAAGAAGAGAAGACTGCCCTAGGCAGAAATGTAAATATTGTGGAGACTCCTCCAATCATTCAAGAATTAGAAACACCACCAGCATTGGAGGAACTAGGTGAACCACCTGAGGTCTATTTGGGGACATCCTTGGTGGACTCTCAGATGAATGTGGATCCATTCTTCACCACTTTGATCATTAAGGACAGACTGCTGCATAACTGCATGTTTGACTCAGGGGCATCATGCAATGTCATGCCTTTGGAAGTCATGAATGAGCTAAATATCAAAGTGACAACAACATATGGGAAGTGCACTGCCATGGATTCCAGAGAAGTTCCAGTAGTGGGATGTGTGAAGGGTTTGGTGGTGCAGCTTGCAGCTTACCCAGGTAAAAATTTAAAACTTGATGTTGTCATCGTTGACTGCCCAGCCAAGTGGGGCATGCTACTGTCAAGAAAATGGGCTGCTAGTGTTGGTGGGAGTGTCCAAATGGATATGTCCTATGCCACCATTCCAATTGAAGGCAGCCTTGTCAGGTTGTATGGAGAAAATAAAATGTTGCATCTTATTGAGGATCCCAACAATGCATCCTATGAAGTATTGTACACAAATGTTGATGCTGACAACTTTGTAGGATTTGCTGATGGAAAGGAGCACAAGATTGAGGAATGCAGGTGTCTTGAAACAAGTGGGATCTCCTTGGACTCTATTGTTTGATGGAGCTTGCTCCAAGTTTGGGAATGGTGCTGGTGTTGTTCTACTTTCTCCTGGTCAGGAAAAATTTGTTTTTTCCTTCAAACTCAACTTTGAGTGCACCAACAACATTGTTGAGTATGAGGCACTGTTGTTGGGTTTAAGAATTTCTTGGAAATATGGTATCAAGGACATCATTGTCAAAGGAGACTCAGAATTAATTGTAAAACAAGTCAAAAAACTGTATGCCACAAAGAATCAGTGAATGAAACAGTATAAACATGTAGTTTGGGATCTTATTGAGATGTTTGATTCATTCAACATAGTGCATCATGATAGGAAATTCAATGACTTGGCAGACAAGCTTGCAGTGTTGGGGTCTCGGTTTGACAATTGTACAATGTCCCCATATTGTGAATATGATGTTGAGGTATTGACAAGACCTTCTGTCCCTGACAACATTAAACATTGGCAGGTTTTTGATGATGATGCTCAGATCAGAAGATTTCTGTAGAACAAGGGAGAGTTTGTTGATCAATGCATTGATTTGGAGCCAATGGTATGTAAACAAGAAGGAAAAGAAACCTTGTTTGGCAAGGGCATCATCCAGCTAAAAACCAATACCATTCCTAGAGGACTGGTTGCTCTTGAGTCCAATTTTGATAATGTTGATCGCATTGTTAACAGATGCATGACAGCCTCAAGGGATATTGAGGAGCATGACCTTGGCACAAAGGAGAAGCCAAGGAAAATTTGGTTAGGCAGCAATCTCAGCAAGGAGGAGAAGCAGTCATACATCCAATTGTTGAAGAAATACCAAGATTGCATGGCTTGGACCTATTCTGAACTAAAAGCATACAGAGAGGACCTGTTTCAGCATGAGATTCCCTTGGAGTCTAATGCAAAGCCATTCAGGTAGAAACAGAGGCCAATCAACCCACTCTTATCTCTCAAGATGCAAGAGGAACTGAAGAAGCTGAGAGATGGAGGGATTATTCAGCCCACTAGGTATTCTTCTTGGGTTGCAAACCTAGTACCAGTAAGAAAGAAGAATGGTGATATCAGGTTATGTGTGGACTTCAGGAATCTGAACAGAGCATCAATGAAGGATAATTATCCTTTACCAAATATGGAGAACATGCTGCAGTTAGTGACTGGTTCTGAGTTTCTTTCCACCTTGGATGGTTTCTCTGGTTATAACCAAGTTGTGGTGAAGGAATCAGAAAGGATCAAGACAACCTTTACTACTCCTTGGGGGACATATGTGTATGTCAGGATGCCCTTTGGTCTGATAAATGTTGGAGCCACCTTTCAAAGAGCAATGGATGTTGCTTTTTCTGGTTACATCAATGAGTTTATTGTTGTCTACCAGGATGATGTGACTGTGTTTTCTAGAAAGAGAAGTGACCACTTGCTGCACTTGGAGAAGATGCTGATAAGATGTAGAGAATATGGCATCTCACTCAATCCAAAGAAGTGCCATTTTGGAGTGCAGAAGGAAAAGTTTCTTGGTCACATTGTGTCACAAGAAGGAGTGATGATTGATCCAGAAAGAGTAGAGGCCATCAGCAAGGTCCCAATCCCAAGAACCAAGAAGGGAATTCAGTCCTTCTTTGGGTAGATAAACTTCATCAGAAGATTCATATCAAACTTTGTTGAGTTGACCATTCCAATCACTTCCATGCTGAAGAAAGACTAGGTCATCAAATGGGAGGAGGCTGCCATCCAAGCTTTCAATGGGATTAAAGAGGCATTAAAGCATGCACCTATTCTAGCAGCTCTAGACTATAAGAAGCCTTTCCAACTATTTTCCTTTGCTTCAGAGAACACTATTGCTTCTGTCCTGCTGCAGAAGGATGATGAAGGGGCTGAGAGGCCAATTGCCTTTTTCAGTAAGGCCTTGCAGGGGGCTGAGCTGAAGTACACTATCATGGAAAAGTAGGCATTTTCCTTGGTAAAAGCAACAAAGGTTTTTAGACCTTACATTCTAAGTTCTAAAGTGGTTGCTTATGTTCCCCACACCATGGTGAAGGACATCTTGTCAGAGATGGAAGTCTCAAGAAAAAGATGCAGGTGGGTGAACAAGTTGCAAGAATATGATATGGATATCCAAACCATGAAGTTGGTGAGAGGTTTGGGCTTGGCTAAGCTTATGGCTGAGAGAAACTTGCAAACTATTGAGGTAAATGAGGTAGAAGAAGAAAGGGCAGGTGTTTTTGAAAGGTTGATGAGTTCTGAGTGGTACAAGGATGTAATTTTCTATCTCAAACACTTATACTGCCCTGAGCATTTAAGTAAGAACCAGAAAAGATCTCTTAAGTTGGCTTCCCAGAAATATGTCATCACTGATTATGGGTTAGCTTGGAAGAACCCAGAGGGAGTCCTCTTAAGGTGCATTACTGAAGAAGAAGCCCCCAAGATAATTGTTGATCTCCATGGAGGAGTTTGTGGGGGAAATTTTGCTGCAAGAGTCACAACACACAAGATATTAAGGGCTGGTTATTGGTGGCCAACTCTCTTCAAGGATACAACTCTTTTGGTTAGAAGATGTGAGAGTTTCAAGCACTTCTCTGGAAGACTGAAAGCTTCAGGCTCCCTTCCTTTGCAGCATGTATCAATTGAAGCTCCATTCAAGCAATGGGGAATGGATTTCATTGGTGAGATTTCAGACCCTTCAAGTGTTGGCCATAAGTGGATTCTTGTAGCCACTGATTACTTCACCAAGTGGGTGGAGGAAATCCCCACCAAAAGAGCAACACACCAAATTGTCATGGATTTTTTGTTGAACCATATCATCTGCAGGTTTGGGGTGCCAGTCAAGATTGTTGCTGACAATGCCATGAGCTTTAGAGCTAAACCTTTGATGGAAATGTGCAAGGAGTATGGGATCAACTTGACATATGCCTCTAATTACAATCCCCAAGGAAATGGACAAGCTGAGTCCAGTAATAAAAATTTGTTGAAGATTATCAGAAGAACATTGGAGCAGAACAAGAGAAAGTGGGGTGAACAGTTGAAGTTTGTTGTTTGGGTAGATAGGATCACTGCTCAAGAGGGTCACTGGAAAGAGTCCATTTGAGTTGGTATATGGGACTCAGGCCCTACTACCTCTTCATATGCAACTATCTTCATATCAGTTTATGCAACAACTGGAAGATCAAGAGGTAGGTCCTTATGATGCTCGCATTAACCAGATTGTTGAGCTTGATGAAGAGAGGAGGGCATCCCACCAGAGGCATGTAAAGTTCAGAGAGAAGGCTGAAGAAGTTATTTGACAAGAATGTCACTCCCAAGGATTTCAATGTTGGAGATCTTGTGCTGCTATGGGATAGCAGACATGAGGATAAGGGCAAGCATGGCAAGTTTGACTCATTATGGATGGGCCCTTACTCCATTGATATCAGGATTGGTGAGCATACCTTCTTCCTCAAGGACTTAGATGGTGAACTGCTTGAATTACCTATTAATGGCAGGCATTTGAAGCATTTCTTGGATTGATTCCCCTAAATCAAGGCAAAAATCTTGTGTACAGTGTATAGTTTGTTGTTTGTCTCTTGTCTTTTGTGTTTTTGTTCGTTCTGGTCCTCGGTGACCTATTTTTGCTGGTTTCTCTGTTTCATTTTTTGGAGATGGCTCTATTTCTCTGCTCTGCAAATTGACTCTATTGCCCAATGGATATTTTGGCACTTGGTCTACCTTTGTTCTTGTGGCACTCACAGGGAGTGCCCATCCCCGAGTTCGGAGCCGATGTTGGTGCTCAAAATAGTCTCACCCCAGTTTGCCTTTGAAAATCTATCGATTTATGGCCTCTGTCACTTTCTTTTTCCCGTGTTGTGCCTGGTTAATCTTTGTTGCCATTTTTAATCTATTCCTGGGTCATAGATCACTTATGGGTCCATGGTTTTCTCCTTGTTTCTTTGTTCCTCTGGAAAAGGTCTGTAATTTGGGTCTCCCATTCTCTGTTCATCTAAAAACTCAGGTTCTCCCATATTTTCCATTCTCCACGGTCGGGATTTGTCTTCCTTGTCATTTCTACCCTAAATACTTGAAGAAAAATGAATGGATGTGTCTCTGATGGACGTATTTGAGCCTTGTAACATTTCTAAATTCTCTGTCCTTGGAGAAATTTTCATTTTCAGGCTCGAATGATCATTTTTCTGTATTTTACAGTTTGACGGGTGTTTCTCCCAGTCAAATTTACATCCTTGCATCGACAGGGGATGTGGCACCTTTTGGTTGGATGCAGCTCAGCTGGGTACTTCAAAATTTCTATGAATCACCTCAACTTAAAATGTGTCCACGTGGAGGAACGACGCTCATTTGAAGATCTACTTTTTGGTTTGGCCTTGGAGTAGCGCCAGGAGGACACGTGGAGGTTTCCACTGCTTTTCCCAGACTTAGAAAATTTTTATGTAGCTAAAACAGTTTGGCTGAAAATGGGGACACGTGGCAAGCCCACGCTCATTCAGGGTCTCCGCTTTGGGCACCATTTTGAAATTGCGCCATGGAGACACTTGGAGGCCCCCGCTCACTTTGCATTTTTCTTAGAATTTTCAATGGCCAAAGGAGACTACCTCGGAGCATGACACATGGCACCTTCCACTGAGCTTTGAGCATTCAAAAAAATTTTGTTGGGCTAGGACACATGGTGAGCCCGCGCTCATTCAAGGTCTCAATTTTTGGGGACCATCTCAAGGTGCTACCCATAGTGACACGTGGCACCTTTTGAAAAGTCAAAAGCATTCAGACAAACCATCGGGGGAAACTTAGGATTTTTTCAAGCCTTATGCTCAAAAGGGTTAAGACCATCAAAATGGCCCACAAGCCTGATAAAGGAAAAGAAAGGGGCAGGGAGGCGGACCAAACTTGCTCTAGGATAAAAACATCAAAATGGCCCACAAGGATAAAGAAAGTCAAAGCTTACTCTGTCAACTGGCGGAGGTGTGGGCCTTGGAGGAAATTTGGAAAATTTTCCTTTTGGGAGAAAAGAGTTAAAAGTAAAAGGGGAAGCGTGGTTCCACTGGAACCACATTGGGACACGTGTTGGGCCCATTTTTCAAGGGCGGAGCTACGGGGAAAACTTGGAAAATTTTCCTTTTTCCAAAAAGAGGGTCAAATGGTAGAATTTATCCATGGTTCCTTTGGGACCCACCTTAGGACACGTGTCAGGCTCATTTCCCAAGGGTGGAGATGTGGAACAAAATGTGAAATTTTTCCATTTTTCCAAAAGTTGTAAAAAGTCAGAGGAAGCCCCCGGGTCTGTTTTTAAGTTTGAATCTTCCACGTGGACGACCCAAATTCAAAGTAAAGATCAATGGCAGCTGAGAGTCTGAATCTGATTTTCCCCCCATTTTACTGAAACATGCCTGGAAGTGTGAGTCTTCATGATTTCTTGGTATTTCCTACATGCCAAGAAGAGAGGGGAGTTAATGTTGATATTTGAGTTTGGTGGGAAGATCTGGAAGACATCTTTCGCCATTAAAATGGTCTGACTATCGTGCTCAATCGGATTTTCCATTTTTCTTCTCCCGAGCATGCAAGGAGCCAGATTTGACAGATTAGGGGTGGAAGTGGTTGGAAAATTGAAGAAAGAGTGATCTACCAGAGGAAGGAGTTGAATGCGGGAGATATTCGATGAGATCTACCCCCTCGAGCACCTGGTGACTTTTTACAGATCTGATTCTGAGAATCATGATCGTGATCATGGCAAGCACTGGTAGCACTCAAGGTCTGGATTTTGGAGGGGAGAAGGGGATCTGTTGTAAATGTTATAAATGGCACAAATTTTTCGTGCAAATGGTTGGAGTGTTAGGGGTCGGGACTGAATTTTCTAATAGAAAAAAGCTTGATAGAGCCCATCATTTTTTGAGAAGCCATTTGAGAAGCTTGTATATCTCTTTTGTATTAAATCTGATCATGTCAAGGTGGTTGCAAGTGTACAGCCATTGACAAGCTCTGAGACTATTCTAGAAACTTTCCCCTGCTGATAGATTTAATCAAATTTGAGTTATTCTGTGTTGTCTTGAGAAAAATGTGTTTGTTTTATTTCTGAATGTATGCGAGTAGTTTTTCTTGTTTCTGTTGCAATCTTGTATTAAAATCTGATTCAATCACATAGGCCTCAATCCTTGTGACAGTTTAGTGGCATCTACAATTTCATTTCTCAGAAGAGCTTTCATCTGGGATTGGAATAAATGATTTAAAATCACTTTTCTTTCATCTGTTTGACAGAGATTTTCTGTAAGCCTCTGGGTGTACCTTAGGTGTGATTTGGCTTAGATCTTGATGCTTTGTTGGATTTTCTAACTCGAGCCTTCGTGATAGAATCTCAAAGATTGTGTGAAAAAGTGCTAATCTGGGCCTCCATTGAAGCACATATTCTAGTTAAAGAAACATTTTAGCTATTTGTGGCATTCTATTGGTTTAACCTTCCATTTTGTAAGATTCCTCAAGGATCTGGTGAATCAAGTTCATCCTACCCCACCTCCCACCAAAAATTTATTCAAAAATAACCAATCCTACCTGTACTACCCCTGTTTGTCCTGTGTGCATACAAATGCATAATCTTTGTTACCAAAACATGCAGAAGCAATCAGGGTCCCAAATGTCTTTAGTAACCTTTGCCTTGTTGTGAAAATATCTCCATGATCTGGAAGTGACAACTCATGAGAGTCAGATTTGGTGTGTTGATCATATTTTCCCAAGGTCTTCTCTATAAAATTTATGCAAAAGAAGGATTTATCATTGTTCTTCAATAACAGAGGTTACAAAATAGGTTCTCTTACCTTGGTTGAAAGGCACAACCTAAAATAGTTAGGATCAGATCACATCCTTTTAAGGTGCTACCCACTCCTTTCGAAACCTGAGTGCTAACAAGTCAGATAGATTGCTTCCCTGGCTACAAAATGACATACATGATTATCTATCTACCTCTGAGTGTCCTATCAAAATCCATGATGTTGCTCGGTCTTTGAAGGAGATTAAATTTGAGGGGCAGTTGCATATCTAGTGGTTCTTTAATTTTTTGGTGTTCATGTGATAAACTGGGTGAATCAGGTGGAAATGGAGAGCTTGGAAAATAGGAAATGAAGGACATAATTCAGACAAGTGATGAAAGAAAGATAAAATCATGTCCTTTAGAGAGGAAATATTGGGAGATTCTGCCCTAGTGTTTGGTATGCTGAGAATGTGTTGGATGAGGGCCTCATTCGGCCCTATCATCTGGAAACACTCACCCAAATGGGTGAGTTTTGTATTAAGAGGATTCAATTATGTAGATGAGGAAGACATGGATGCAAGACAGTTGATTGAAAGAAGATGGTGGAGGATGCTTAGAAACATTATATGGTAAGTTGGTAACATTTCATCACCATCTTTAAATAAGCATGTCTTTTGATTTGATGTCTGAGGGAGAATTCATTTCGTCATCAATGCCATATCCTCCCAAAATCGATAGCCTAGGCCGTCGAACTGAATTTTAATTGAATTTAATACCCTATTCATGTAAAGTTTTCTGCCAAACATTTAATTGGCACCCTCACAGTTAAGAAATGTCTTATCAAATTTAATTCTTGGTCATGTTATATTTTCTAGGATGAAGGTCCAGGAAACAAGATATTTAATAAATATGGAAAAGACGTTTTTCATAAAAGCAACATATTTAATAAATATGGAAAAAAAAATTCCATAACTTTAGTCTTTAAAGTGAAGCATTTAAATTTTATTATTTTTGATGTGACACATTTTATCAACTACTTTGTATCAAATTTTAAGTGATAAATTGGCAAGTACTAGTCCATATCTTTAGTATTTACATCTACCCTCACCAATACCATTATAATTTATTGGTCTATGCTTGACGATTATCTCCTCTCCCTTTTTATATTGCTTGAATATTGATATGTCTATCCTTAATGATATTTTATTCATCATGATAAAAGGACGTTTATTTAACTTTAAAAGGTGGAGGCACGTGGGATAGTGACCTTGGTTTAAAAGTGAAAATTTCACCACGGACCATGATTTGCATTTAATATTAACTGTCAATACATACTTTGGTTTAGTGGACACATTTCAAGGTACAGTCGAAGAACTCACTTGGAAAGTATAAATTCAAGGCCCATGGTCATTTTCTGACACTTAGTTTCTTTTGTAAAATCACAGGGGGCCAAATTGAGCACATCAAACTAGTATCAAGCCATGAATACGTCGTGGTTTCTTCTAGTTCTGATACGGACTCAGATGGGGTTACTGTTGGGAAATCCTTCTCCCTCTCTGCTTCTAGTTCTCCTTTTATGGTGCTTCCACACCCCCTCTCTTGGCCAGTCATCTTATGCCATTGTTTCCCTTCATTCTCTTGGAACTTCTCCTGCAGAGCTCCAACCAAATTCCCTGTCTGAGAAGCCAATTCATGAAGTATTATGGTAACTCTCTATTCTTTATCCAGAATCCTCAGACTTGGAACCTATGGATTCTCCACATGCTGCTACAAATGATGTGGATATGGAAACTGATGGAAATTTGAATCAGTCCCAGCGGTGACCCCTCAGATGGACAATCATGTCAAAACAGTGTCTTCCATCCTTACAAAGTTGCATCGAGCTCTTGAAGTGCTTAAAACTTGGAAAATACTTAACAGACACCAGAGGAGCTATCATTGATAAAGAATGTATCAGGTTACTAACCCTGGTCAACATTTTGGCAGAGGAGATCAATATCGATGCAGTTAGGAAAGTGGTACAAGAACTAAGAAATATATTATGATATGTAATATTTATGTTATAATATAGTTATAGGCTTATAGCTTTATTGGTATGCCTATGTCACAGTTACCAAATACCATGGATTTTGAGAAATTTACCTTTTCTTTTGTTTTCTTCCATCCACCATAGCAAACACGATTTTTTTTGATATTTTATAGTTTTAAAATAGAAAAAACAAGAAATCAAAACCTGGATACTCTTGTTTATGTTAAAAACATTTTTTTTTGTTGAGATTTTATAGTTTATGATATGTAATTTTTATGTAATGTAATGTTTATGTTTTAACAAATATATGAGATACTCTTGTTTATGTTTCAAAAAAAATATTTTTCGTTGCCAGCAACTATTCTTTTGGATACTCTTGCATTGCTACAATGTTGTGCCTTTTTATTTGTCTTCTCCTTCTTGAAACACCAAATTTGTTCTTCATTTTAGTTTATTTCCAATGCAGCATGGAAATCGTGTTATGTGGGATCATTCACTGCCTCAAGATGTTTGGAAAAATATATTTCTTTAGCTTCCATTAGAATCCATATGCAAGTTCTCTCTAGTTTCTAAGGAATGGAAAGCACTCATGACTTCCACCAGATTCTTCAGGTGTTACAGTGAAAAAAGGAACAAACATCCATGGATTATTCAGGCGTTACAGTGAAAGAAATTACAAGGATGCCCCACGTAATGTTCCAGTGTTTTTCTACGATGAAAATGATGTTCTTATTTAGTTTTAAAATTCAAAATCTTGATCATGTTTCTTGGCACACACATGTACAAGTACCAGTGTAGAAATCTACTTCACATGTTACGAGCACTACTTCTCCACATCATTACATTTACCCCTACCTATTATTAAAAAAACACATCCTTACTCCTGTACATACTAGACATAAAAAAATTAATATAAGCCAACTGGCAATGGCATATCCTTGATTATTAAATATAATTTTTTTTTTCCTTATTATTAAAGTTTTTAATCCTTCCCATCTCATTAGACAGAGACATGGCAGGATTTCAGGCCTCCCAAAGTCAAAGGCATTCCCCATAATCTAATTCCACAGAGTTAACCGATTCAATAAGTTTCAAGTTTGCGGTTTTGGTGAGGCAAGGCAGAGTGGCAGTGAACAATCACAAGATACTAGGTGTCATTTTCATGTTCCTCTGAGTGGCCAAGTGTCACACATTTTGGGCACTTAAGCATAAAGGTAAGGCATGCAAAAGAAATAAAAATTTGGGCCTCATTACAATGAAATTCGAAAGAGGGTATTTTCTATACAAATTATAGGAGATTCAACATTCAATTTTTAACTATTTTTAATATTTTTTTACCATTTTCACCAAAAGAACAAAACCGGATACATGGATATTCACCAAAACCCCGAAATTGGTTACATGGATATTCACCAAAACAAGAAAATGATTACTTATATATTCACCATGATTTATATAAGTTTTTTTAGGGGGGTTCCTTACAATTTTCCTAGTCATAGGAAGGTTATTGATAGCCCTTCCTAAAATGGCTCAAAACTCCATTGTTGAACACTTTGCTCGAGAAGTTCCTTGAATGATTTTTTCTTCCTAAATCACCTAGGGGGATACATGACAATCACTTATATATCACTTGACTAACAAGATAGGGTTGGTGTTGGGGATGGACTGACCCAAGGGTGTCCTAGGAAAGTATGACATGAAATTTTTTGACAATAGGGGTATAGTTGTCTTGTTTTTAGGTGAATTTTACCCATTCAAAAACGCAGGAAAACAAACATACATACACTATTTCAATACCTATCATACATTCACTATTTTGTCATTACATGATTTCTTTCAGTTCAAGGTTCATTCTCATCATCACTCCCCTTTTGCCGAAAGGGGGGAATACAATCGAGGCATCCCATAATCCCCCTCACACTGTTACACGGTCATTATACATTTCTAATTCATCATTCTCATGAATTTTCTCACACAATACATGACATATCACACCATTTTCTACCAATTCCTCCTAATACCTAATATAGGGGCAACAAGCGTAAAATCTCTCCATAAGCAATCAATCAATAAATCACACACGTTCAATTATTGAAAACAAAAACCTTATGCTACTTGAAATCACATCAATCAAATCCACACAACATAGTGTATTTGTCCTCCCAGATGACCTAACTTGGGAGTTAAGAACTGTGGAAGAGTCTTGGTGAAAAATAATCTAACAAAGAAACCAAGACCAAGCTTTTGAAAATATTAAACAAGTGACAATCCATAAAGAAGCTAATGATGATGAAAGAGGATAGGTATATTTGATTAATTTTCTCAAAGTTTTTGGTGATGGTTAAGTGGAGAAGGAGAATTCAAAAATATATACAAGAAAAGAATGTACAAAGAAGCTAAGTATGTGTTGAGTAATGAACCCATAAATAATAAGAAAATGATGTGCTTATGGAGGAAAAAATTGAAAAAGAATGTGATAAAAGAGGAGAGTGTACAGTGAAACATGAGGGGAAAACATCTAAATTAGTGCTTGGAAAAACACAAAATGTTGAGAAAAATGAAGGCAACGTAGTATAGGAATCAAATTAGATGATAGAATGATAAGTGTTGTTTTAAGGAGTATTTAAATTGACCAAGAAGTCTTTGTGTTTTACATCTAATATTTTTTCAATTTGTGTATGTGCAGGTACATCCAAAGAGGAAATAAAGACATTAGAATATTTCATGACGGAAGAAGAGCTATAATTACCATGTGAACTCGTTTAGATAAGATAACAAGAAGTGGCACCACAAAGAATACTCAAGAAGAGTGTAGAAGCATTAGCTTGGAAAATTTCATTGATCCACCAATGTGCATGGAGATGGTTGAGTAGAGAAATAGATATGGATTCAAGAAGAGGCCATAAAGACCAAGATAATGACAAAAATGGAGAATATGAACATGTCTTTGATAGAGAAGGTATAGAATCAGTTTTAACTCATAAATATCAAAAGAAGGAGCCTATTATGGTTCGTGATAATTAGAAAGAAATAAATATTATGAAGACAAATTTGTATCCTATTTCGAAATCCAACGTGAGAACACCACATGCGGATGATGAACAAGTGGTTAAAATTAATTGGAATTAAAGAAAGAAGGAAAAAGATATATCATGAGTAGGAGCTCAAGAATATTTTCCTACCTTGGGTGTCTGATGCAGGTGTAATCAAGGTGTATATAAGTACAATTTTGGAGTGTGGAGGCCTAGGACCTCATTTTTACCATAAGACTTGTTTCATGTCATTTCAATTGGTTTAGGGATCTAAAATTAGCTTGAAATAGTTTTCCCTCCAAAATATGTAATTTGAACATTTGAATTTTAAGATGAAGCTTAAATGACTCCTTGGATCTACATTATTATGTATTTTTTTCATGACTCTTCATCAGAAGATCAAGGAGATAATTTGGCATAGGAGATGTAGGTTACCCCATGTCACCCTTCTATACATACCTAACTTAGCAAAACCTAAATGTTTTCCACCTTGAGTTAGTTAGATCAATGGTGGTGATGTTGTAACTAAAAATGGGATGTAGAGTGGAGAAGATAGAGACTTATTTCAAACAATAGGATTTGGAGAAACTTTTGTAGGTCTAGGAGTACAAAAAAGAGTATGTGAGAAGAAAGAGTAGAATGTGGTAGAGCCTGAAGAATAAGTTTTTTGACTAGTGTTGTTACATAATGATTAACAATGAAGAAAATAGAGTCTTTGTATAGTTTCTATACATTGTTGGGATCCTTGAGGATGTGGTAGATATTAGAATGTAACAAATACAACGTGAAAATAAAAAAGTGGACTATTATCTAAGATTTATGTGTATTGTCTTGTAAAAACTAAAAAATATGGTTCTCTTCAGTTGTTGCTTGTAATTATAAGCTTATGCACATGAAATAAGTTGAAATTCAATTAATAAAGATGCATATTAATTATCCAGTCTAGTAAATCATATAAAACTTGTGTTTGCACATTGAATTGCATAAAGTTATGTGAACTCTTTGAATACAATCTTGTGAAGGTTTTTATTCTACTTCACTAATATACAAAGATGTAAGCCCTTAGCTAGGGATTTTAAAGGTTTTTTGAGACCCTAAGAATATGTAGAGGCATTTAAATGTAAGTAAAAATACTAAATAACCATTGGTACATTGAAAGAAACCCCAAACTCTATCTTTGTTCCACTACAGAGTATTCAAATATTTATCAATCATCTAGTTGTTTTTTTTATGTTTTCCCTGTCACACAAAACCTTAATCATGACTGAAAGAATGTGATGAGTACATTCTAGAATGGTGGAATAAGATTGAGCATTATCATAGTAAAAACCCTTATTTTGGGGTATAATTAATGTTCTAGCTATTTTCATGTGAAATTATGAAGTGGGAGAGTAAATTTAGTAAGATTATATCCTTGTAAAGTTAAAAGTCCTTGAAACTCTTTATTCTTTTCCCAGTCATAGTAAACTTTGTTTGAGTAGGTGTTCAAGAGGAAAATTTCAAATCTAGTTATGGTTAAGTGCGGAGACTAATATCTCTATTGAATGCTTATCAGATCCCTAAGAAGAGGTGATTCATAGACTACAACATCAACATTTCCATTGGTTATTCATTAATTACGTAAGAATAAATGCAATAAATATTATGGGATGATCATAGCGTTACATTGTCTTATGCCATTTGTACTTATACCTAAGTTCTAAACATTATCTACAAACATAGTCTCTTATCCCTAAGCATCAATGAGTGGAAAAATTATTAAAGTCCCATGTTTTCATCATTTGATTGTTGGAAATTTATCAATAATTAGAGGGATAAAGTAAGTGATTAGGAATGTGGGAATACCATGAAATCTAAATGCAAGTAGCCTATAGTTTAATCTTGCATTCCTCAAGGTAATAGTTATATTCATTGAATGGCCTATATTACCAATAACAAGTGGTTGAATTGAGTGTGGTGACTCAAACTAAAAGGAAGGTTATAATGGCTAATTGTGATGAAATGCATATATATTTCCCTATAACATTACTTAGGAATTCTAGTAAACCCTACTTATCATTCTTCCATTGTTTTGGTCTTGGGGAGTATTCTAAGCTAAGTAAGATGCTCTCATAGAGTGGTCATACCTATGATGTGACTAAGGGAAAGAAACATGGGGCTAGATAGGTATTGATGATAACATCACAATGAATAGTTGGTAAAATGCAAGAAATGATGTTACAATAGTAATGTAGACTAGGGTTTGTGCATAGGGATATATCCTCACACACTTCTAAGTTTAAACGCATGTCACAAACACATTATTTTGTCCAAATTTTGAAAATGATGACTTTTTAGAAAGATCTCAAAATTCATAACTTAAAAATACATATTTCGATTTTTCATTTTGTACAAAATGCAAATGATTTGTTGAAATTTCTCTAAATCCCAACGCTTCAATTTTTTTTTTTGCCAAATGACATCACGACATCCAAATCAAGATTAAAAAGTTGAAAGTGACTTTCTTTAGCACTCTAAACATGGTGAAAATATTAGATCCAAACCAAAACCACTTACAAATAGAAAATCGATATGAATCTCTAAAATTTGTCTCTTTCACATGGTTTGTATAAAAATTACAAATCCAACCAATTCAAAATGAGTTTAAGATAATAAGATATCTGAGGATTATGGAGATATATCTGATACCATGTCAAAAATGAGTGGGACCTGAGTATAATTCTACAATGGAAACACACAATCCTCAAACACGTGCTTATTAAATTCCGTAATTAAGATATTTTGCACAATAAGACCAAGGATCAATGAGTAATCCTTGGTTCTACTTAATGATTACATCTCTACCAAATCAACACTTAGAAAAGAAACAAAGGTTTGTTATATAGGAAGAACAAGGGTGGTTGGAAGATTAATTATTGGTAGAGTGATAGATGGAAACCTTAACTAGGTACACCTAACTAAACCCAACTCTTCTCACATGTGTTAGGATAAGCACCGAAATAATTAGAACATGTCAACAACATAGTGCACACAAATATGTTTCACCTAGACAACACAACTATCTAATGTATATGTCACATAAAGTGTGAGCATGACACTCACAAACGTGATTACATCTTACTTATTGAAGTTGTTTATGGATTTATGAATGTCATAATTTAGGTGTGGTTTGTTTAGTGTAATTGTTAGCTAAAATTACTTTACACACCCACATATCTATATCACGCATCCATTAGGGGAAAGGACCCTTTTTACATATTTTTTACAATGTTATATCTTGGGACTACGTATGGAAAGTAACCATTGATGTAATTTTTATCATATCATGTGCCCATATGGGGGAAATTATAGGGTTTACATATGTTTACATAAATACATCTTTATATGTTACAACTTACACATAATTATACATTAGTGATTTCCATATGTTTTAATGCTTAGATTTTTGACCCACATAAGGAATATTATTTTGATCCTACATTGCATATATCATAGGCACATTTGGTCTAATTTATCCATAACCTACTAACGCTATAGCTTTTTATGTTACACACCAATAATTACATATATATTCTTACACATGTTTCGTCTAATTTTATACTTTTGAGATGTGTTCTTTAAGGTTTCATCCAAAATATCCAAAGGGGGAATAGATATCACTCATTATATTCGTCTAAAATCTAGTAATTTTATAAGTGGATTTTCTCCAAAATAACATTTACTCCCATAAGGTGAAGTATGTACATATATCATTTATATTTGCACTAGTTTAGCATGTTTGTGTACTTATCAATTATTGGTCCAAATGAGGGGTTATTGGCACATTTGTGAACTTTTAAAATCGTCATTGACTCCTCCCATCATGTCTTCTTTATAGCCTATGAATTCCCCGCTATATGAATCCTATTATTTGTAGTGTTCATACACCCTTTGGCCTTGTCGCGTGGATTTAGAAGATTGTGGAAAGCATCTATGTGGGTCTTGTAGGCTCATGTATCCTCACTTCAAGTCATCTTTCCTTTTATCATTTTTTACCATTAAAGGTGATTTTGGACACCAAAAGGGCCCTAATATGAGTTCAACTTGTCTATAAATACACATGCATCGAAAGTTTTTTTTATCATCAAGGAAGAATCTAGCACCAAAAGGATAATATAGTCAATTATAAAGAATAAAGTGACACAATGCGCATTATGTTGAAGTATTCTAGATAAAACAATAATTAGAGCATGTATTGAAACACATCAAATCATGTTCTAGAGATATGGTATACAACATTACTTTTCCCAACTATTGATTTTATTGAAATTATCGATACATGTTGTTTTCAACATTATAAATGTCTAAGGGTCTTGGAAAATATCAATAAGTGCATACACTCATCAAAACATATTTTTCCTACCTTTTTTCCTAAAATAGATTTTGACACCCTATACACTTTACATGGCATACCTTGACACTTTAGACACTTGCATTTAATTTTCAAGATTTTTGTTTAGATCATCTTGGTTTTTAGATTACTCCAAAGAATTAAATAAACTTAAGCCTTATATCTCTTTATTTCTCTAGTGATCAAATTAATTAAATCTAATGTACTATATTGTCTATATTTAGACTCGATTTAATTGTTATAAAAAGGAATTCCAATAAAGAATGGATGGAAAATTTGTTCCTAAGATTTCTTAAGAAATTGTAATCAATGATGTGAATACGTTGTGACTTTGATCAGTATGATGAGCAATTATTTCGTAGAAAAAGGGGAAAAATTAACTTCCAAGACATTTAAAAGAAGATCATCTTTGCTTGTCTTGCAATTATTTAATGAAATTGACCTATTTTTTATTAGTACGGGTGAACTTGGGGGTTTTGAAAGGGTCCTCTCCCTTTTTACAACCAACATCATTAACATCGTTGACTATCATCAACCATCATCATACATACAATTACATAATGTCCTATGAGGTTTGAACTTGGGTGGGGCAAGACACACTGACCTACATAGGTCATTGGTGAAATTGACCTTTTATTAATAAAAAGAAGTGGGCATTATATCATCAAGGTTGGGAAATACCAAAATATAAGAAGTATTCCATGAACGTTGAACTTTTGTAGAATGAAAAAAGTCAAGTAAAAATAAACAATTTTCATATAAAAATTTAATCGATTTGTATTATTGTTGTGTCTGATAAAATTATTTATTTGATCCACAACAATTATTTAAAAAGTATAAAAGAGACATAATCAATCACCGCATAAATGATCACTAGGAAGATAAATGAGAAAACTCCAACCCTAAAATTTCAAGGTGAGGAAAGAGGTTGGAGTTTGCACTTGCCAAGTAACACCACGTCCTTTCATATGTGAGCGTTTTGCCAAATAAAGGAAAAATAAAAAAGCACTAGGTAGTAATAAGTATTCTAAATATTAGAGTACTTTCTAAGATGAGGGATAAGTATTATGTCTTTTCTGTCGTTGATGTTGACAAAAGACGAGCACTCGGATTGAACACTTTTGTTTTCTCCCTAAAAAAATATGAAATCTATAATAGCGTGGTTGAACATTATATTTAAATGTAAGATTTTGGCATGCATCATCTCCTCCTCTAGTGCTCTACACTCAAATGTTTGCTCTACTAAATTATAAAGCTTGTATCAAACAAAGTGGCATATCCCATCTTTGACGTTTGTTACATACTTGCAATTTTATATATAATACTAGTTACGTTTTAGATTATTATTTTTCCTAGATTTTTATACATCTTTGTGTTTTAAGTCATTTCAAAATGATTTGTATGAGTTATTGTTTTAATGATTTTTTTTATAATTTATAATTGTTGATAATGACATATTAAGCGTCTCATTTATTCGATAAGTATTGTATGTATAGATTTAATCTTTTCTTTTGAGATTATTGTTATCTAACATCTTTTTTCATCGATAATTTTTTTGAATATTTAATATTTTATTAATTCTTTTTCTCACAATTCTTATCAACTACAACTTAATCATATATTTGTGATAAGTAAATGAAAATTTCTATTGATTTGATGGGACTCAATTATACCTCATTTGCATTTACCCAATCAAACAAATCAGTCATCTGAGTTTCAACTTGGGGCTCTATTAAGATGGCACAATCATGAACATTTTCATCCTGCATTATGGGTATAACATTTTAAGAAATTTTGATTCCAATGGGGAGTTGATTGGCCATCATTTCATCGAACATTAATGTAACCAATGTAAGAATATATATCATAACGAAATATTACACATAATAGGGGAAATCTAAACATCGATTCACATTATTTATCACACCTAAGCTTGATGAAAACTCAATTGTCCTCGCTGACACACTTGATCAAATGAACTGATCATCTAGTATCAAACTTGGCATGTAAGATTGGGATAAAGTTGATCTACACAATTCAGATTGACATTCTCTCACACTGCAGACACCTAAAATAAGGCACAAATTAGAATTCACATGGCACTTTTAGTGACATTGTGTGTATGTAGATATCAGGACAAATTTGAGAGAGATTATGACTTAGTGACACTCTAATCTAATGAAAGTCATTTTTGAATGTCATAATGGCCGTGTCTTACATGAGTGTAATATGATTGGTTCATTCGATTTTTGATATTTATTTTCTTGAGTCACATAGATCTATGATTTTAATTGACATGGTCTATTTATGTAATCTTGAACCTCATAGACCAAGATCGAACAGTTTACAGGGGTAAAGATTGTAGCAAAATCGTTCATGTCCCATAGTTTATGGTTTTGTCCTACAAACGTTTTCACTACTATTTGTGTCTTGGTCCTTTTTGTTACTATTATTTGTGATTTTTTGTAGTATATGGGTCAACATATTTATATGCAACTAGGTTTTGATTTCAAAGGAGCGATGACTCCTATATAGTAAAAAAGTAACCAATTTATGGTTCAAACCCATCAATAAGCAAGAGCTGCCAAAGGCCAACTACCATTGGACAAACAAGTCATAGGGGATTCACCATATTAAGATTTATGGTCTATCAAATGTGCATTCATAGGATACTTAATAATACCTTTATTTTCTAAATATATATCTGCAATCTTCAATTAATAACACCCCCTCCTGATAAAAAAATCTCAATTACAAAATACCCCGTATTTTACCATACATCCAAACTACCCATTTTCCCTATGAAATTTTTTATACCCCTTTTATTTCAACCTCTTTAGTGTTGGATTTAATAACTTACAATTTAACAAAAAAATAATTATATTTCCACTTAAAACCTTCATGAAATTCATATTGGACTCAACAAGTACACACCTTCAATATGAGTAATGTTATGTCTCTCTTCCTTTCTTTTCTATGTAAATTGGCACACTAATCAAACTTTGTTTACTAATGTGAAGGGTCATGTGTGGTTGCATTATTATGAGCTAAATTTATTAATCTTCATGAAATTTATTGTCCTAAAATAATTGAATCAAATGACAAGAAATAACCTTAGCAATTATAGGATACAGAATGCCCCAAGATTTTGAGAGCTATTGTAGTTTATTACTTTGGAAATACAACTTGCTACTTTAACAAACTATGCCACTACTTTGAAAAAATACACAATAAAAATGATCTAAATGTAGGCTTCTTCATCTACGTTATGAATACTACTCCTCCCTCCTCCCTACTTCACCACATAACCTATCCATAATATATTTTCAAAATCCATTATACGCTAACCCCTTAGACCCCTTAATATGGGGAAATATATTGGGGATATTTTAACTAATATTTAAAACCCCAATATGAAATCACATGATAGGTAGTGCTTTTGTTTGTGAATACCCCATGATATGTATCCATTGAAAATAAATAATTCACTCAAACAAAATCATACAACCATGAAGTGTTAATAGTACTTAACCCCAAAAGGTTTCCTTCTTAGTTGGTTTGTAATTGTGCTAGCAAAAGTGTAATGCTCTCTACCCATCGTCAAATCCCGTCAAGTGCACAAGGCCTTCATCTCGATTATTTGGAATTAGATTGAATGTGTTGGCCACTATAGAAGTAGGATGTTTATGCATTATATAAATCCATATTCTCCCATTATGAATACAAGCCGTAAAATTTGAATAAGTAAAGAGATAGTCCTCCTTCCTAAAAATATAAAATAACATAATATGAAATATATAAAATGCTTTTGGGTGTTGTCAAGTTATTATTTAATGGGTAGGTTGGTCTTGAAATCTCAATCGTTATCCTTCTCACTAAAGTGTTCAGTTCAATTCATTTTTTTGTATGTGATTTTTTTTGGGTAATATTTTGCAATTATTTCATTATTGGCATTTATAACCAAATTACAAATCCCATTGCAGACACCTAAAATGGTTTGTATGCATTTATTAGTTTCAAAAGTAAACAATTTTAATTTGTTTGAGTATATTTGATTGTTAAATTCTGAATTAGGTTTAATTGGAACAATTTGTTTTACTTTTGATGGTCCCTAGCCCTTTTGTAAGGCACTTTATATTTGAGATTTGATAAAGAAAAATTAGGTAGGAATAATTATAATAGTTTGTAGATAATATTGCATACCGATTTTCAAATTCTAATGTTTCTCCCTAATGATGGGTTATGTATACACCTAATTTTTCAATTTTCTTCTTTCATACCTATTACTGACAATTTCCTTTGTGCATATAAGGGTCACTGATGCATCTATTTCTTGAGCGGGTGCCTTAAGGGGCCTTCCGAGAATGGGGAATGATTATTCACGTAATCATTATGGGTTAGAGATGGTACAAAGAGAGAGTATCACTATGTGTTCCTAACCTTAGATGTCCTTGCACTAGTTACCCTTGTCCCTTTATGTCTCATACACATTACACTCCTGACATCTTGCTTTTATTTCACCATTTAGAACTTTGTTCATCCATGTCTGTCATCTATGAAACTTATTTTCACTTAGGGACACATTACCTCATATTATCATCCTTGGTTGGTGCCATTTCCTATGGGCGATGGTGTCAGTGTTAGGTTTTTCCTGGTTGACGCCATCACATGATGGCGTCGTATATATGCCTACTACATCTTGAAATTCATGAAGGAATCCTAAATATTATGAAATTTCATCTAGTCTTCTCTTTTTCTCCAACTTCCTATCTTCTCACTCAGCTCTTGGTTCATCTTAAACTTTTCTTGGATTGGATTGAACACTCTTCTTCTTAGTTAGATTTCATACACTATTGGGTCATATATAGTGATTCTATGATAGGAATGATTCTCCCATTCTCCATTTAATAGCGATTATCTGTTGGTGTGCTACTTCTCTAGAGAGATAGATACATCAGCGATCACCCTATAGGTACAGGTGAGTGTTATAACTCTCCTTGTCATTTTACACAGATTAGTTATTTTTCCTTCCCCATTTCTCTATGTTAACTTAGTGTTGTATGTATGTTTATACTAGTTGGCATAGTTCTCTTATTCATAATCATCTCCTTAGCTTTCATTTCATTCATATTGTGCATGGTTGTATTATCTATTATCAATCCATACCTTTTCCCATCCATTTATCGATATCTTAGTAGGGTACTCTCCTCTATCTTGAATGTGGGCCTCGAAAATCCTAGGTTGACCTAGTGTAGGGATTGCTATCCTCTAGATATGTGATCATAAAACTCGTTGTAGCCCCTTTAAATTTATCCATTGTATGTCAGTTCATGTGTGTTTCTTAATCGTTGCCTTGATACCCTTATAGAATGGAAAACTTATGAGTGCAAATTATTAAGACACATTTTTGGTTCATCATACATTTATGGTGAAGTCGACTTGAATCGAACATGTAACCTTCTAATCAACCAAATCTCATTAAAAGAAACCATCTTTAATCTTAACCTCATCCAACATCTAAAAATCCATAAAACCTTATAAACCTTCCTACACATATATCATCATCCAAGGGAGATCCTTTCTATTCCAGTATACTAATTCCCAAATGCTATCATCCCCTATATAAACTGTCTGCATAATTTATCCCTTTTTTTTTCCTAAACCTATTCCCAAATGTAATCAACCCCTATGTAATCTGTAATACATGGTTGATTGTGTATGTAACCTCTATCTCAGGACCTATTCTCAGTCATATCATCGCTCCATCATGAAGTATCTAAGCCTAGGGTCTTTATGATTATGTTGTGTAAACATTTCCTTGTTAGGTTATGGAGCCTGTTTTCATGTGAGAAAGTGTTGAAGATTGTACACTTTCCATAGTTGTCTCGCCGGGGTTTGGGGTCGGGCCCTGAGTGGGGGTCCGGGGGCGGCAGTGCTTAGTAGCAGGGGTTCGAGGGTGTAGCCCCCAAAATTTTTGTTTTGGGCCTTAAAACATGCCCGATATATCAGGAAACGTGATTTTCTCATATGGGCGGGTTTTTCGACCCATTAGTTTATGGCACGGTTTTGGCCCATGGTTTTGATACCCACAGTTTTGTAAAAATGCTTAAGCAATTGTCTATTTATATGGTTTTGTACATATGGTAGAGAAAATGTAACATTGCAGATGTGTTTTGAATTCGGGTGTGAATTCTGTAGAGTTTGTTGAGCATAGCTCCAAACAAATCTAGGTATTGCATTGAGAGAGCGGTGGCTTGTAATAAAATCTGAGCAAGTGATTCTTGGTGGACGTAGCCCAAATTGGGTGAACCACGTTAAATATTGTCTCTTTGTGTTGTGTTATTTTATTCTGCACTATTTATTTGAGATCTATAATATTTTCTGCATATTAGTTTCTACTGCTGCGATTCTGTGAGGGATTATTCCACATATTTTATCCCTTATTTCCTAAAAATTGGTATCAGAGCTTGGTTTGGTTTGCTGAAGTTTTGAATCGTAGGGAAAATTTTATCTTCAGTGGGAGCTACGGCAGATGATGGAAGATCTAGGGTTGATAAATTCAACAGGAAGAATTTCAGTCTTTGGAAGATGCAGATGGAAGATTACCTTTATCAAAAGGATCTTTATATTCTGCTGTCTGAGAAGTTGAACAAACCCTTGATCATGAAAAATGTGGAAATGGGATTTGCTGGATAGGAAGGCACTTGGGACAATCAAGCTATATCTTGCATCTTCGATATTATTTAATGTTTCAAAGGAAAAGACTACAAAAGAATTGATGGATGCATTAGGGAAGTTTTATGAAAAATCCTTTGCCTCTAATAAGATATTTTAATGAAAAAGTTGTTTAATATGAAGATGTCTAAGAATGGTTTTGTAATAGATCATTTAAATGATTTTAATACTGTTGTAAATATGCTAGCTTTGGCTACAATAGAATTTGATAAAGAAGTTAGGGCTTTATTAGTTCTGTGCTCTTTACCTGAGAGTTGGAATAGCTTGGTAATGGCAGTAAGAAACTTGGTTCCAGCTAACTCAAAGTTGAAGTTTGAGGATGTTGTAGGGGTGATTCTAAGCGAGGAAATGTGAAGAAAAATCTCTGCTGAATCTTCTACTTCAGGGAATGCTTTAAAAGTGGAAACTAGAGGGAGACAAAAGAATAGAGGAAGCCGTAGAAAATCAAAGGATCGGGCAAGGTCAAAATCCAAAAGTAAGATAGTATGCTAGCATCGTGGAAAGTTTGGGCATGCAAAGAAGGACTATTGGGAGCTTTGGGACAAGAATAAATAATAGGAAGAAAACAAGGAGGCAAATGTGGCAATGGGTAATGTATGTCAAGATGCTTTGATTCTTTCTTTACACAATATTACTGAATCTTGGGTTTTAGATTCGAGGGCTTCTTTCAATGCTACTCCACATAGGCATTATTTTGTTGATTATGTTCAAGGAGATTTTTGAGCATTTTTTTCTTGGTGATGATGAGCCTTGCAGCATAGTTGGAAAAGGTTCTATTCAAGTTAAGATGTAAAATGGGAATACTTGGTTATTGAAGGATGTCAGCATGTGCCTACATTAAGACAAAATTTGATATTAGCATGGCAATTAGGAAGTGATGGTTGTACTATGATATTTACAATGGACTATTGGAAGGTTACTGTTGTCAAAATTTCACCCCCCCAGGGTAAATTTCGATAACATGCATCAGAGTTTTGCAGTTCTAGGCAAGTAGGTTGACCCAGAAAAAATTGTGAAAATCGGCTAAGTCCTAGTCCTTGAAAGCAATAGGGACGTGTGGGACAGAAAGGCACGGATCAGCTGAAAAGCCTCTAGACAGTCTGAAAGCAGTTGGGACGTCGGGACGCGTGGGACGCGGAAAGGCGGTTTGGCCGAAGGAAAGGAAAATCGAACTATTTCTGGGACAGTTGGAACAAATAGACCTAAACTGGCTGGATCGGCCGAAATAAGCACAAACAACCCGCTAAGCAAATGGGACATTTGGGCCGCGAGTACGCGAACCGGGCGAAAAAGGTCAAGGCAGCCCGAAACAGTTTGGGACATTTGGGACAAATGGACACGAACCGGCCGGTTCGGCCGAAATCAGCACAAGGAGCACTGGGACATTCGGGACAAAGGGACGCGTGGGACGCGGATCGCCGAAGGAGCCGAAAGCCAATCAAGCAGTGCCACGTGTCATCGACCGAATGAGGGACAAGGAAGCCCATTCCGGGTGGATTGGAGGTTTATGTCCCAAACGGTTTGGGACATCCGGGACATAAAAACGTGAAGGGCGCGAAAGAGCTGGCAGGGCCAAAAACCAATGAGAAGCTGCCACGTGTCCTCACAAGAGAAAGGTCTAAAAAGTCAAAGGGGTGAGTTTTCGAGCACTGATTCGAACCAATGGGATAGTGCCACGTGTCCCAGCTAGGGCCCACAAGGAAATTTCAAAAGATAGCCTGCCAAGAGGTGGAGGAGAGAGAGTTGCTCAGTGAATCAGAACCTACCACGTGTCATCTAGGTGGCAGAGTGTGGGAAGAAATTTAAAAATCTGTTTTCACCTGTTTTGTGCCCTAAATCTTCATATCGCCATAACTTTCGATCCAGAGCTCGGATTGGCACGTTCTTTATATCAATGGAAAGATGGTAAAATTCTCTACACGATTCTGGGGTTAATCTTGCATTTTGGTTCAGCTTGGAGAGAGAAAATCAAGAAATGCCTCTGGCACGAAATAACAAGCAGAAGTAACGCTTCAATAAACAACTTTAATGTAGCAGACAGTTTGCTGCTTCTGTTGGACAACCCGCCGTTTTGCCAGGATCCGCCGCTTCTGTCATAATGAGATGAATTGAATGCAACCTTGAGGTGGTTGGGGTAGATTTGGTTTTCCCTTCTCTCTTTCCTCTCTCATTCTTTCTATATATTGTAAAAGAGGAGCTTCTTTTCAAGGTCGAACATTTTCTGTTTTGCTCCTCCCTTCTTCTCCTATCAGGTGAATTTGTGGAGTTCGAACCTCTCATTTGAAACTGTAATACGACTTTGCCTCTTGGCATTCTACAGTGTATTGTATCAATCTTTGGAGCAAGTAATACATGTTTGTGGATGATTCTCAACCCTCTCTGTGTTCATCTTACATCCTCCTGGTCTTTCACTACAAGTTTTGTTATCTGTGCATGATCTTATATCACATTTGAATGGTCTGTGTTCACTAGCAAAATAGGTGTTCTTCATTCCTCGGTGCATCACATCTATTAGCTTAGATTTATTTTTATGCATCTTCTTACCTTTTCTGCTTGGAAGATTAGATTAGGTTTTGAGAAAACCCTCTGCATATTTGGTGTGCATCTGAACAGAGGAATAGGAACCAGCCTTCTCTGGAGAATCCTTTCTCATATTTCAAGTCCCACACTTGGAGAAAGGATTCAATGTTATGCAATCACACTGGATGCCAAAATATCAACCTAGAAACCTGATCTGCATCCAGGGGTGCTGTGATTTTACATCAACAGTTACCAAGGGTGCTCTTGTGATGGCAAGAGGTAAGAAAGTTGGAACCTTGTATTTAACCACTTATAGCACTAATGTTTGTAATCTTGTGGCTTCAGAAGTAGATACAACATTATGGCACTATATGCTCGGTCATATGAGCCACAAGGGCATGGAGATCATAAAGAAGGATTTTCCTGGATGTACAACAACATGTTTGGAGTTCTATGAGAACTACATATATGGGAAATATAAGTGAGTAAGGTTTCTCAAGGTTGGACCTACAAAGAAAGAGAGTAAGTTAGAGATGGTGCACTCTGATGTGTGGGGGTTGGCTTAGGTATCATCTCTTAGGGGTTCAAGTTATTATGTTACTTTTATTGATGATGCAACAATGAAAGTTTGGGTTTATTGTATTAGAAACAAATCTAATGTATTTGGCACTTTTTTTAAATGGAAAGCCTTGGTTGAGAATGAAACAATTCTTAAGCTAAAATGTCTCAGGTCAGATAATGGAGGGGAGTATTGCAATAATGAATTTGATGATTATTGTTCTAAGAATGGAATCCATGGGCAAAATATGGTTCTAGGAACTCTGCAGTAGAATGGGGTGTCAGAAAGGATGAACAAAACAATAATGGAACGTGCTAGGAGCATGAGGTTACATGCAAGACTGCCTCTTTCTTTTTGGGTAGAAGCGGTGAGCACAACTGTGTACTTGATAAACAGAGGACCCTCAAGTTCATTGGATAGAGGCATACCTGAGGAGGATTGGTATGGTAAGAAATTTGATTATTCATTTCTTAGAGTCTTTGGATGTGAGGTGTTTGTTCATATAGACAAGGATGATAGGACCAAGCTAGAGGCTAAATCAGAAAAATGTACTTTCATTGGTTATGGTGGTGATGACTTTGGATATAAATGTTGGAGTATTAAGGATAAGAAAATCATTCGATCTAGGGATGTGGTTTTTAATGAGAAAGTCATGTATAAGCAGCAGTTGCAGGAAAACAGGGAAGAATCCAAGAAAGAATATGCAGTGGTAGAGGATCTTCCAAATGGAAAAGTGACACATGAATCAGTTAAGGAACCTCCTCAACAGGAACCCCACACTCCTATATTGAGGAGGCCTTCTAGGGTAAGAAGATAACCTAAACGTTTTTCTCCTTCTCTTTATTATTTATTACTCACTGATAGTGGAGAGCTAGAGAGTTTTGATGAAGCAATGCAGGTAGATGTGAGGAAGAAGTGGGAGCAAGCCATGGATGAGGAGCATCAGGATCTCACGGAGAACCAGACATGGGATTTGGTGAAGCTACCCAAAGGCAAAAGAGTATTATAGAACAAGTGGGTGTTTACAGTCAAAGAGGAAGGAGGAAAGAAAATATACAAGGCTCGGTTGGTGGTCAAGGGGTTTGCACAGAAAAAAGGTATAGATTTTGATGAGATTTTTTCTCCTGTAGTAAAAATGACTTCTATTGGAATTATTCTTGGAATAGTTACATCAAAATACTTGCACTTAGAGTAGCTTGATGTAAAAACTACATTTCTCCATGGTGATGTGGAGGAGGACCTATATATGCAGCAACCAGAGGGCTATGAGGTCAAAGGTAAAGAGTAAATGGTGTGCAAATTGAAGAAGAGTTTGTATGGCTTAAAACAAGCTGCACGTCAATGGTATAGGAAATTTGATAGCTTCATGATGGATCAAGGTTATTTTAGATGTCATTCTGACTATTGCGTGTATACAAAGAAATTTGAGGATGGCAGTTATATTATCTTGTGTCTATATGTGGATGACATGTTGGTTGCAGGTAAAAACATGAAGGAAATAAAAGTAATCAAGAAGCAGCTAAGTGAATCCTTTACTATGAAGGATTTGGGGGTAGCCAAACAAATCCTTGGTATGAGGATATCTTAGGATAGGAAGGAACGAAAGCTAAATTTATCTCAGGAAGATTACATTAAGAAGGTCTTGGAGAGGTTTAATATGTAGGATGCTATACTGGTTGGGATTCCTTTGGCAGGCCATTTCAAGTTATCAAAGGAAGAGTGTCCCAAGATAGAGCAGGAGAGAAACCAGATGTCCAAGGCACCTTACTCATCAACGGTTGGTAGTTTGATGTATGCCATGGTGTGCATCAGGCCTGATATTTCCCATACAGTGGGAGCAGTGAGTAGATTTATGAGTGATCTAGGTAGAGATCACTGGCAAGCAGTAAAGTGGATCCTTCGGTATTTGAGAGGGACCATGGGGATAGTTTTGTGCTATAGTGGATCAAACACCATTTTGTGTGGTTATTTAGATTCAAATATGACTGGAGATGTAGACAACAGGATGAGCACAATAGGTTATGTTTACACTGTAGGTGGGACAACAATAAGCTGGATTTCACGACTACAGAAGTTGGTGGCTTTGTCAACCATGGAGGCTGAGTATGTTGCTGCCACAGAGACAAGCAAGGAAATGATCTGGTTACAGCAATTACTTGATGAGTTGGGGCATAAGCAGGAGGAAGGAAAGTTGCATAGTGATAGTCAGAGTGTTATACACCTAGTTAAGAACGCTGCTTTCCACTCTAGGATGAAGCATATACAGTTAAGGTACAATTTCATTAGGACAGCTTTGGAGGAAGATAATTTGAAGTTGGATAAGATTCATACCAGTCAGAATCCTATAGACATGATGACCAAGGTGGTCACAAGGGAAAAACTGACGCTGTGTTAAGCTTTGGTTAGGCTTCACAGAAACTAGTGAAGGGTTGAGAAGCTTGCTCAGAGGAAAACTAGTCTCCAAGTGGGAGATTGTTAGGTTTTGGAGCCTATTTTCATGTGAGAAAGTGTTGAAGACTATACACTAAGAGTACTATAAATTTTCCATAGTTGTCTTTCTGGGGTTCGGGGCCGGGCTGGGCCTCGAGTGGAGGTTTGGGGGCATAGCCCCCGAAATTTTGTTTTGGGCCTTAAAATGTGCCTGATATATCTGGAAACATGATTTTCTCACATGGGTGGGTTTTTTGACCCATAGGTTTATGGGACAGTTTTGGCCCATGGTTTTGATACCCACGGTTTTGTAAAACTGCTTAAGCAGTTGTCTGTTTATATGGTTTTGTGCATATGGTAGAGATAATGTAGCATTACAGATGTGTTTTGAATTCGGGTGTGAATTCTATAGAGTTTGTTGAGCATAGCTCCAAACATATCTGGATATTGTATTGAGAGAGCGGTGACTTGTAATAAAATATGAGCAAGTGATTCTTGGTGGATGTAGCCCAAATTGGGTGAACCACGTTAAATACTGTCTCTTTGTGTTGTGATTTTTATTCTACACTTTTATTTGAGATCTGTAATATTTTTTTCATATTAGTTTCTACTATTGCGATTATGTGAGGGATTATTCCACATATTTTATCCCTTATTTCCTAACATTCCAGAGACCTATCATCTTGAAGTTGAGTTTCCCTTTTGCATGTATTGTTGCATCATAGGATAACCTATAGAAAATCCTTCTACCTGTCGTAATGGACCACGTGAGGATGAAGAAAAATAAATAAATTATGATATCTTTGATCATCTTCCTGAGATTCAGAATTTTCTCTCTTTATTTATCTAATACAAAAATGAATCATAAGAAATGCTTGGCAAGTGTCTTCTTGAATTTCTCTCGAACAACTTGACAATAGGGTAGAAAAAGGAAAGGTCCCGAGGTAGGTTCATGTGATAATTCCTCTAATTCTGACCATACCAAAATCATTCTCTAACTTATTGATAGGATAAGCCAAAAAAAAATACTATTTCTCAATTCCTTCAAATGTAAGCCAACATGGCTCAATTAGTCAACCACCCTACAACAAGATCTTTTGGCACCACACCTTCTCCTTTCCCAAATGGGCTTAATGGGGTGCTCATCACCCAAAACCTATCTAAAACAAGGTCTTAAGAGCAGTTCAACAAGAGCCTCTAGTACCTTACATTGCTAGCACGTATATTGGTAGTGTTGCTCCTTCTATCTCTTATAACGGGTTTATTGATCCTACACTTCATTTCAAGGCCTTTGGTAATATTTATAAGGAGTGGATCAGAACCAATTCATATGCTACCACAAAACTCAGCTAAAAATATCACTCGAGATGTTTTGGATTGGTATCATACTTTACCTCCTAATTTTATAGTTGAGCGAGTGTCCTTGGTGACAGCCCTAGTGAACGAATTCCAATATTATGATCTACTTGAAAAATAATTGTAGACACCAATTTTGGGTATTGTTACCCTCTTCACCCTACATTTTCTCTCTCTTATCATGATCACCCATTCAACTTTACCTTTCCTCAAAATCATATTTTATTCATTTTATTATTATTTTCCATCTTACCCATCCCATTATTTTTATTTATCTTAATTATCCCTAATCTATATTAATCCCAACTTAATCAATTTCTCATCCCTAAATCTCAAAATTTTCTATCCCTAGGCTATTATTTAATGTTTTTACCCATCCATGGCCTTTATTTACTCCTTTCCATCTCCCACCTACTCATTTATCTTAATTTTATAACCCTAGCTCGTCTCTATCCATCTGAACCCTAATCTCACTTCTTAGGGGCTTGATGTCGTGAGTTGGGCATCCTTCCACCGCCCAAATGAATGTATCTCCACAGTCGTTAATGATTTACCTAGGTTTTCATCGACCCTATAACACCGCCTTTACTTCCTCCTTTCGCATGGATGCAACATTGTATACCCTAGCTTTCTTGTGATCTTGCTTTCATTCTTGAGTTCCTTTGCAGCTGCCACAACCATCTTGGAATCCTCTTAGAGATCTTGTGCTTCCATTTTGGAGTTTTAGGGAGATATTTTTCATATTTGCATACATTGCTTCATTATTTTCATATTATCATCTATATCAATCACTAACATCTTATGCATGTCCATATGTCATCAAGGACTCAGTCTTGGCCTTCTTAGCTCTCTGTGTTTATCTACAAGTCTTCATCTTAGCCCACCCATTTTTGTCCAAGTCTATCTCAGCCCCAGTCATTGTTGTCCTTGTCAGGTTTCCATTGACCTAGCCTCCACTACATCAGTTTCTCTATCATTCAGATCCACAACCATCTGTTTTCTATTTATGCATCCATCTAGTTCTCAGATCTAGTCATTTTTTCCATTTCTCATCTCAGATCCATTCTGTCATCCCCCATTCGTTGTTGACCCAACCTTGTTGTCGTCGACTCAGCCTAGTCCTCATTGACCTAGATCCATATGTTCAGTATTTACCCTTATATCTCTAAATTTTCTTGCATCCTTTTTGTTATCTATTTCTTTAGACCCTCTACAAGTTCTTATTTATCATTCTATTGCTCCCCTATCTTCAAATATTCCATCAAAGCATGTAGATATGCCATTAGAGCTTGCAGATATGCATTTTACATCATTATTTTAGTTCACTTACCCCTAATCACCATCGACTGGTCCTTTGCAGTCTCAAATCATCGATGACCCACCCAGGTTTGATTTATTTTGTGTTCATTTAGATCAGATATACTCTTATCTTAAATCCAACATCTCATTTTATGTTTTACTTCAGATTATGCATTTATATCACATCCATATCCATTTAATTTATCTATCTTTTTCAAATATGAGGGTTGACATCCATCCTAGAAATTTATTACTTCTCGGGACTAAATTTATTAGGAAACCATCCCATCCTATCTATTAATCCAATATTTTTCTGTTAAGTTATCTTGATTTGTAGGTCACTTAGCTTGCTGCGGAGAAGGATCCACCATTTGTGCCCCTCCACATCATTATATTATCTTGAGGTCCTTAAATCCTCACATATCTTGATTTCTTTTATTTCCGCTAGTACTAGTTCACTAATATGAGTAGGAATGAGAAATTTTCTATCAACATTCTAGAACGCCCGTTAGGACCCACCCTTTCTAGGCAAGTCTTGTTATTTTATTTTCATTTTCATCTTCTTTATTCCATTTTCTACTAACCTCACAGGGAAGGAATGTGTGTTAGATCATGTTTGCTTTTTTGCTTGTGTTGAATCATGGATTGCTTGGATTTACTTTTTCTCGCTTGCTTACTTTAAAGATCAGATAAAAAGGAAATGTGTAATCTAGGTATTCCTTGTTTTTATTCCCTATATTTTTCTTTATCGCATTACATCACTTACATTTTTTTCCTCGTCGAATCTACATGTTTTGGGTCTAAAAATAAACCTTTCATCCTTTCTTGGAAATCTAGTTTAACTAGAGGTTTTAACACATTACATTCACTTCATCACACAACCAAATACACAAACCAAATTACACATCTAAACATCCCTTTTTAGGTGAAACTATTGGGAATTCATCACCCAATAGGAAATTTTTCGTGGTGTTCTAGACACATTCGAAATTTATCACAGATTCAGGCCTCACATACCTTTGGGTATATCGAGGATTCCAAATCCAAACCACCTAAAACATCCTTAAATTGGTTGTTTTACTAGGTTCCCCGTTGAACCTTTTAATTTTATTTTCTCACATTCTTTTAACATTCATGATGATACAAAAATGTTGTGTTAATAAAATACATAAACAAATGTTTATCTATTACATGCATGTTATCACTCCTTATCAGGCTAAGAAAATGAAACAATCTACCTCATCAAATGACATCCCTCCTTCCAATGATCTTTCCCAAAAATCTTCTGAACTTGAGACCACACCTTTGATCGCTAAACCTTTTTTTCTATGGTCTCACTTAGGAAAACCATGTCATCTAAAATGATCCTCATATTGAAACCAATCCTTCTAGACCAAATTCACCTTAGGATATCTCCTCTAGAACAAATTTTCCTCAGGTCGTCTCCTCTAAACCAACTTCACCTCTATCTCCTACTCCTTTAGAGATTCTTTGACCTCCTACTATCCCTCGTGGATGCTTGTAGTTTCAGGAACTCCTTGACACTAATCATATCACCCTTTATGACTAACTATTTCATAAATCCTATGCAATCCCATCAATCTACTCAATTGGTGGATCCTATTCCACCAAACTTACCTCATATTAACACTATCCCCACTTCATCCACTACTATCACTAGTATACGTATTCAACCATCTCAACAATTACACTTGATATATAACGAAACCTTACCTCTTATTTCCACTTCACATGTTCATGCTAATGTAATCACCTCACAACCATTAACATCCAAATCAATGCAAACCTATCAACCTCCTCCTCAAGGATCCTATCATTACATATTTCCTACTCAGCCAAATCAAGTATCCCAACCATCTACCAATCACATCCCAACTAATCCTGTAACAAATCAGTTAAATTCCCCCATCTCAAAACAACCAACTCAATCTAACCAATCTTACCACATCCTAATGACCCATCCAATCACAACCTCTTAATTACATTCCTCCTTATCAACTGCTTCTACTAACACCAACACATCCCTAAACTTATCAAACATATCAACAACCCAAACCTTTCACCTCATATGCATCACATACTCATCCTTCAACATCTCTACCATCTAATGATCCCTTACAATAATTACTGAATAGAATGGCCAACCTTAAAGTCGTAACTTTGGGATCTAAGATCACATCTTCATACGAACAAATATGCAATGAATCCATAAATCTATCCATCCTTGTGAAACCATATCCTCCTCATTTGGAATTGAAAAAGTTCTCTAAGTGAAATAGTAAGGAGGATGATCAACAACATCTTTGCGCTTTTATACATGTATGATATCTTGTCGCCCACAATTAATACATCATGATTCACACATTTCCCATGTCATTAGTCAGTCCCACATTAGATTGGTACAACAATATCCCCCACCACTCATTATTCACCTTCACTCAACACGTGCAATTTTTCCTATAACACTTCTCGATTAACATTGTGAGTAAGATTACCATCATATACCTCTATGCCATTCGAAATTATGATGACGAATCTATCGCAGATTTTGTCGCATGATGGCATATAATTATTAACCATCTTTCTACCTTCCACATAATAAACTAATTGAAATTTTATCACAATCTTATGCAAAGAATATATCTTCCGCTTTTCAAATTCAATATTTCTAAACATATGAAGAGGCATTCACTATGTCTTGCAAACATGAACTCCATGCCCTTAAGCAAGGCCACCTTAAGCTTAGATCAAACAAAACCAAAATTGATTTTACTAAATCCTCCATGCATGGTGAAAAATATAAGAATGATGCCAATTCCATCGTGGTTCAATATTAATCCACATCCACTTCACATATGAAGCCTCTGTAAAGAGCTCCTAGAACACCTCCTAACTATACCCCTCCGAGGAAATCATATAGTTTTGTATTTGACAAGCTGATGGCGGTCCACCTCATCTAACTTTCCCCCATCATACCTGTTGATGACTCGTGACCAAAACCCGTATGGTTTTATGAGGGGAATTATTATAAATATCATCAAGTCTAAGGTCACAATATTGCGAAGTGTCATTCCTTCAAGGATCAGGTCCAACAACTTACAAATTAGGAGGATCTCCGAGTGGAAAATCCTAACACATCACATAATCAACCCCTTGATGTCTCTAAACAACCATTCCCCAATCGTCCATCAACAAATCAGATTCCACCCCCACATCTTATGAACCTTATGCTCACACAATTAACACCATAAATCAAGATCCTGCATTATTTCCTGCATCCACTACCCCGTTATCTACCACATCTACCTTTATTTTAGACACTTATTCTACAAAAATAACCCCATTGATATCTACGCCTATCTCTACATCTACCACATCTCATCCTATCACATCTATTTGTTCATCCACATCAATACCAAATCCACTTATTACTACATCTACAACGCCTATATCTATAACCATATCAACTATACCCACTACCACTACATCCCAATCTATCATATATAACTCTTCATCAACATATGTCATTCCTACATCTATACCAAATTCCACATCAATCACATCTATGAGTATAACCATACCTACATATACATCTCAATCTACATGTATATTTATGACACCCCTTAAAACATTTGTTACCCAGACACCCTCACTTAAGATGACCAACAATAATATTCTTACCTTATCTACAAAACTAATAACCCTAACACAAAATAATCCTATACCTAAATAATCTACAATTCCCTTTGATCTCATCAAGCACACCATCCAAAACCCCCTTCCATCCTCAATATCATCATATCCAATACAATCTACACCATTTGGCTTTATCTCAAGAGATCCTCTAGTTGAAGTAGTCGTCATCCCTTCCAAAGTAAAAATATCACACCCAAAGTCTAAGAACCTTAGCACACCCACCCAAAAATCCCTTACACGTCCTCACAAAAAGTTGGAGCTCCCTCCTCCCAAGCCTAAGATAACTAATGTTACATCATCCCTCTTAGGAGCATCTCCATCCATCTTAGGACTAGGCCCTTCATCTAAGACACCCATCATCAACCAATCCAAATCCAAGTACTTTAGCCTTACTTTTATATCCAATTCTCCTTCAAAATAAGATAAATCCTAAATCACCAAAATCAAATCACAGATATTCATTCCTTCTTCCAACTCTAAATCTGAACCAAAGGCTCTCATGAAGCCTCATCAAAGAAAATTATCCTTATTACCTTCATCTAGTGCGATTGATTCTTTAACAACCCACATTGGGTCCTATACTGAAATATTTCAATGCTTACTCCAAACATCTACAATCACCCTCCCTCCTATCAAACATTTTAATCCACGTGGAAAAAACCCCATGTTGTTTTATCCTAACTCCATGTGTACTTATCATCACACCCCTTGGCATGGCACTGAACAATGTAAGGCCCTAAAAACCCTCATCCATAATCTAATTACAGAAGATGATAATCTCATCCATGAAGACCACCCTCTTCCTTCCATCTCATACACCTCTAAATCCAATCTGCTAATCAAACCCTCACATCCTAAGCCACCTAAATTGGTTTATTCACCTAAATAATTTGTCGTAATCCCTTTTCCAAGATATGTTTCTCCTAAGGGTCCCCCTCTTTTCATCGACACTATCCACATTACTAATCCTCCTTGTGATCCTAAATCATCTATCACTTCTCCTTCTAACAATCCTACCTCTTCTTCTTCAGCATTTACTAGCTTATCCATATCTATATATAATTTTCCTAGTGTGATGCGACATCTATCACTAGGGGAGATTACACTCCTCTCTCTCTCTTAGTCCTCTTACATATCCTCCTTCATCCAACCATCCCATGGACATTGATGAAACTGTGTCTCTTTACCCTAACTTCTTTAAATCTCCCCAATTATTCTAGGACCATTATATTATCATGATAGGTCTATTCTAATCTCCATATTGTCTCATCTAATCCCATTTAAACCCATCCAAATATACTTATCCTTCATCTAGTTTGTTATCTCATTTTACCCAATCCACCTCTATGTTATTGCATCTCACTCTAAGTCCACTTTTGTGGCCATCTTTGTCTCACCATGAACGCACATTTCCTCACTTTAAAAAGTAGTACATAATCTCTTTCATCTCTTTTTAGCTATCTTGCCTAATTATAACCTTCTACAAGCTATCATCTTATCCCATCCACCGTCTCTCTCTCATATGAAAGAACATAAATTTAATATCGGTGACCTTTTCCTTCAATAAAATCAAAACATCACTACTCTAGAAAGGATTCAACATGGAAAATTTTCTCCCAATTGGATTGGACCTTATCACACACAAGTACAGATCTGGGGCCTATTGTTTGGCTTCCCTTGATGGTAAACCAGAAAAATAACCTCTTAACACATTACACTTGTGGCCTTTCTACTGTTAACATACCTACCAATGTAAATCTAATCATCCCATTGGTCATCCATCCATCATTAGCCTCTTCCACCTTTCATCGGAATGATTTGGAATTATGTGGTTTGTCGTCACTTTCCTAGTTGTGACCTTGAATATGGGCACCACGGCTATCCTCATAACATATTCCTTATGGATAGGTTCTTCCTTCTTGGGGAGAACTCTACGATAACTACATCCATTAACCTCTTATTTACCTACTAGAACCATGCTAAAGGTCCATGGGTGTCACTTGTACATTCATTATCCCTTCCTAAGTGGTCTACCTAACTATTCCCAACTCTTCTCTAAAAATTTAAATTTCCATGGATGCTCATATCAAAAGCTATCATATCCAAAAGAAGACTGCTCCTTTGAAGGACAACTGCTCATATAAAGTAAAAAAGGTAAAAACATATAATGATCCCTTGAAGGACATCCATTATATATGTTATCCCTGCCATATGTAAAAGTAAAATCCAAAATCTAAAAGAAGAAAGAAAAATGTAGACCATTTCCTTGAAGGAAGGATACCCTCTTATATCATAATAGCAAAGGCTTCCCACATTGATCATCATTATATATATATTCAAAATCAAGCATCCTAAGAAATATTCCCACACTGATCAAATTTCTTATCCATAGAAAACTTCCTGCATTGATCAGTTTGTATCCCATCACTTAGAGCTGAGGCATAAACCTAGTGACACCCACCTATGGAGAACCTATATTCCCACATACTAGTCACATCTATTCCCCTTTATCATGTCAACATTAGATTCATAAGTTCACTTTCCATATTTTCCTCATGGTCCTTAAAATACCTAACTATCGTTGGTTATGTGTTAACACTTGTTATTAGCTGCAAGTGCATTGCCTTGTTTGGTTCATTTTCTTATCTACCTCTAATCAATTTCACAACATCAATCTTATGTGCACTCCTTTCTATGACATGATGTTTTTATTATCTTTGGATCTCCTTATCAACTAGTGTTTTATCTTTTGTAATCCTTATATTTTATCGAATCTATTGTCTCATCTTAGTAAATTTCTTGTTTTATCTCATCCAATTTTTTATCCAATCTTATAACTTGTCAAATTTTTATCACCTTATCAATATTTTCTCATTCCATCTTATGAATTTATCTTATCTCAATCCATCATCTTATCCAATCCATCATCCATATCTCATCTTAAGTCCACTTTGTGGCCATATATGTGTTCCCTCTCGAGGCACCATATTTTCATCTTAAGTCTACCATTATGACCATATTTTATCCTCATCCCACTCGAATGCATATTTTATCTTCCTCATGTTCAAAGGAAAGCACATGATTTTTCCACCTGACTATGTCAGGACCCTTGCTTTGACCATTCCCACATTTATTTGTGCATATTTTGATGTCTTCCTTCAACCTGTTGATCCTACGACTTGTACATCTATCCGAGTGGATTCACATTGGATTCCCTCCATATCGAAGGCATATTTTCTGACTCACATGGTCCATAGGACATTAACATAGCCTCCATCGTAGGCCATGCTATGTCTCTACTGATGTGTCTTTAGGATCACCACCATATTTTTGTTTTTGTTGTTATATTTATCAATGGTCCTTCCCCTATGCTCAGGGCATCCTTTTTCTTCTTTTCTCATATTTTCTTCTTTATCCCATAATTTTTCTCTTTCTCTATCTATCTCTTTCCAACTTGTGATTAACTTCTCATTCATGTCATAGACCTCTAGTTTGAGTGGGAACACCTCATCAATGATATTTTTCATCCCTTCTTGTTTTTATCTAAATCATCTTCCATCACTTATAAGTTTTTGTCTCATGGCTTTCCCAACGCAAACCACTCAACAAAAGGGGAAAATGTAGACACTAATGTTTCGTATCACTACCCTCTTCACCCCACATTCTCTCTCTTTTATCATGATCACCCATTCAAATTTCCCTTTCCTCTAATATCATATGTTATTAATTTTATTATTATTTCCCATCTTACCCATCCCATTATTTTTATCTATCTTAATTATCCCTAATCTCCATTTATCCTCACTTAATCTATTTCTCATCCCTAAATGTCTCAATTTGCCATCCCTAGCTATCATTTAATGTGTTTACCCATTCATGGCCTTTATTTAATCCTTTACATATCCCACCTACCCATTTATCTTTCATAAGCAACCCTAGCGTGTCTTTATTCATCCAAACCCTTATCTCACTTCCTACGGGCTTAATGCCTCGAGTTGAACATCCTTCCACCTTTTAAATGAACATATCTCTATAGTTTCCAGCAACTTACCCAAGTCACTGTTGACCCTATAAAAATGCCTTTACCCCTTCTTTTTGCATGGATGCAACATTAGAGACCCTAGCTTTCTTGTGATCTTTCTTTCATTCTTGAGTTCCTTTATAGCTACCACAACCATCTTGGAATGCTATTGGATATCTTGTGCTTCCATTTTGGAGTTTTAGGGAGATCTTTTTCATCTTTGCATACATGATTTTTTATTTTCATATTATCATCTATATCAGTCACTAACATCTCGTGCATGTTCAACTATCATCAGGAACCCAGTCCTTGCCTTCTCAAATCTCTCTGTTTGTCTGTAGGTCTTCATCTTAGCCCACCCATTTTTTTCCAAGTCTAGCTTAGCTTTATTTTCCATCATCCCTATCAGGTTACCATCGACCCAACCTCTACTACATCAATTTCTATGCCATTCAGATCCATAACCATCTATTTTTTATTTATGCATGCATCTATTTCCCAGATCTAGTCATTTCATCCCTTTTTCATTTCATATCCATTCTATTAGCCCCTAGTCACCGCCAACCCAACCTAGTCGTTGTTGACCTAGATCAATTTTTTAGCATTTACCCTTAGATCTCTAAATTTTCTTGAACCATTTCTATTTCCTACCATTTCATGCCTTCTATAGGTTCTTTTTTATCATTTCAGTGTTGCCCCAGCTTCAGATCTTCCATCAAATCATACAGATCTGCTGGCGAGAAAATTTTTCGGGTGAAAAAATTTGTGGATTTCTTTCCAACGCTCTCAGAATCTAAGTCCCTCTACTTAACCGATGTAGCTGTCGTATATGCATGTGTGAGTAAAGGTTGATTTTCCTAGTGGCCTTGTGGCTAGGGATCCAACAAGGGCACTCCACTAACCCTGTGGCAAAGCTAGCAATCTCTTGCTAGGGAAGACTTTGTCTGAAGTCTGGGAAAGGGGAGTGAGAAAATAGGTAAGAGAACTAATGTTGTAGGTAGAAAAGCATATTCCTACACACACTAGTTAGAAAATTCATCGCATGCACTAAAATTAGGAAGAAAAAATATTGCAAATAGTAACAAGACCAATAAGAATTTAACAAACACAAACTATTAGTAAAACCCTTAGTCAAAAAAGGATCGAAACTCCTTCTTCTTGTATTGATGCTCAAGTAGAAATTGTACATAGTATGAGAATGGAAGACATTAAGAATAGGGGAAAAGTGGCTAACTATTTTCACTTAAAATTGAGAAAAATATCTCTCATGAACTTAAAAGAATATAACCAAGTAGAAGAAGTTTAGAATTATAACCATTTGGAATGAGGAGCTCATTACAATTTATAGTGCTTTGGAATTCTCTTTTCCATTTTTCATATTCTTATGAGAACATTAAGTCCCCTTTTATAACTTAAGGGTGACTTATTACATTGAAAAAGTGTAACCCCAAACAAAAAATTAGAACATTGAGGAGAGAGAGAGAGAGAGAGAGAGAGAAAAGATGATGTTGATGATGATATATTCATCCTCTGATAAAGCCCGTTGATCCCTCCAGATGAATTGATGAAACACTCCAATGTGATGAACTCTGAATCTTCGAACTCTTGTGCATGATGAAGAACTTCCTTTAGATGATGTGTGAACACCATGTTTAAATACATTTTCGCATGACTCATTCAGTGATCATGGGCATCACTCATGGAAATCCACTCTGAAAAAATCGTGTCCTGAATCCCTTCAATGCTGCCCTACTGCTCGTCCGATTCGAACATGATCTTGATGAAACGTCTCATGAATAATCTAATGGTGTCGATTATGAATTCCACCTCCCACATACCAACCAAACCATGAAATAGGTGTTGAAAGACACTATTGACATCCTCACTGTCATGTACTATGCATAGTATGATGATAGAGACTGCAATTTTTTCTATCTCTTACTTAGAAGTGAAAGGTTGCGCCAGATTCTACCTTGTTCATTTATGCTTCATGATTTCTTCAGAAAAAAAAACTTTCTATTTTTAGTAAGTATGAAAAATCAGCTACCTCGAACCTCAACTAGATGTTGCAACTCATATTTCCCTATACATTCCTCTCACCTTTTGGATCAATTTTCTATTTTTGGCAAGTGCTCATGGGACCACTTACTATTTTTAATAAGTGTCAATTTTGGACCAAGATGACCATTTCAGTGATTTCTCCTTTCAATAAATATTTTGTGTTTAATGCCTCTTTCGCAGTTTCTTTAATTGACGACTTTCCCGAAAATGAAAGTCCTCTATGTAGAAGACATGCTATTTTTTTAAAGTGAACCTTCAATGGTCAGATTACTACAATTTTTTTTTTTTCTGATATGGTTCTTTCCTCAGTATCACCCCTCTGAAATCTTGGACATATCCGCTCAATAGTTTGGGAGATTTTAAAGTTTTAAAATTTTGACCTGACAGTGCTTCTGGACATGGAGGCCATTAATGGACCTCAAAAATTGCAGGTCTACTTTTCTCTTCTGTCTATGAAAAAAATTAAATTTTTGATATGGTTGTTTTCTTCTTATGCTTTCGGTGAAATCTCATCTCAATCTAACAACCGGTTTGACAGGAAATCTAGCTTCTTTCTCTGTTGGGCTGAAAAGAAGATTTCTTCACTGTGAATGTTTAATGGCATGAGAGGAGGGTTTGAAGGCATTTTTAAATTTTTTTTTGATAGATTAATTAACAACAAAATATGGTTCATCAATCCATGCATCTTTTTGCAATATTTCTTCAAAATTTGATTTCACGGCAATGGGGATTTCCACTGTTCTTCTTCTCTGTCCTTCATTTTTCTTCTTGGTTTAGTCAATATTTCTTCTGATATCCACATATTATCATGGCGTATAGGAGTTCCTTTCTGTAGAGAATCTGATTTGAGCTTTGGCAATGGTGGAGTGGTGGTGAGAAGTTGCAGAGGGAGTTATAGAGCATGTGCACAGAGGAGTTAGATGTTAGAAGAGGGAAACAAGTGTGTATTTAAAATTTTAAAATTTAGTTGAGAAGGGATATGGGTGATTTTTTCAAGGTTTTATGTCCCTGACCTATGAGGGACATAAGGGACATCAAATTACATGATGAGCAAGGCAACGACATGTGGCAAAGATCCAACAACAGGGAATGAAAGTTAAAAAGTTAGCTTTAAAACACTGAAGGGCTAGAAGCTGGTCATATGGGTGACCAGAAGTCATCCTTAGGGGTTGGGAGAAATTTTAAAGGTTTGATTTCCCTGACATGTGAGGTATGTGAGGGACATCAAATTCCACAATGCTCCTGGTGATGACACGTGGCAACGATTGGATGGTTAAGGCTTTGAGCTCCTCCAAGCACTTAGGGGATGAACTGGAGATCTTGAAGCTCATATGTGGGTTTAGAGGGATTTAAGGGGGTTGGGATAATTTTCCTAACCTTTATGTTCTAACCTTGAGGGACAGAAAATCTCGCCATGCTCTTAGAGCTGAAAATTTGACTAACTCCCAAACCTTGAGGACAATTTGTGACGACAATATCTTGAGCTCCCAATGGACTGTTTTGATGAAATTTTATATAATATTGACTGGAAATGGCCTTTTGAATCCAATTTTTGGAATATTAGGTCTTTATTCATCCATTTGATCCCTTAAAAAAGAGGATTTTTTTAATCTGGTACTCTACCTGTGCATGAGAAAAACTTCTTACAAAACCATTACACCAAAGTGTTGTAAAAATATAATTTCACCATCTTGTAGATATTTTAATTCCATTTTCAAAGATGTTTTTTTTCTATCCTAAATCCATCTGGAGATCCTAAAATCACCTTTGGAAGCTCAACCTAGGCCTATGAACCCTAATTTTGGTGAAATTACGCCAAACTCTCCAAATATTCCCTAAATATTCCAAAATCAATTCCATGATATTTATAGGAATTTAATTCACCTCCATGTTATATTTGTCTCCTCCATTATTCTTCAGAAGGTTTCTCAAGTCCTAGGAAGGCCAGTGATAGCCCTTCCCAACACTTCTTAGAGATAGCATTTTTCAAGAACTCATAAAATCACCTGGGGGGGTTGAATTGAATTTCCTAATTCACCTAGGGGAATTTTTTAACATCGAGTGGGAGGTCATCAAAAATGAGTGGGTAGACCTGGGGTGCCTCGAAATGATAAAACATGAAAATTTTGGTACAGGGGTATCGTTGTCATGCTTTAAAATTGTTGATTTCCCTGTTGCACATTTGTACAACAACAAGATCTGTATTTTACATCATTTTTTTGGTTCACCGGCTGCCAATATCCATCAATTAGTGCTCTGAAGTCTCAAGTCACCATTGAACCACCTAGGTTTGATTTATTTTATGTTCATTTATATTAGATCTGCTCTTATGTTACATCCATCATCTCATTCTATGTTTTATTGCATATTCTACATTTATATCAGATCCATATTCATTTATTTTATCTATCTTTGTCAAATACAAGGGCTAACATCCATCCTAGGAAGTTCTTACTTCTCGAGACTGGCTTTTTCAAGAAACCCTCCTATCCTATCTATTAACCCAATCTTTTTCTATTGAGTTATCTTGATTTGAAGGTTACTTAGCTCACTGTGGAGAAGGATCCACCATTTTTTCCCATCCATGTCATTATATCATCTCGAGGTCCTTAAACCCTCACATATTTTGAGTTACTTTATTTTCTTTAGTACTAGTTCACTAATCTGAGTAGGAACAAGGAAATTTGAGTCAATCAATGCTTTCATCAATTTCTAATAATCTGAAAATGAAGACTGAAGTAACACAAGATTTCATAAAGCATTAAAAGAACCTATCCACATGATAAGAACATAATATGCCTAATGATAACCTCTTCATATTTTCTTACGATATCTTGAACATCACCATCAATAGAAATTGAGGTCCTTTTCTCCCACTTCCTTAGAAGAGGCCTTTAAAAAATCCAAAAGGCAAGATAATCTCACAAGGTAATTTGAGAAAGCTCCTCCTAAGACGCAAACTAACAAGAAAGTACAAATCCTTCAATGTTCTAAGAGAAAAAATGCAAAAGATGATGGAGTTTATGATACTCTTCCTCTTGTCACTTCTTCAATAGGACTATTTTTAATATTGATCAACAACCCAATAACAACAAATTCATCCTAACTATCATCAAGCAATGAGTAAGGAAGAGTTGAAACATCATTTACCTCAGCCATTTACCATAATATTTGATCCTTATTGAATTATTCCTCATTAACATGTTGAAATTAAGTTCTATTGGTGACAAGCTAATTGGGGTTACTCCCATGAAAACGGTCATACACTATGAATGGTTACCTTCAACTTCTTCCTAGGTACCTAATTTAACTATTATGCCATCATGTGATAGTGTTTGAGAGAGGATGTCAAATTCTGTGATATGACTTAACACAAGGATCATCATGAAGCTATCACCCAAGCCAATGAGAAACTATATATCTTCTATAATCCCATACCTATTCATAACGTTGCTGAAATTTCTACGAAGAAAGAAAATAATACAACCAACATAGTTGATAAAGATTATCCTCCTGAAAATATGGTTGTAATTAATGATGGAAAATATGTCATAGCTTATGTAGAACCTGAATATCTTGTAGCATTCCATCCTCAGACTCATAGGGTCATATATCCCTCTGTTACTGTTAGAGCTAAAATTTGCACCCATCCCAGATCAGGTTCAACTAAGTCATTGAGGAAACAATGGGACTGTATCCAAGTTGTGGGACCTTGTGTGCTAGAGACAGACCTCCCGAGAAGGCCGGTTCCTCTACCTATTTCTATTGTTACTACTACTCCTAATGCTAAAATGGAAATCCTAAGCTAAAAATGCCAAAGGACCAAGAATATGATGAAATGTAGAAAGGGGAAAATAAAATAAAGAATGTGATATAACCAGAAAGAAGGGGAATGAACATGATCATCTTTGAGTGAAAATGAGGGAAAATGTGTAGAGGAAGGATAGAAATGCATAACATAGAATAGAACACAGCTGCATAGTCATTTTCAATAGGCACAATTAGAAAAGGAGATGCAAGGGACGTGAGCAGGCACAACAAGAACACAATGTAAGTGAAGGAAAGAAAGAATAAAAAAAATTAAGGTAGAAACTAGCCAAAAAACAATGCTTCTATTATTTCCAGAAATGCACAATCTATTACAATGGTATATGAGGCTGATATCCACATGCAAGGACCAAATCTAAAGGTCTGTAACTCAAAATGAAAGGAAATTCCTATACAAACTGAAATAATCCAACCCTTAACAATGAGAAATTCTCTTACATTTATAGATGAATGGAATAGAGAAGAGAAGGAAAAGGATGGAAAATTTTATTTGAAAACTCAACCACCAAGAAAAACCAACAATGAATGCCTACAAATTTAAAATGCACTTCCCCATGACTATTTGGAATGTAGGATAATGAAGGAGGAAATATCTGAATCAAATATGGTGGTTGGAGTAATCAAATACTACATTAATGACATGAGGGACATTTTCCATCTTCTCACTTACCTAATCCCATCGAAATTTGAACTTGAGTGATTTGGAGTGCATCCCACATCGTTAGTTATCTTTTCATTTTATACCATGTGTTACACTTCAGTTGGTTACAAGGATGCAGTTTCCTATTGGCATGCTTTGATAGGTTACGTGTGATACACTTATTTTTATAGGATTCCACGTGGTATAGTAACTGGTGTGGAAGAAGGCACAAATTTGTGCATGAAAGGGAGAGGCATGGAAGGAAAGTAGAGGAAAGTCATGAAAAAGTAATGTGCACGGAAGAAATGGATACATAGTTATAGAAGAAAAGTATGCAAGTGGGGTACAAATATCAAAATAATGATGCACGACAATAGGATGGAAAGGGGCACGGGGAATGTGTAAAGGATCTAACCAAATATTGGAAAGCAAGTCCAAGGCACATGCTTAGGGTGCATGAGTTGTTGGGGGAAGGTGAATACATAGGGAGTGCATATAAGAGGAGTGAAATAATATTGAGAGGTTAAGCAGGAAAAGTGGAAGGCCTAAAGTAAACAGAGAGCATGAGATGGTGTGCAAGGAACTACAACTAAGAAAATCATGCTAAGTAAGAAACCAGAGGGTGCGCAACTTGTAATGTTGAAACTTAGAACCAAAAGGTGGATGTAAGTTGTAAAGATAACTAGGAGAGTTATTTTAGAAAGAATTTTGGTGAATTTTGAGGCCATCTTCTTGCTAGATAAAAGAGATCAGTAGCCTTTAGAAGCATCCATTGGGCATAGAGTCATCTTAAAAGTATGAAATTCTGATCTGGAACTTAGAAGAACTACTACCTCAAAGTCACTTAAAACATTTTGAGCTCTATTTTGAATCCTGTAAACCTATTGAAACTGCTAGAAGATACTGGCATATGGGAAGTAAAAGAAGAATGCATGCAAGGATCACGTGAGAAGGAAGAACTATGTACACAAAAAATAATGTGCTCGTAACACACCTGGAGGAATTGAAAATACACTAATATATAATAATGTAGAAGACTTAATGGAAGGGTTTGAGATAAATTCCATTAATATATAATAATGTAGAAGACTTAATGGAAGGGTTTGAGATAAATTCCATTAACTAGGATTGACAGTGCACCTCCATCAAGATGAGACAACTCAAAAGAGTTAGCCTCCTTACACTAACTGATGATGTATGGGCCACTCCAAAGTGCATCAAACTTTAAATGACGCCCTGGTTTGCCTCTGTCAGCATCCCATTTTAACACTAAGTTACCAACTTTGAAAGCTTGAGGACTAGTATTTTGGTTAAACCACTTCTTTGTTGATTATTGATGATGTTCTAGCTTGATCATGGATGAGTTCCTTAATTCTTCAAGTTTAACCAGCTCTGCCATTTTGATTTCTCTTTGGTCGGTGCTTCAAACTCTAGTTGTTGGGAAATCTCTAATGAAGGAAACCTAAGAGATAAAGGAAGTCAGGCTTCCTTTCCATAAACAAGTTTATATTGTGAAGTGCCTATTGTCTTCTTCATCATGATTTTGTCTGCCCAGAGTGCACGTGATACCTTAGTGTGCCACTGTCTCTAGTTGATATTTATTGTCCACTTCATGATTCTGATTAGGTTCTTGTTTGTTGACTCTACTATGCAATTTCCATGAGGGTAGTATTTGGAAGAGGTAATCAAGTAAATGCCAAGGCCTAGAACCCAATAAGAAATTCTAGTACTAAGGAATTCGTTTGCATTATCAGAGATAATGGTATGAGGAATGCCAAACCTAGTTACAATACCCTCGAGAAAGTAAAGAATGAATGACTCAGTTGATTCCTTAAGTGAAACAACTTCTTTCTATCTAGTGAAGTAGTTTGTAGCTGTCAACACCCACTTGTGTCAAGCACTTGAAGGAGGATTGATTGTACCTATGAAGTTGAGACCCCATTGTGTAAAAGGATGATCTGGTTGGATTGGTTGGATGGAAAGTGTTGCCAATTTATTCTTTCCTACAAAGAAAGTGCATTATTTTCATTTCATGATCCACATATATGCATTTGCGAATAGGGTAGGTAAGAATTATCTTGCCTTGATGATCTTCATTACTGTCACCTTGGAAGAGAAGTGTCCACCAAATAGTCCGTTGTGAAGTTCTACTAACACTTTGTCAATTTGCATGTCATCAATACACCTAAATAGCATGCCATCAATATTTTTTTTGAAGAGAATGCCATCGATAAATGCATATGGAATAAATTAAAGCCTCAGATGTCATATATTTTCTTTATTTAAACCAATATGTTCCAGAGGAAAGGTATGTGACATATCCTTCATCTAGCTATGCGCATCACGATCTACACCTTTTTTAGGTTCTATGTATGAGAGATCTTCATACAAAAATAATGAAGTCTCAATTTCATTCTGTGCATCATCAACAAGCTATTTGCAGAGTGCATTACCTCTTACCAACTTTTTAGCTTTTATAGTCACATCATACTCCATTATTTTGGTCACCCATATTTCTCTTTTTTTTCTGATCTCTACTCCCATGATGAAGTCTCTCCCACTTGAGTGCGAAACTAACACATTGATATGATTCGTGGTGAGCATACTTTTTAACTTCTTAAGCATGCACATGATGGCATAGACTTGTTTCTTTGTGTGACTTTATTTCAACTTATAATACTTTAGTATTTGGCTAAAGAAGGCCACTGGATACTCCAATATTTGTTCATTTTCTAGTGTTAAGACAACATCAACACTTGCATTATCTATATAAGCATAGAGGATGAAATCCTTGGAATATTCTAGGTTGATGAGTGTTGGCGCGCAAGTAATTTCTTGCTTGATCTTGTTGAAGATTTTCTTTCCCTATGCTATCCATTTAGAAACTATGTCCTTTTTTAGCATGAGGGTGATGGACCTTATGAGTCCTGTAAAGTTAGGGATGAAGCACCTTAAAATTTTTATTCTCCTAGGAGATACTACAAGTCTTTCTTGTGTGTTGGAAAGGAGAGAGCAAGGATGATAGAAATGTGCTCAGGATCAATCGTGATTCCATACTTAGAGACCACATGGCCTAAAATATTACCCTGTGCCATAAAAAAGTTGTAATTCTTGGGGTTAAAGGATACCCCAAATATTCTGCATCTCTTAAATACTTTTTCCAGTTGTGTTATGTGATCCGCATTCTGCTTTGAGAATACAATTATGTCATCTAGGTAAACCAATATGAACTCATTGATATATCCTTTGAAGGAAATGCCCAAAGCACGCTGAAGCCTGCATTTGACAAACCAAAGGGCATCTTATGATATGCTTAAGTACCCCACTTGGTTGTAAATTTTGGTTTGAATCGATCCTCTTCCTTGACCATAATATGGTTGAAGCTAAAATACCCATCCAACATGGAAAATCTTTGCGCTCTAGCTATAGTTTGCAATATATGCTCCATAGAAGGAAAGGGATAGTGATCCTTTAAGGATGCTTGTTTAAATCTTTGAAATCAATGCAGAGTCTAATTTCACCATTTTTCTTGTGCACTAGAATAATATTCACGACCCAAGTAGAGTATATAATGGGGAATATTATCTTCACCTCGATGAGTTTGGACAATTTTTTTCTCATGAGGAGATCTATCCTTGGATTAATTGGCCTCTATTTTTGTTTGATGGGCTTGATATTCAGATCAAGGTCAATGGAGTGTTGAGAAACACTTAGATCAAATCCTTTGAGGTCTTCATACTCCCTGGAGAAGATATCACTGTATTTCTGACACATAGAGATAAAGGCCTACTTTTCATCACGTGCGTAAGATTTACTCAGGAGAAACTCCTCGCCGCATACAATAATGACTGAGGAGGAGTATTCTTTCACAATGTGCATATGCTTTTCTTCACCCTTAAACTCATCATTAGGGCTAATTTTTTTCTCTAATGTGACCAACCCTTTAGGAAACTTATTTGTCTTGAGTTGAATCACATGGTCACCATAGATGTCATGCAAGTTAGCTTGCATATTTGAAGAGATCACAAATTCATTTTGAATGAACTAGACGGTCTATGCATCACTATCAAACACTTGTTAGCTGGTATTATTTTTTGGAATAGATGGCCAGATCACCATTTTGACATGTTGCATGTTTCCTTTGACAAATTCCTTAGTAGGTAAAAACTACAAACCTAGCGCAACCATCTAATCAAATTCTTTTTCATTTTTCTTGGCACCACCTACAAATTTAGAGCATCAAAACTCTCAAGGAGGTCTCAAAATCTATGTTTATAAGATTTTATAAGATTATTATTTTTTGTGCACTTATTTGTGATTTGTTTAATGACCAATTATGTGTCCTAAATATTTGCAATGCCTTAATCTATCTTTTTTCAACAATAATAAGGCCATGCACTAATGCTTCATATTCTACTATGTTGTTGGAGCATACAAATTGAAACCGGTGCATGAAGAATAATTTCACCTCCTTGGGAGAAATGAGAAAAACACTTGTGCTTGTGCCATTTCTGCTTCTGGATCCATCAAATTATAGCTTCTATAAGCCATAGTTTTCTTCACTTTGCTTGAGCGCGCATGTCAACATAGTTTCCTCTTCAAAGATGCAATAAGTACCAAGCCCTGTTTCAAAGGCTTTAAGCTCTTCAGCATATGGATCAATTTTTTTGTTCCTTTCTACCCACTCATGTAGCCCTAATTCAAGTACAAGAGGGGGAAGAATAGGTTTCTCTTCAAAAACTGAAACTTGTTCTTAGTTTTCCTAGATCAGGAAATTGGCTTAAAGAGGGGATGGGCCATATGACTCAACATTAAAGGAAACTATTGGCTCAACTTCTATGGTAAACTAGGTACCAAAATTTGTCTTTAGTAACATATGGGACCAATTATAAGGAAAGTAACCACCCACTTTAGCAGTAAAATATCTTGATAAACACAAGGCAAATAAAGGAGGTAGGTCAATGATTTACATGTCTTGAGTTATTATGAGGCTTGGACATGCATGGAGGATTAACTATATATCCTTGATGACTCTTAGAGTGGTAATAACTGAGTCATCAAGTTGTAAGAATCCTTTAGACAAAGGGTTGTACTTAAGACCTAAGACATCAATAATTTTCTTAGGAATAACTGAAGTACTAGCACCTGAGTCAATCATACAATTGTGGACAAGGTGTTTACATATGATCAAGGACATGTAGAAGGGTGATGTTTTGAAAAACTTAATTTTTTATCCTCTGCTTGACAAATATTGATAACAACATGGGGGTTTTTGGACAGTTGGATCAGCACGTGGGAGCTACGTCATAGCTTCATGTAACAAGTTGTGCTTAGATGAAATGGCTAGGGTCTCCCACAATGTGACATTTATATTCATATTTTTCCTATAGTCCACAATGTTAAATGGAAGACCCATTGATTTATGCATTTGAGACACAACGATATATTTTTTCGATTGTATAGGTGGAGAGGAAGGTACCTTAGTTGGCACAGAGGCTTGGCTTACCAAAAGAGGGGTGGATGCTTCTTGTGTTGGAGCCTTGCACAAAAACTCGCGCGTAGGAAATTTCATGCCATGAATTTTTGGATGATGAGTTGTATCCTTATGTTTTTTAGGATCAACCTATGTGATAGGAGATGAAGGTTGCACACCTAACTCAATAATTTTCTTCTTGTACCTTGTGTTATCAGCAACATGGGTGCACAGTCTATTTGTTTTATTTACAGCTTGATTAATTTCACAGAATTATTCGGTACTAAAGAACATAAGGTTGGCTTCAAGAGGATATTTCAACATTTCTTGATTTTCAAGCTCGCTTGTGCTTGTGGAAGGTACACAGATGGAAACAACTTGAATAATGTAAGCCTACACACATACAACATTAGTGTAGAGATTCTGACTATGAGGCATATTACAATGAAAACACCATTTTGATTCTTGCACCATATTGTTCTGTATGGGGAAAAGTGTTTGGCTCATGCTGGGCACTGGAAGAGCATGCGTAGGAGGAAATACTTGCAACAGGAGGTGCGCATTGGTATGAAATCTATCATTTTGTTGGTTATTCCCATATCTTTGGTTTGTGTATTTATTTATGAAGGGATGATGGCTTTGGTTATACCCTTGACTAGAATTATTTCTAAAGGCTTGCGCCTACTACTTCTTTAGTGATATTACATTATTGGAAAAGTTTCTAATCAGAGTATTCATTTATTCATCCTCAGTCTGTTTCATGGGAGAGTAGGACGTGGAAGTAATGGGTTGAGTTCTCTACTTAGGAATAGGGGCAACAAAAGACTAGGGTGCATGAGGAATTTCTGGGAATAAGAGCACGGGTGGTCTAGGGGCTAACTTTCTTGCCTACATGAAGTTATTCTCTACCCTTATTGCAATATTATAAGCAATAGACAAGGTTCTACCCCCATAGATTAAATCATGACCAAGATGTCATTATTCAAAGCCCTTAGATAATAGAGAAAATCATGTTGGGTTGTAGGCCTTTCCACTTGAGGAATTAAGTCCCAAGTCTTCTGGAATATGATATTAAACTCTACCATTTACTCATTAGGTGCTCATTTTATTGAAGTCATTTGCTCCACTAAGGACAGGTGATCTGATTTTTCTTCAAAATAGTTACAAAGAGCCATTCTAAGCTCATCTCAGCTAGAAATTGATGCAGGTCTCATGATTTTGTACCACTGAAGTGATTTTCCCTTGAGAGAATCCACAAGAAGCCTTACTGCTACATCATCATGTGTGATTAAGTAGAAAGAACACACATTAGCTACATCCTAGATATGTTCAACAGGGGTGATTGTATTTTAACCTGTGAAGTATGGAATACTCTTGAGCATTTTTGTTAGCATATCATGTTTTACATTCAGAATGAGAGGAATTCTGCCAATGAAGATGGAAAAGTTTCTCAAAGGTGGTGGAGGAGTTGCCATGATAGGTTATACATGAGGTCTACTGAGAGGTGGAGTTAAAAGTGTTTAGAACACAGAAGATGGAGATGTGCGTGTGGTAGTTCTACTAAGTGTTCTTCTCGGAGAGAGTTAGAGGTATTCAAATAACTCTTTAGCTGTTGCACTCTATCTGGTATGCAATCTTCTCATGAAAGGCATGTAGACTGCTGGAAATAATAGAGCTAAGTGTTGGGAGTCACTAGATGTGTTGAAACAAGCCTCTAAAGGCTGGAAATCACTAAGCCACACATGAGAACTTAGCATTGATGAAATTTAAGCTTTCAATGCTTGTCCCACTGGGCATGCTAGAAGCTATTAGAGCTCAAACTCACACCCATCCAAAATAATGTTGAACTAGTTCGTTGAGGAAATAATGGGACTATCTCTAAGTTGTGGGACCTTGTGCACTTGAGACAAACCTTCGGAGAAGGCCAGTTCCTTTACCTATTTCTACTACTACTACTACTCCTAATGTTGAAATGGAAATCCTAAGGTAAAAAGGCCAAGGGACTAGGGATAGGAAGATATACATAAAGAAAAGATTAAAAATAAGAATTTGATAACACCAGAAAGAAGGGGGATGAACATGATCAACTTTGATCGAAAACAAGGGAAAATGTGTAAAGGAAGGCTAGACATATGTATCATAGACAAAAACACAATTGCACAGTCATTTTCAATGGAAAATTAGAAAAAGTGATGCAAGGGACATGAGGAGGCACAAAAAGCACACAATGTAAGGGAAGGAAAGAAAGAAGAATAAATATAAGTTAAAGTGGAAATCATGCACAAAAAATGCTTCTATTACTTCTAGAAATGCACAATATATTACAATGGCATATGAGGACAATATCGACATGTAAGGACCAGATCTAAAGTCTATAACTCAAAATGTAAGGAAATACCTATAAAAAATGAAAGAATCCAACCCTTTAGAATTTGAAATGATCTTACATTTATGAATGAATGAAATAGAGAAGAGGAGGAGGAGGTAAAATCCGATTTGAAAAATCAGCCACCAACAACCAACAATGAATGCCTGCAAATCCACTAGTAAATCTAAAATTCATTTCCCATGACTATTTGGCATGTATGATAAGGAAGGAGGTAAGATCTAAATCAAATCTAGTGGTTGGAGTAATCATATCCTGCATTAATGGCACAAGGGACATTTTCTAGCTTCTCACCTACCTAATTTTTCCAAAAATTGAACTTGAGTGATCTGGAGTGCATCCCACATTGTCAACTATCTTGTAATTTTCTACCATGTGTCACGCTTCAGTTGGTTGCATTGATGTGGTGCCCTATTGGCACAATTTTATAGGTTACGTATGATACACTCATTCTGACAGGCTGTCATGTGGCACAGTAACTGACGCTTAAGAAGGTGTGAAGTTGCATGAAAAAGAGAAAGGCACAAAAGGAAATCAGAGGAAGGGCACAAAAAGTAACACATGTGAAAGAAATGGATAAATAATTTTAGAATACAAGTATGCAAGTGGGGCATGAACATCGAAATAATGATGCACGAAAGTAGGAAGGAAAAGGGTGTGGGGAATGTGTAATGGACTTAGCCAAATATTGGAAAGCAAGTCCAAGGTGTGCACGCAAGGTTCATGAGCTGCTAGGGGAAGGTGAATACATATGGATTTTGTGCAACATGAGTGAAAGAATATAGGGAGGATAAGAAGGGAAAGTGGAAGGTGCAAAGAAAATGAAGATTATGAGATGGTACGTAAAGAACTACATCCAAGAAAACCATGTTAAGAAAATAAACAAAGGGCATGTAACCTACAGTGTTAAAATTTAGAGCTAGAAGGTGGATGTAAGTTGTCAAGATAGCTAGGAGAGTTATTTTGGACAACATTATCTCAAAAATAAGATTCTCAAGATTTTTTTTTTCCTTCTTTAGATTCCATCGACCCTTGTGGAAATTATTTTACAAGGCTAATGGTGTCTGGATATTTTTCTATGACCATAGACACCATTGGCCCTTATGTAAATCAAACTTGTAAGGCTGATGGCATAAGAATTGATAAAATACCAATTTTAGAGCTCTCCTTAATCATGCATGCTCCTTATTTATATGTTTCTAAGGATTCCCACCACTCTCAGCCTACTGCGCAATCCATTCATGACTGTTATCGTATTGAAGCACTTGTCCAACTTCTTGGCCAAGTCACCTTCTTTGAACTTATGCAAATTTTTCCTCACCATCATGAAAATATCATGATAATAATGTTTTATACGAACATTCCCTTTCCTCCCTCATTAGAGTAGAGTCCCACATTGCATGAATCATAGGAAAACATCTGCCAACATTGTGAGGAAATCTCTATTTATACCGATATTACTATAGATTCTCACTCTTGCATTTGTTTTCCTATAGATTTTATGATCCTGGATGAGCTGTTGCTTCACATAGATAATCCACCTCTTTTCATTTAAGTTCATATTAGTCACACTACGGTCAATTATGCTCTCATTGATGAAGGTGTTGGCACGTGTGTGGCCTCATTATATTTTATTAAGGATATTGATTATTCTATATATAACTTAAAATCTACATAAACCACTTGTCAAGGACATGATCATCAAAAAATGCCTCATATGGGGTGTATTTGGTTACCCATCACTGTCCCCCTAGGACTATCTACATAAAATTCATGGTCTTCAATTTTCCTCTATCCTATGATATTATCCTAGGGCGGCTTTAGACTCATCGTATGTACGTTGTTATTTTTTCCACGTGTGAGTGTGTGAAGTTTTCTCACCAAGGATCCATTTATAAGATTTTGGGGGACACTAATCCTTGGAACTATGATATGCTTTAAAAAAAGGGACATATAATCTCCCAAAATTGGACAAATTATATCATGCCCCTTTCAAGAATATTAATGCTTTAACTATCTTATAGATTTTCTTGGCAATAATGCCGGTCATCCTGAATTGTTCAAGTGCATGCCTACCAACCTCTTGGACTTGGATAAAAATGAGTCCATTGAGATCATGCTTATAATCAACTCTTTTGATATTCTTCAGCTTATCTTATCCCAACGACCTCCTTCCTTGTTTCCTCCAAAGAGGGATCGATTCCCATAGTCTTGTCACATACACCGAAGCCCCCATTAGAGAACTTGGTTTGACTAGAAACCATAGTTGAATCTTGTGTGGTGGATGCTTCCACATCATATTATGATGAAGGTTATAGTTTAGATGACCCTCGCCTAGATAGATATGCCCAGATTCATGATAGGGAAGTTTTACATTGCCAAGAAACCTTTCACATCAAATTCACTTGTGACATGAACATCATGCTTATATAGGAGGAATATTCTATTGGAGATGCTACTTCTTCCCAACTGATGCCTAAGTCTTATATTAGTGCATCCACTACACCTCCACATGCTACTATCAACCTAGCTAACCCATTTTCCCTTATGTAAGTGGATAATCAAGTCATTATTTTTTACTACAAAGTTGATGATCTTATATACTATGTCTCGATGAATGAGAAACATATTGATCCATCAACACCATATTCACCCATTGTATCGATACCCTCATCAGATACTCTCACTATACCTCTGTCATCTATGAGAATTATTTCCCTACCCCTTACCCTCATGGCTCCTCAATCCTCTAGGACCGAGCCATATATAACAGGACATGAGGCTCTAAGGCATTTTGTTTCTGATTGCAAATCCTATCAATACCATATGAAGAAATTTTAATTTGATGTAAAATGCAACCAAACATAAAATTCTACAAAACCTTCCACTTCAGCTCCATTATTTTACTCTCATCACAGGTATTACGTGCATACCAATGTTGACTCTTGGATTCTATGTAACAAACATCCCATTCTTGAATATTCTTCTTGAAACTAAAAGTGTGGGGCCAATTCCTTTCGGAATCAACAAGCTTCCCATAGACCAACTAGACCAAAAGCTACTTATGGACCACTATCTGACCTTGATCCCCATCCCTCCATGAATGAAATTTGACATGATATTCTCACCTGGATGGAGGATCAGATCAATGAAACCCTATTCGCCATGAGATCTAAATTTCATCAACAATTCACTATTACACAACATGTCAACAAAGATCTCACGAGTTGTACTAGAAGTCACATCTTAAATAAAATTGACAATATCATCATTGATACATTGTGATATTTTATCCCTTGTAGTTAGTTATCTGTAGTACATTAATTGCATTTATTTTAATTTTTTGGCTTGAACCCTCACTGTCACTTGGGCTCTCGACCCCCACTTTGGTTTTTACACATCACCTTCTACCTTCACTTGGGATATTAAACCCCCTTGGGTTTTTCACACACATCTTAAATATCTTGTTACATCCTTGCTTGGGTTACTTTCTCTGCTTGGATTTATTACCACATACGCCTTGTTTTCTCCTACCATTGGATTCCCTTGGTCTATATTCCACCTATTTTGGATCTGATTCACCCCTATCTATCATATTAGATTGCTGTAGTATTATTTGAATCCTCAATTAGGCCTATCACATTCCTTTAATTTATATTTCCAATTATGCCTTGACATCCTACCATTGGATGTCTTGGCATTGTTCCGCCTCTTAGCTTATTCATATCACCTGGGCTGGGTTATCCTACTAATTCCCTACCCATATGATTTACCTACATATCCACATTATTGTTGTTCCTAAGTACCATGGTATCATTACATACATACATCTATAAAGAAGAAAAATGATAAGTAAATCAACAAACAACAAAAATCCAAACATCATAAAATCAGCATCTACATATATATCTAGAATAAGTTGTATACTTTGACAAAATCATACAAAATGGCTCTGGCCCGTCTAAAAAATTGATCAAGCACCCTCACCCCCCATGGGGGGTATCTAGATTCTTTACGAGCTCTTACCTCTTGTGGCTAGCTATCTTCATGAGATTGATGAGGGATCACATTTTTCTCATTATAGAAACGTTTTGTTATAAAGGAAAATATATTTGAATGCCAATGATGGATGGGAGGATACAGTGGATCAATATTACTAGGATCAAGAGGCTCTATATGGTTTTTGATGAATCTCACCTTCTTAGGAAGCTTCCTAGAATATAAAACTTTTGTGAGCCCTCTTTCCATTATATTTCTTTTTGGAGATTCTTGTTCAATAGTTCTTGGTTTCACTGAAATGAGGTTTGGTTGCAATGTCCCTTACTTTGAGGAAATACCACACTACTAGGTGTTTTATTAAGTCTTTAAGAACACTATTGTGAATGACATTAGATTGATTTGAGGATGATTTCTCATTATTGTATACATGGTGCCCCACATGAAGATCACCTATTTACTCTTCTCAACTCTACAAAAATTCTTGAAAGAAATCAGATTTAGGATGCTTACATACATTATTTCTCACATGCTTCTCATGAGATGATTTCTTAATTCTTCACACATGGTGATCTTGATTTCCTTAATAGCTCAATTAGCTCACTTCAAATTTCTACTCTGAGAGATGATGTTCGATTCAGGACATAGTAACACTCAACCTATTCCATAAGATTCACATTTCAATCTTGAACGAGATGAAACTCTTTTTCTCTTCATAATTCACTTCCTCAACTAAGATGCCACTTGATTGGAAACATGATTATGACATATGGAAAACCTTTTGATTAAGTATCTTCCTATGGGAATGGAACTCTTTCTCCATATGGAATTATTAACCTATGAATGGAGCTCTTTACTCTTTTCAAACTCTTTTCCAACTATGTAATGTTCTTGGTTTCACCTATTACACCTTGATGTGTTCTGATATGATCCTTGACACAAATGTGATCAGAATGATGATTTAAGATCCTTTGAAAAATTACAGATCGGTAATTTTATTTTTTAGACATGAAACATATTCTTGACCTCACGGTGATGGAAAAAAGCAACAATATGAGTGAAAAAGAACCACCTGCAACTTTCTGGGCTCAAATCAATTTTTATTTTATTTTTAGCAAGTGGGGTCAAGTGTTATTTTTAGAATTTTTGTAAATTTTACAAAATCCTTATTCCCTAAAGCTACTAATCCACTTAGACTACTTCCACTAATGATGAATTTATATTTTTAGAAAGTTTCTATTTTTATACTTCTATTTTTCCCAAACTGCTATTTTTAGAAAGTTACGCAATTGACCCTTTTTAGTGTTTCTTATTGTTCCAGTATTTTCTGAAAGCTAAAAGTTTTCTACTTTGGAAGAATTTATATTTTTTGAATTTCACTATTCATATCACATGCTATTTTTAGTAAGTTAACTTAAAGGTGTTGGATTGGGCCAAAACCACCATCATTTTGTTTTGTTTTGCATTGAGATCTCATGCTCCAATTTTCACTATTTTTTGATCTATTAGAGCTCTTAAAAATAAAAAAGGAAACTCCTGGTGTTTATTTTTTCAAATTAATACATAAAAAAAGATAGGGCATCATCTAATATGTAGTTTCAATATTTCCAAAGGTGTTTTAGAGAAGAACATGTTGTCACTTGAATTTGCACCCTTTTTTGAAGCCAAGCTTAGTACTTTAGTGAAACATTTAAAGACCTTACAAGTGTTGGAAAATGGCTCCTTTAAGGTCAATCTCCACATGAAAAGGATAGTTCCTTTCAATCCAATTAACTACAAATAATCTAACAAGCTATACAATTTAATACTAACTAATTCTACTCTAATATTTCTAAGGAACCAGGGTTTAAAAAGATGAAATACTGAAATAAATAAAGTGATGTCCCAAAATGGAAGTGGATTCTCTCCCTGAGATGAATAATGAGAGGGAAAATGTAAATATAATAGGTTAGAAAGATGACACATTCACTGCTGCACTTTCACCAAACTACGATTCTTTACATAAATGACACAAATGATGGAAATAATGCAAGTATAACTCACACACAACATACCATAAAAATAATAGAGAAGAAAAAACACAATAATATAGATTAAAGGGAAGAAAAGAGCCACAATAAAAAATATCATTAGTTATAATGTGCAGAGTCTATTATAATTATGGAGAAGGCACTGAGTGCATTATATAACACCAACATAAAAGTTTTGAATTCAAAATACTTGACCACACAAAAAGGTAGCATAACCTTGCATTCAAAAGAGGATGTATTACAATAAAAAATGAGTTGCATATAGAGGAGAAGGAGAAGAATAAGGATAAGAAGAAATATGAAATAAAATAGATCACCTACCTTCACAACCACTAAGGACCACTAATCATTCAAGTTTACAGACCCAAGATGGTCATCATCAATTTTTCCAGAGCCCATACCCAAAAATGACCATGGGATCATTTTACAATTACATATAAATAAAGTACATTTTTCATGACCAAAATTTAATCCCATCATGTAGTAATCCTCAAGACCTTTCCAACGATATAATTTTTGTCTTATTTTGCATCCTAGATCAAAATTTATGAGCATTTAAAGCTCACCATGTCATCCACACAATTGATGGCCATAAGACCATCAAATTTAAACTCTAGGTAATTTTTGAAGATGTTTTGACTCCTCATTGGTCCTTAGAGCCTCCCATTTTGACTTGAGAAATTTGAGGAACCTCCATATTTTAAGGATCTGTAGAAAAAGAGGAACCCATAGGAAACAAGGATTCACATGAAAAGAGGAACCCACAGAAATTAGGAATCCATAGAAAATGAGGAACCCATAGAAAACATGGATTAGTGGAAAATAAAGATCTATGGAAAAAGAGGAACTCATGAAAAATAGGGATCCAGAGAAAAGAAGGAACGTGCAGAAAATAGAGATCTGTGACAAGGAAGGAACCTACAGAAAACAAGGATCCAAAGAAAAAGAGGAACCCATGGATTTTAAGGATCCACAAAAACAAAGGAACCCACAGATTTTAAGGATCCATGGAAAATGAGGAAGCTATGGATTTCAAGGATCTACAAAAAAGGAGGAAGATGAGAAATTGATGTAGGAGCATGGGCTCAAGAGCAAACAAATGACGTCAGGAGATGGTAAAGAGGATATTTATATTAGGTGGTTTGTTAGGGTTTTGCTATTTTTCCACCCAAAATGGATTATTCAAAATTTTGAATTGTGTAAAGGCTATGGAAGGCGTAAAACACCTTCATGGAAGAATTCAAGAGATGTAATGACCTTGAAGGTCATAGGGTACTTATTTATATCCTTTTGTGTGGTGTAGCCACCTTGAAGTGTTGTCATAGGTGAATATGTGCTTGTAGGAGAGTTGTAAGGGTAGTTTTAGACTTAGTAAATAAATATTATAGGCTAAATATGAGCCTCTAGAGCCATGTATCATGAGGTGTAGTCCATGCACAAGCTAATAGATAGAATAAAGTGATATTTATCATTGTTCCATGTTTTAGAATGGTTGTTAAGTCTTCTAGACATAGTTGAGCAAGAATAGGGATATGGAATAAAGCACCAAAAGTAGCATTTTGGTCTATATTGTTGGTGTAGGATATTTACCATGCACATATCTTAAGTACATGGGATTCCTCCACATAGGTGATTCACCATGCTTAGGTGTATTAGGGTGTCATTATGGACTTACACACGTCAAAGAGTGTCATAGGAGTTACATTTGATCGGTTATTCTGGGAATGTAAATCCCACCTCTTGACGACTACATTTGTGGGGGAGTTACACACCCCATTACTATATGTACACCTTTCATCTTGAGAAATGGATGGAATAAAGTATGGGATTTGAGCCATTCTTCCCTTAATGCATGCACATTGCTTTCATGGGTTATTTCTTTCTTCGATCTTGAAGCTACATATTTTTACGGTTGAGTGCAACATTTTGATGCCCATGGATTCCTTCTAGATTTTCGTCATTCCTCCGACATGGTATCAGAGCTTGGGCATCAGAATCATGTTGCTCGCAATAGTTTCTTACTACTCTTCGTCTCATAGTTTCTTGTGCAAGTTCTCCTTTGCATCTGCTCTACTTGCATTTTTTAAAGGGACTTGTGCTTGATGTTTTCAGCCTTCTAGGAAGATAGTGGTTCATTGTTGTCTCGAGGTTACCTTTGCATGAACATTTTCTACAATGTTGGCTCGTGATTTGGTATGATATCACCTGTAATCAACCAAAGCTTCAGAGGCACGTTATCAATGTCAAAATCTTCAACTCAAAATGAATTGCATTTGGGTAGCCAGTTTCTGAGCTCATCTCCTCTTCCTTGGATGCTCTCTCGTGGTTCTTCGGCCTGCCTTTGGTTGTTTTCTTGGGGCCTCTATGGTATTCACCCACATTCTCATGTTGCTCCGTATTGTTCCAGTTGACACTATGTATGTTTGCAACTTGAGGTTCCTAACCTACCTTTGGCTTCTTTTCTTCCTGTTGCATGTTAGAAGCTCCACCCTGTGCATTTAGGCACTTGTTTCTTACCTCTACATTTGGAATTTCCCTTATGTCGACATTTTCTTGAGCTCCTAGTTGTGGAATCAAATTATGACACTCTTCTTCTACTGCTAACTCTACATAGCCAACCTTTGACCATTAATTTTGACATGTTCCTGGGATAATAACTTTGACTCCACCTGGACACGAATCTGTAGTTGCTTCATCCAACATCTCGGCATGACCTTGTTATCTCGACTTGGATGCATAGCCTACACTCATCATCTCATGCACCTGTGACTCTCTAGCTCCCCCATTCCCTTTTAGAATTGTTTGGTGGTTAAAACAATCCTTTTTAAAATGTTTTAAGGCCAAAACATTCTTTTTATGGCATTGTAATAATTTAGGGCCTTTATTTGCTTATATTTAATGTCCTTCATTTGAGTGTCGAAGACGGAGGGTGAGGTCCGAGGTTGGTAGGAGGATTATCCCCCCTTGTAAGAAAAACAAACCCTACCTAAAAATTGATGCCATTTCCAACGAGTATCCACACGACACCCTTTGCACTCATTTTGTGCACTTTTTTAATCAGTTTGCAAAGCTTATTGGCATTTTCCATTAGTTGTGGGAATCATTTTCTTGCTATAACTTTTGACTCGCTGCTTGGTTTTGAGCGCTTCTTTATTCAAAGTTGCATTATTTTTCACACATTACATGATGAAATTTTAAGTTTTGTGAATGCACTACTTTATAAAGTGCCACATTCTGGGGGGTTCACTAGTACTCTTGGGTTTTCACATGTAGACGCATTATCGGCTGAGTCCGATGTCTTGCATTTGTTCACCTTGAACTTTTACTTCTACATCATGGAAAGTGCTCTTTCCAGACTTGAGCATTGTAGGATTTATTTACAGCCTCTGCCACTTCTTCTTGGGAGAGGGGACTGTTTAGTTTGACATGCTTCTATGGAACATTACTTCACCTACGAGGGTCTTTCACACTTCTTTCTTGGGCTAGTTCCTACACTCATGGATCATCGTCATCTTATTGACTTTCTCAACACTTGCGACCATGTTTTTGGTCACATGATGATGTATATCTCTCCATCTCTCTAGTTTCACGTGGCAAACTCAGATCCACCCCACCATGTTTGGATCATTCTTCAGTCCCTCTATAGAGACCCTACACATACTGTCGCCACTGTTTTTGCTACTAATTCAGTTTTCTCCTCTATTTCTTCATGTGATGATAGTTCCACTAACATAGATTCACTTGGTTCTACTTCTGATGATGAGGATTGTGCACCCAATTCTGATGTTGAGAGTACTATAGAGGACTCTTCTCCTCCTTCTCTCACTATTCTAGAGAGTGTTGACACATCCCACATCTCATCAGATATTAATCAGTCTCCTATATAGTCTCATACAATCATCACACCTGCCTCTTTTCCTCCTTTAGTGTGTGAGGCCCCTTTCACTCCTCTACCTTCATTGGATGACTCATACCTATCTGACATCACTCTTCTATTTATTGAGCCCTAGCATTGGGATGAGTATCTACCTGACCTTACTCATCTTTCCACATGGTACACTTGTGATGTAATACAAGTTCCTCATCCATCTACGGGTATTTCAGAGGAGTTCATCATCTCCGTTGTTGGGAGTGCCCCTTCTAGGACTCTTACAACTTCCACTTTTCCGGAGACCTTTATTGATCCACCCTTGCTTGTGGATCCATTTTCTGTTATGGGGGTGTTTTGTTGCCTTCACATCAGTTGGACATCCTTTCTATAGGTGTTCACCCTTCACACTCTGACAGTTCTACACTCATGACATTACCTTTGGTTCCTTTGCACTCACTTGCTAGACCTATGTCACACTTTTGTGGACTAGACTCAGAGTTCTTCATGTTGCTACCTTTGGTTTCCTTCGTGGACTGGGAAGACTTCTAGCATGCCATTTTTGTCCTTTGTAAGGGCAGGCACACAGTTTGGTGTGGGTGGCTCTTCTTCAATCCAGATGTAGAGGATCTCTTCATCAACATTCTTTTGGGAGACCTCCTAGAGCCGTAGAGTTCAAATCCATCCATGGCATCTTCTGCATTCCTCTCATCTCCCTCTTCTTCTCTCTGCTTCTTCTTTCTGAGAGATTGCCTCTTTGTACATGGGTACCCTTATAGGCTCGTATGTGGGCAAGACCCATATTTGGCATCTTTCTTAGATTAGAGAGTGGACTTGTCTCTCTTTTGGGAGGGATTTTTTCCCATAGGGTTTTCTCCTTTTACTCCACTTTTCGAGAGTTTCTTATACGTGGGTACCTCATCTGACTAGTTTTCAGGACCCACTTCTCCTTGTTTTCATTTTGTGTCCACCTAAGCTATGCTTCAGGGGGGGTGTTGGTGTAGGATATTTACCATGCACATATCTTAAGTACATGGTATTCCTCCACATAGAGCGTCATAGGAGTTATATTTGACTGGCTATTCTGGGAATGTAACTCCCACCTCTTGACAACTACATTTTTGGGGGAGTTACACACCACTAATGTATGTACACCTTTCATCTTGAGAAATGGATGGAATAGAGTATGGGATTCAAGCCATTCTTCCCTTAATGCATGCACATTGCTCTCATGGGTGATTTCTTGCTTCGATCTTGAAGCTACATCTTTTTGTGGTTGAGTGCAACGTTTTGATGCTCATGGATTCATTCCAGATATTCATCATTCCTCCAACATATATATGTAATTAATTTATGTAATTAGGTAGCATGAGGCCTGTAAAAACAATAATAAACTGTTAATGAGGATTTTAAGTGAATCCAAGGTGCATTTTACAAAGTTTGATATATTTCTTGCTATGCATGCATTGATAGTCTGGTACACACCAAGAGCTTGAGTTACACAGTCAAGATATCTAAGATTGTTGGTTAACTGTGATGGATGGATTAACCAGAGGAGGTTATTACAAGCACAATAAAATTTATTTCAGGTCTTGACGTGATTATATGAGTTATGTGGAGCTAATTCTTTCCTCGTTGCCCCTGATCTAGGGCTTGCATGATCTCCCAAATGATAAGGTCAAAAATCCTCAAATTTTGAAATCTTTGTGTTATAATTGGTGTCTTCCATCTCCCAAGAGTGTAGAGATTGATTCTATTGGTGAGTATACTTTTCATGAAATTCTATATTCCAGGCTTGTGATCTTCAAGATCATTGCTACAATAGCAATTTATTGATGTTTTGGGAATTAGTAAGGTTTGTTATTGACTGAGATGACTTGACAGGGTATGTAGAAATATTACATAAGTTTTTGATGAGTGAATTTATCTATGAAACCTTTGTATTATTCATACAGTCATCATCCTATAAGAAAGTTGCATTCCATACAAAGTAACACCATTCTCCTTATACACATGTTTTGTGACTCCATAATAGGCCTCTGAATATGTGTTTACTTTTTCTATATGAAAAAACGATAAAGAAATCATCATCAAAAATCAGGTTTACTAGGGCTAGAAGCCATTAGCTTAGTCTAGATGGATGTATGGACTTATGACCAAAAATGATGGATTTGACTACTATAGATGATCAAGTCAGGTGTATGTAAGTTTGATTGAAAGTACATCTTTGATATCAAATGTGTATGAACTCAATATTGATATGATTTTCATTTACAACCTTTTGCCTAACTATCCACAAGGCTAATAGTAGTGTGTGCTAAATGATCAACCTAATTGATATTATCAATAATCAAGATAACATGAAGGGTGAAAATAACAAAGAGACATTAGGTTATAGCCACACCATTTGGAAGATGTCTAAGCATGATTGATATTTGTGAATCATTCTAGACCAAAAGTGAATCTTAGACATGATGTATTCAAGATGAGCTAGGCTGGTGCATCAAAAATCCTTAATTTTTACAAGTTTTCCAAATAAGAATAGGTGATTATTTGACAAGATTTTGGTGAAATCTTGGGGGACATTTGTTTGTGAAATTTATGAACCAGTGGCCTTCTATATCCATTGGGCATGGAGTCAAAATATAACTTAACAAATAATCTTCAAAGCTATGAACTCACCTTGAAATTGACTGATTTTTGAACCTATTCCATCCTAAAGAACTCACGAAAAACCCGGCCTGAAATCTAACTACACTTCTATCTCAGATTAAAAACAAACAATTCCATCTTATCAATTGAGCTACATGCCTCTTTTCCATAATTTAGTTCTCATGACCCAACAACCCAAGGAATAACAAAAGTGACAACCTATGTCATGTAACATTTATTCAGAAGGATCACCAAAAAAATTAATAATGGATGAAATATCCATTAGTGATCACTAACAAGGAAAAAATAAGTCCCCCAACAATAATAACAAAAAACAAGAGGGAAACTAAACTATCTATGTACAAGATGAAACACACCCCTCTCAGTAATAGGGTTTAAGATAAATCCCATTAAATGGGATCTGAAGTACTTCCCCATTGAGATTGATAGCTCAAATGCATTAGATTTATTGCAATCTGAGATGATCTATGATCCACTCCATAGCACATAACATTTGGAGTGTCTTCTTAGTTATCCTCTATCTACATCCCACTTCAAAACAAGGTCTCCCTCCTTGAAGGTTTTCTCACTAGCTTTCCTATCAAACTACTGTTTGGGTAGCTTTTGATGCTTTTATAATTTATGCATGGCTTATTCCCTCAGCTCTTCTAATTAAGCCAAATCTACCATTCTAACTGATTTTGCATCTTCACCTTCCCATTCTAGATGATGGACTAGCTCCAATCAAGTAATTTAATATATATTAGAAACCTAGTCTCTCTACCATATAAAAAGAAGAAATGAAAATTAAATATTGATATTTTAGGTGTGGTTCTATCAGCCCAAAGAGAAGGTATGGATTTTGTGTGCCGTTTTTATTGATTTATTTCCACGATTCACCTCATGATTCTGATCCGAATCTTGTTGGTGGAATCAGCTAGGCTATTACCTTAAGGGTAATAGTTGGAATAAGTTTTTAAATAGATACCATGTTTGAGAGCCCAATCAGAGATCTTAAATCCAAAAAAATCTTTAGAACTATCATATATTATAGTATAAGGGACCCAAAAACTTATTATAATCTCTTCTAAGAAGTATAGAATGGCTGTCTCAATAGATTATTTAAGTGCAAAAGCTTCATTCCACCTAGTAAAATAGTTTGCAGCAGTCAAAACCCATTTATGACTAGAACAAACTTACATGATACATTGGATGATTTAAGTCTATTTCTTGTGATGAACTCTGATTTGTTCTTGAGACTGTATTGGAAAAGAAAAGTAGTATTCTTTATAATTAATACAGTTGTTATGTAGTTCACCTGAATGCATAAGTTTTGTAAATGTAATGGTTATAAAGATAAATTGAAAGGTGGGAGATTACCAATATTAGTTATGTAAATTATTTCACATTTGTATGAAAAATATGGGTTCCATCTTTTTGTCAAATATTCATATTATTTATATGTTAAATGGTTAAATTTTAATAAGATTGGATCAAGGGATTAAGTTCAATCTCCATACTTATGATACAACTTGAAAAGTTGTAGAATGTGATTTTTGTTATATAAACTATAAATAATAGTAATGTAAAGTAGGATGAACACACATTATAAAAAAAAAGTGATCAAGGGGTAGAATAAACCCTAACCCTATACATATAATGAAAGACTCTTCATCTTTCATAACTATTCATAAATCATATAGATTTGATAACATGACTTCAATTTATCAGACTTCATTTGTTATGAAGTCTAATTTATTTTGGATATCTTCTGGTGCTGAACTTTCTAAAAAGTTAATGTAATTTTTACATATGAAATATTATAACACTGTGCAGTTATTCTTAACTGACAGTTTAACTATGTATTCAAAAAGTAAAAGCGACAATGAATATAACAAAGTTCTTAAAGGGCTAAATGAATCAATTTAGAAAAGAAATTATGGAATGTTGGATTAGGGATTAGGCAGGTGGCTAAAATCTATTTAAATAATCCAAATTAATTAAATAATTAATAAATTCCTTGGGTATGTACATCTCGATGAGTCTATTTTGTAGGATGCTGGAACACGAAAACTATAGGGTTGTACCTTCGAGAAGATTAGAATCTTCTCGAGGATACATAAATGCAGTCGACATGTGGCAATACCCTTCTGCATTGATCATCTAGATCTACACACATTGGACTTGATCTTAGTTTATCTCTAGATCTGGATTGTAGCATGGTTAAGATATGGAGTAGCCTTCTAAAACTTGGGGTACCTTGGCACACAGGGTTGACTTAGGTCGACCAAGTATGCCAACTTACCCTAAGTTTTCGGGAGCCTCCCCTTATCATAACATATGTTGTTAACTCAAACTAGGGTTAAACCTTAGGCAAGTGGACTGACAAAAGTTAGTAAAGGACATTCTAGATAACAATAGAGTTGGGTGAAGGACGTATTTCAGATTGATGAGTATGCCATCAAGGAATAGTAATACAAATAGTATGTTAGAAATATTTGGCCAAAGTATCACAAGCTGTTGCTTGCATTGTCCTATGTCACCTAGTCTAAGGCTCGTGATGCTGATGAATATTGGTAAAAAATATTCAGATAGGATCCTTACACAGATAACTCAATACCCTAAATAGGGTAAGAATAGCCAAGTATACGTAGTATACAGAAAAGTATTCAATACTTGATGTTCAACATGAATAGATATGTAGTTTACTGAGTCATGAAATGAATAGATCGGTAGTACACCGAGTCATTATAAATGCATATGGTTATCTGTTATATGAATGGTTGATAAATAATGTGTGATCTAAATTATGAATTTAGATCAGGGAACATTATTTAAATTTTTTTCCCCTTGTTTCTAAAAGTCTTAAAATGGGAATGTTACACTTCTTGGTTATCCTCTATCTACATCCCACTTCAAAACAAGGTCTCCTTCCTTGAAGGTTTTCTCACTAGATTTCCTATCAAACTACTATTTGAGTAGTAATGCCTAAAATTATAGTGTTGTAAATTAATCTAACCTAAGTGAAAACTACCTTAGGCTATGTGCTAAGACCTATTGTGGTAATTGTTGTTTGGGTTATAACCTAAGCTATATATATATATATATATATATATATACACTACAAATTACCTAAGATATAACCTAAACAATATGATCTACCCCAAACTAATGGGTTTGAACGGGGAATTATGTGGTCGCATACATGGTAGGCGATGGTTCCAAGGCATTAAAAATGTTGATAAGGTTTTAATTGCTTGGAGGTACTACAAGCTTTGGTAGGGGTTAGTGAACTTTGGCGGAGGATTAGGTGGAGGCTCCACTAAAACATAATTCTTTGTTAAATTTGATTTGGCAATAACTAAACATGAGAGGCGGTGGTAAAGGAGGATAGGCGGGAAAATAGGAATTAAGGGAATTAATTGTTTTTGGTTTTTGTGTTAAAACTACATGGGAAGCCATGCAAATGTTTGGGTATGAGGTTGTTTAACTTTGCATGGTTCACGATTTTTGCTCTGCATGCTCACTAGTTTTTTCAAACAAACAGATAGAACTACAATTGATGGCTATTTTTGAGGTTTTAAACCTATTTTAACTTCGTGGAATATATAGGAAGCATGATGGAAAAATAACATGGTTATTTGATTTTTCGTGGAGAAAAGGAATTTTTTTGAGCTTAGCTAGATATTCTTTTTGATTTCATAGAAGCGCTAACAGACATGATAGGCTCTAAAATTTAACATCTCTTGCTTTCCTATAAATGTCTCATTAAAACGATTCTACTCTATGAGATTTTTAGACTCCTTATTTTATATGTTTATCGGCCTATAGGGTTTATTAAATATGTGGTTTTGGTTTTGAATTCCATGGTAAATAACTAGAACCAGTTCCAAATCTAAAACAAGCTCAAATAAAAGATCCATTAATACACAGGTTCAGGTCAAGCTCATGATCAACAAACCACAAATTCCAGCTAGTTTAGACATAACCCAAAGATCTCAAAACTCTGAACCACATCCAAATAGCAATGAAGATTTATCTAAACAGAATATTTCAATTTCCCGTCCTAAAATGAAAAGGCCAAGTTACAGAGATACGTTTATGCATTCTTATTTTTAAGAACTGTACAAGGTAAGTTTCTAAACAGAACTCTATTTACCATGGAATTCAAAACCAAAACCACAGATTTAATAAACCCTACAGGACGATAAACAGATAAAATAAGGAATCTGAAAATATCATAGAGCAGAATCGTTTTAAAGAGACATTTATAGGAAAGCAAGAGATGTTAAAGTTTAGAGCCTATCATGCATGATATCACTTATGTGAACTCGAAAATAATCTCCAGATGAGCTCAAAAATTCTACTTTTCTCCACGAAAAATCAAATAACCATGTTCTTTTTCCATCATGCTTCCTATATATTCCATGAACTGAAAATAGGTTTAAAACCTCAAAAATAGCCATCAAGTGTAGTTCTATCTACCGGTTCAAAAAACCAGTGAGCATGCAGAGTGAAAATTGTGAACCATACAAAGTGAAACAACCTCGTACCTAACCGTTTACATGCCTTCCCAAGAAGTTTGAGCATGAAAACTAAAAATAATTAATTCCCTTAACTCCTATTTTCTTGCCTATCCTCCTTTGTCACCGCCTCTCATGTTTAGTTATTGCCGAATCAAATTTAAAAAAGAATTCCATTTTAGTGGAGCCTCCATCTAAGCCTCCGCAAAGTTCACCAACCCTTTCCAAAGCTGGCAGTACCTCCAAGCAATTAAAACCTTATCAACATTTTTAATAACTTGGAACCGTCGCCTACCATGTATGCGACCACCTAATTCCCCATTCAAACCCATTAGTTTAGGGTAGATCATATTGTTTAGGTTAGACCTTAGGTAATTTGTAGTATATATATATATACCTTAGGTTATAACCCAAACAACAATTACCACAATAGGTCTTAGCACATAGCCTAAGGTAGTTTTCACTTAGGTTAGATTAATTTACAACACTATAGTTTTAAGCATTAGGCAAGATCATAATATAACATGCTAGTATTAGGTTAGGATGCCAATCAACCAAATCAAATCAGAATAGGAAGCTTTAGGTTAGAATAGGAATTTTGTTACGTAACATAGTTTAGGTAGTAATTATCTTTACCTATCTTAGGTTTCTGGATCATTCCTATGTCATGAACAAATACAATTAGTTTGTGTCAACATTGTCTTGGTACAATTGAATTGAAAAAATCCAAGCATGACATACCATTGAATAGAACATGTTCATACAACAATCAAAGAACTAGTATCCGTAAAAGTTCATCATATGTCTATCAATTCAAGGAATGTTGATTTACCATTCATCCTAGAGAGAAGATTTTAAAACATTCTTTAGATGACTGAAATTGATCCAAGGATGAGTCAAATTAGTAGAAAAGTTTACAATTCTTAAACCAGATTGTAACCCATCTACAAGAAATGAAAAATGCATTTAAGGAAGCCATTCCAATTCAGGCAAAGGGTCTTAAGAACAGAAGATGATTTATCCATATCAAACATGATCTCCAAAATTCAAAAGAACACATCTTTATAAGGAAAATCACATGTCAACACTTGAAATGTAAAGGAGGAAAATAACAATTGTCAAGGGTGTTACATGTTTCCCTCCTTAAAGAATCATCGTCCCAATGATTAAACTTTTTTTTAACAATATAAATCAGGACAATCACTTCGTTCACTTCTTTTACCACAAGTCTAAATATATTAGAATCTTATAATTCAAGAAATCAAAATTAATAGTTCTTTATCCAAATAAAATAAATATCTACCTAAAATTGGCATATTTAATGTCATATAAAGATAAAATCATAAATTTTTATCAATCAACAAAATCAATTTTGTTCAAATAGAAAAGGAAAAGCAATTTTCATATCTTCTAGATTTTCCCAAGTTGCACTCTCTTCGTTAAACTGGTTCCATTGGACCTTACATTGACTTATTTCCTGATTTCTTAAATGCAACTGGTGAGTTTCCAACACTCAAATGGGTTTAACCATGATTATTCCTGGGTCTTAGACCTGCAAGGAATTCCAATTTAATACATGTGACAAATCTAAACATATTTCTTAAGCAAGGAAATATGGAAAACATCATGCATTCATGACAAAGCAGGAGGTAATGCTAAATGATATGCTACAGGGTTGATTACTTCAACTATCTCAAAAGGTCCCACATAACGAGGTGATAACTTGGCAGCCTTGCCAAAAGTTATAGAACTCTTTTTCGGTTTAACCTAACGAAAGACTTTCTCACAAAGTTCAAATTTCTTATCAACCCTCTTCAAGTCAGTGTAACTCTTTTGACTATCTGCTACTTCTTTCAAGCATTCACGAATCAACTTAACTTGTTGTTCCATTTCCATAAGGATTTTAGGTCCAATTAGCTCTCTATCCTCTATGCTATCCCAACTAACAGGGGTTCTGCATTTTCTTCCGTAAAGTGCCTCGAAAGGTGCCATCTTAAGAGAATCATGATATGTATTGTTGTAAGCAAATTCAACTAATGGGAGATATTCTTCCCACCTAAACTGCTGATCCATATAATACATTCGTAACATATCTTCTAAAACTTGATTTACTCTTTCAGTCTGTCCATCCATTTTCAGGTGGTACACAGAACTGAAATTTAGCTTAGTTCCTAGAGCTGCATTAAGTGTTTGCCAAAATCTTGACATCATTCTAGGATCTCTATCAGATATGATTAATTCAGGTACCCCATGTAATCTGAAAATTTTGTGTACAAATCTTTTAGCCAGAACAGGTGAATCATCCTTCAAATTTCTAGCAATAAAATGAGCCACCTTTGGTAGTTTATCAACTACCAAAATAACATCATGTTTATTTCTTGACATAGGTAACCCTTGTACAAAATCCATGCTTATTACTTGCCATTTATACTGCGGTATGCTATGAGGATACAATAAACCGGCTGGGTGCATATGTTCCACCTTAACACGTTGACACTCTAGACAATGTGTTACATAATCAATAACATCTTTCTTCATTCCTTTCCAGAAATATTGTTGTTTTATATCAACAAGCATCTTTGTAATGTCAGGGTGTCTAGAGAAAGGTGAATTATGAAATTAAGCTAACAATTTGTTTCTCAAACCATTAAGCAGAGGTACATAAACTCTATTTTCAAATCGTAAGATTCCTTCTTTATCAAAGTGAAAACCTTTATACCTCAAATCATTAGAATCTACAACAAATGCTACTTTTACTTGTTGAAAGTAAGAATCAGATTCCATAACACTTTTTACTTCATCCTTAAACTGAGTTCTTAGTGTTATAAGAGTAGAAATGTGCTTCCTACAACTTAGAGTATCAGGCACTCTATTTTCTTTACCCTTAATATAACTTATGCTGAAATCATATTGAGACAAAAACTCTAACCATCTTTGTTGTCTTACATTCAGATTTGGCTGAGTGAAAATGTACTTCAGCCCAAGATGATCAGTTTTCAACTCAAATGGTTTACCAAGCAGATAATGCCTCCAAACTTGAAGTGCATGAACAATGGCAACAAGATCTAAATCATGTGGAGCATAATTCAACTCATGTAACTTAATTTTCCTACTTTCATATGCAATAACATGACTACTTTGTAAAAAAATACCTCCTAGACCTTCACCAGATGCATCAATTACCACCGTAAAATCTCCATCATGATATGGTACTGCAAGAATAGGTGAAGAAGTTAATTGTTCCTTCAAGGTTTTAAATGCAATTTCACATTTTTCACTCCAGAAAAACTTTTTATCCTTATTTTGTAAGGAAGTTATTGGTGCAGCTACCTTGGAAAAGTCTTTTACAAATTTCCTATAGTAGCCAGCAAGTCCCATGAAGCTTCTAACTTCATGTACGTTCTTTGGTGCAGGCCATTCTGTTATAGCTGTAATTTTTGAAGGATCTACAACAATTCCATCTTTACTTATTACATGACCCAAATAGTGAACTTCTGTGTCATAGAAAGAACATTTGGATAGTTTACCAAACACCAATCTCTTTCTTAGAATCTCTAAAACTATTTTCAATGCTCATAATGCTCTTCAAAGCTTTTATAATATATGAGAATATCATGCAAGAATACGAGCACAATTTTTTCCAAGTATTCTTGAAAGATATTATTCATTAAATTCATAAATGCGGTAAGTGCATTAGTTAGTCCAAAAGGTACAACCATAAACTCATAATGTCCATACCTTGTTCTGAAAGTTGTTTTATGAATATCCTCATCCTTAATTCACAATTGATGATACCCAGATCGAAGATCTATCTTAGAGTATACTGATGCTCCACGCATCTGATCAAATAAATCATCAATCCTAGGGAGCGGATATCTATTCTTAATTGTTGCTTTGTTTAACATTCTGTAATCAATGCACAATCTAAGTGTTCCATCTTTCTTTTTCACAAAAATCACTGGTGCTCCCCAAGGTGAAACACTTGGTCTAATCAAACCCTTAGACAAAATTTCTTGCAATTGAGCCTTAAGCTCTACTAATTCTATAGTAGTCATTTGATACGGTGCCTTAGATATAGGTTCAGTTCCAGGCTTGATCTCAATCGTGAAATCAAATTCCCTTTTGGGTGGAAGACTTGGCAATTCTTCCAGAAATACATCACTGAAATCTCGTAACAATGGATATCGATCCATGAAATCACTGTTTTCCTCTGTAGATTCTGAAATTTTTACTGCATATAAGGTACATCCTTTATTTTTGGCCTTTTTAAGTTGCATAGCTGACAGTTTCCTAATAGAAATCTCATGTTTCACACCCTGAATCTTTGTTGTTTTCTGCAGATCATCTAAACAACTAATGTGTTTTTCAAAATAGTCTACTTTAGCCTTATGTTCTGCTAACCAATTAACACTTATGATTACATCATAAAACCCTAAAGGTGCAACATAAAGATCAACCTCAGTGGAAAAGTTAGGTAATTCAAGGACTGCTCCAAAAAGACACATACTAACTGTATGAACAACATTATTACCATAATGTACAGTCCAAGATTTATTCATTTTCCCAGCTTTTCTTTTAAGTTTTGAAGTAAGTTTACTAGAAATAAAACATTCAGTAGCACACGTATAAAAAATAATAGTTACAGGTATGCCAAATAACTTACCAGGAACTTCTATAGGTGTAGCTTGCTTTTCAGCTTACTTGTCAGCTACTGCAACATGTATCTTGTGTTGCTGATTATGATCATCCTTCTTCAAAGGACATTGATTTGCGTAATGATCCTTACCACAATTATAACAACCTCCTACAGGTCCCTTTCTAGACTCAAGGTTATTTCTAGTCTTATAGTTATTATTTTGACCTCTATAGGACTTTTGTTCATTATTATTCTTGGTAAAATTATTCTGTGCATTTCTAGCAGTCTTATTTGTTGTTGCTTTCTTATTATTATCAGCTGAAAACTTGATTTTATTACCAAACTTCTTCCATGGTCCCTTTTTAGGTGCAAGAGAAGCTGAAGAGGGGTTTGGAACTTTCTTCCTTACTTCCTCTTTATGAGAAGAAATAGCCTTTAATTTCTGTTCCTGCCTTATGGCTTTTTCAACAACCCCTTCCATAGTGGTTGGGCTGTGAACATCAACTTCTCCCCCTATAATGGGATTCAATCCCATAATGAATTTTCATATCTTGAACTTCTCATCAGTTTGATACTGAGGTACATACTTGAGGATTTTCGTAAACCATTCCCAATACTCAGTTACTGTTAGCTTTCCTTGAGCTAAGTTCTGAAATTCAGTCATTTTCTGATCATAGTAGAGTTGTGGCAGCCATCGTTGTCTAAAATAACTTTTAAATTGATCCCAAGTGATGTTAGTTTCATCAATATTTAACTCATCCTTACGGCTGTCCCACCATGAAGATGCTTCATGGGAAAGCTGATATGCTCCCCATATAGCCTTGGTTTCCTCTGAGAAGTTCCTTATTGCAAAGTACTTCTCCATTTCATTGAGCCAATTCTCAGCTCCATCTCCTAATGTGGTGCCATCAAACTTGGGTGGAATTATCCTTTTTATGTCATTAGTGAGTTCTGCTGCTAGTCTAGCCTTTTTGTTCTCAGGTTGAGTAGGTATGTTATCATTGTTATTATCAACACCCACATTGGCATTGTCACCTAGAGGTGGCTGATTATTGTTGTCATCTTCTTCTTCCTCCTCATTGCCCATTACTTGCTGCTCAAGCACAGTCAAACGATCTCTTGTGTCCAACAGGGTAGCAAGGATCTCATCAAGTTTCTAGGTAGTTGCCACTCTTTCTTCAGGTGGAGGGTTATTTGCAACATTTCCTATTGTTCTCACCATTTTTGTTACAATAAAATTAAATTTTAATCAGATTGTGGAAACAATAAGTCTAAGAGCTGCAACCTTCAGCTCTGATACCAAGATGTAACATTCCCAATTTAAGACTTTTAGAAACAAGGGATTTTTTTAAAAAAAAATAATGTTCCCTGATCTAAATTCATAATTTAGATCACACATTCTTTATCAACCATTCATATAATAGATAACCATATGCAGCTATAATGACTTGGTGTACTACTGATCTATTCATTTCATGACTCGGTAAACTACCGATCTATTCATGTTAAACATCAAGTATTGAATACTTTTATGTATACTTGGTTATTCTTACCCTGTTCAGGGTATTGAGTGATCTGTCTAAGGATCCTATCTAAATATTTGTTACCAATATTCATTGGCATCATGAGCCTTAGACTAGGTGACATAGGACAACGCAACCAACAACTTGCGATACTTTGGCCAAATATTTCTAACATACTGTTTGTATTACTATTCCTTGACGGCATACTCATCAATCTGGAATACATCCTTCACCCCACTCTATTGTTATCTAGAATGTCCTTTACTGACTTCCATGAGTCCACTTGCCCAAGGTTTAACCCTAGTTCGAGTTAACAACATATGTTATGATAAGGGGAGGCTCCTGAAAACTTAGGGTAAGTTGGCATACTGGGTCGACCTAAGTCAACCCCGTGTGCCAAGGTACCCTGAGTTTTAGAGGGATACTCCATATCTTAACCATGCTACTATCCAGATCTAGAGATAAACTAAGATCAAGTCCAATGTGTGTAGATCTAGATGATCAATGCATAAGGATATTACCACATGTCAAGTACATCATTGTAACCTTGAGAAGATCCTAATCTTCTCGAAGGTACATCCCTACAGTTGGTGTGTGTCAGCATCCTACAGAACAACCTCATCGAGATGCACATACTCAAGGAATTTATTAATTGCTTAATTAATTTGGATTATTTAAACAGATTTCAGCCACCTGCCTAATCCCTAATCCAACATTCCATAAGTTCTTTTCTAAATTGATTCATTTATCCCTTTAAGAACTTTTTTATATTCATTATCGCTTTTACTTTTCGAATACATAGTTAAACTGTCAATTAAGTATAACTACACAGTGTTATAATATTTCATATGTAAAAAGTACATTAACTTTTTAGAAATTTCAGCGCCAGAAGATATCCAAAATAAATTAGACTTCATAACAAATGAAGTCTGATAAATTGAAGTCATGTTATCAAATCTATATGATTTATGAACAGTTATGAAAGATGAAGAGTTTTTCATTATATGTATAGCGTTAGGGTTTATTCTACCCCTTGATCACTTTTTTTATAATGTATGTTCATCCTACTTTGCATTACTATGATTTATAGTTTATATAACAAAAATCACATTCTACAACTTTACAAGTTGTATCATAAGTAGGGAGATTGAACTTAATCTCTTGATCCAATCTTGTTAAAATTTAACCATTTAACATATAAATAATATGAAGATTGACAACAAGATGGAACCCATCTTTTTCATACAAATGCAAAGTAATTTACACAACCAATACTGGTAATCTCCCACATTTCAATTTATCTTTATAACCATTACATTTACAAAACTTATGCATTCAGGTAAACTGCATAACAACTGTATTAATTATAAAAGAATACTAATTTTCTTTTCCAATATAGTCTCAAGAACTAATCAGAGTTCATCACAAGAAATAGACTTAAATCAACCAATGTATCATGTAATTTTTGCCTTCTTTATCATTTACGAAGTCCATCTGCAAAAATTGCTAACACGGGTCAATTCAATGAAATGAGCATGATAAGCACTAAGCCTTAAAAAGAAGTGCATTCCAATAATTGTTCCATTAAAATAATTCTTCTTTAATGAGACAATTATTTCATCAAAATAAAATCTCAAAAAGCAATAGAAAAGAAGTACACTATAGCTAATTGATTTCACTTCCAAGAAAGGACAGAGTATATTCCACCATATCAGCTTTATAAAATAGAGTCTAATTGATTCAATCAATTATCCTTAGGAAAACAATATGTCGTAACATCTCATTGTTCCCATACTTTCTTAAAAGAAAACAACATTTAACTTTGCTTCAAGATAAAAGGAAAGTTTAAAGCATGGTTCAGATTAGGTTAACTCATCCATCTTCTAGACAAGGAAGAATAAGAACCATTACAACTATGCTCAAACACTACACATCCACAAACAAAACAAATTCAAAACGTGAGTTAACTGTTTCTTTCAAAAGAGAATTACCTTATTTAAGATATTCATCTGACAAAATTTCATTTAATCCAAGAAATAATAGAGTGCAAGAGATAACTCACTCATCTCAAACCAACAAGTAAAGTCCTATTAAACAATAGTCTGCCAACAAACTGACATTTACAGTTCAATAAAACTAAATAAAATAACCTCTTCCAACATCATTCCTACAAATGATCGTGCAAAGGAAGACCCAGCAACTCATACTGGTATCCCAAGGTCAGGTTTCATTTTTTTGGTATTACAAAAAGAATAACCAGTTCTTAATTCAACAAATTATAATACAAAAACTATTAGAACAAAGTCAAGTAATCCCTCCTTAACAGTATACAATACTAAATTACTAAGTTCTTCTCATAAAATAAACTCAAAGTCTATTCTAAGAGGTCTGATATACAAGTCTCCTCGAACTGAGAGAAAAAGGTTACTCCCAATTAAATACCATCAACATCTCAGAAAGGAAGAAACAGTTCTAAAAATGAATTAACAAATTTATTCATCAACGAGAATGTTTTTCTGTCGAGATTTCTGAGAGTTTTCCCAATGACTCATCCAATTGTTCTCCCAATTTTGCCTTGAGAAAAAACTCGACAAAAGAGTTGTAAATTTTTAAACGTTAATAACAAGTAGAACACAACTCCAAAGTTCTAGAAAAGAGTCGGTACAAGTCCTAACAAAGTTCAGAACTATACAATACACAGATACAAATGCAAAGAAAATACAACTTCCATTAACAATATGAAATTCCTCTACATAAAACACAGGTACAGAGCCATAAATGACATCATCAAAACCCTGATTATTTCCAAAAATATAAACACGGGTTCAACACAATAAGTGACTCCTACATGAGTTCAAATCAAACGCGAAGTCCAAAGACTAACTCAATGGAACTAAGGTTTCCCACAAAGTTCAGAGTCCACATAAATAACAAAACGTGAGTGCTGTGTACATTACAACCTTGTATTAATAGTGAAAATGATCACTAGAGAAAGACATAGGCTCTAAGCCATTTATGGACTTCAACAACAGTCCAGGTCATTTACAAGTATAAAAATCACGATCCTTAAGAACAAAAGTTCTCTAACAATAGTTCAGGAAATAGGAGTATTAAATTACGTGCTCAGAATCAAATACAAAACTTCTAACAATAGTTCGGAGCTACCTAGGTCTCCAAACTCTGGTTCAGAACATCAAGAAGCTCCTGCACAATTTTATATGAAAACACGAAGTCCAAATACTAGCTCAAGCAGGACTAGGAATTCCCACAGAGTACAGAGTCCACACAAGTAACAAATACGAGTGCTTTGTAGTTACTAATCTACAAAAACTATTTCAAATTTCAAAATAATGTAAAGAATGGTCACAGAGTCCCATATTATCTCTCAATGGAACTAAGATATAAGCACCAAGCTTTATACATGCTTCGACAACAGTCCAGAGATATACAAAATTCCAACATGGTTTAGTACAACAAGAACCTAAATCAACAGTTCTCACAAAAACTAGAACCAGTTCCAAATCTAAAACGAGCTCGAATACAAGATCCATTAATACACAAGTTCAGGTCAAGCTCACAATCAACAAACCACAAATTCCAGCTAGTTTAGACAGAACCCAAAGATCTCAAAACTCTGAACCACATCTAAATAGCAACGAAGATTTATCTAAACATAATACTTCAATTTCCCGTCCTAAAATGATCAGGCCAAGTTACAAAGACACGTTTTGCATGCATTCTTATTTTTAAGAACTGTACAAGGTAAGTTTCTAAACAGAACTCTATTTACCATGGAATTCAAAACCAAAACCACAGATTTAATAAACCCTACAGGCCGATAAATAGATAAAATAAGGAATCCGAAAATCTCATAGAGCAGAATCGTTTTAATGAGACATTTATAGGAAAGAAAGAGATGTTAAAGTTTAGAGCCTATCATGCATGATAGCACTTCTGTGAACTCAAATATAATATCCAGACGAGCTCAAAACTTCTCCTTTTCTCCACGAAAAATCAAATAACCATGTTCTTTTTCCATCATGCTTCCTATATATTCCACGAACTGAAAATAGGTTTAAAACCTCAAAAATAGCCATCAAGTGTAGTTCTATCTGTTGGTTTAAAAAACTAGTGAGCATGCAAAGTGAAAATCGTGAACCATGCAAAGTGAAACAACCTCATACCCAACCATTTGCATACCTTCCCAGGAAGTTTGAGCACAAAAACCAAAAATAATTAATTCCCTTAACTCCTATTTTCCTGCCCATCCTCCTTTGCCACTGCCTCTCATGTTTAGTTATTGCCAAATCAAATTTAACAAAGAATTCCATTTTTAGTGGAGCCTCCACCTAAGCCTCCACCAAGTTCACTAACCCCTGCCAAAGCTGGCAATACCTCTAAGAAACTAAAACCTTATCAACATTTTTAATATCTTGGAACCATTGCCTATCATGTATGCGACCACTTAATTCCCCATTCAAACCCATTAGTTTAGGGTAGATCATATTGTTTAGGTTAGACCTTAGGTAATTTTGTAGCATATATATATACCTTAGGTTATAACCCAAACAACAATTACCACAATAGGTCTTAGCACATAGCCTAAGGTAGTTTTCACTTAGGTTAGATTAATTTACAACACTATAGTTTTAGGCATTAGGTTAGATCATAATATAACTAAAATACATGTCTCTTCAAACTAGTATTAGGTTAGGATGCCAATCAACTGAATCAAAGAAGAATAGGAAGCTTTAGGTTAGAATAGGAATTTTGTTACGTAACATAGTTTAGGTAGTAATTATCTTTACCTATCTTATGTTTCTGAATCTTTCCTATGTCGTGAACAGCTACAGTTAGTTTGTGTCAACATTGTCCTGGTACAATCAAACTGAAAAGACCCAAGCATGACATACCATTGAATAGAACATGTTCATACAACAATAAAATAACTAGTATCCGTCAAAGTTTAGTCATATGTCTATGAATTCCTGGAATGTTGATTTACCATTCATCCTACAGAGTAGATTTTAAGACATTCCTTGGATCACTGAAATTGATCCAAGGATGAGTCAGATTAGTAGAAAATTTTACAATTCTTAAACCAGATTTAACCCACCTACAAGAAATGAAAAATGGATTTAAGGAAGCCATTCCAATTCAGTCAAAGGATCTTAAGAACAGAAGATGATTTATCCATATCAAGCATGATCTCCAAAATTCAAAAGAACACATCTTTATAAGGAAAATCACATGTCAACACTTGAAATGTAAAGTAGGAAAATAACAACTTTCAAGGGTGTTACATGGTCTCCAAACTACAATTCAAAACAACAAAAATCTCCTGCACAGTTTTATAAGAAAACACGAAATCCAAATACTAGCTCAAGTAGGACTAGGAATTTCCACAGAGTACATAGTCCACACAAGTAACAAATATGAGTGATTTTTAGTTACCAATCTACAATAGCTATTTCAAATTTCAAAAGAATGTAAAACATGGTTGCAGATCCCAATATTTTATCTCAACGAAACTCAAATTTCAAATCTAAAACCAACTCGAATACAAGCTCCATTAAAACACAAGTTCAGCTCAAGCTCACGATAAAAAAATACAAATTCCAGCAAGTTTAGATAGAACCCAAAGATCTCCAAACTCTGAACCACATTTAAATAACAACAAAGATTTATCTAAACATATTACTTTGATTATAAAGATGTGTTTTTTCAAATTTTTTAGATCATGCTTGATATGGATAAATCATCTTCTATTCTTAAGATCCTTTGAATGAATTGGAGTGGCTTCCTTAAATCCATTTTTCATTTATTGTAGGTGGGTTATAATCTGGTTTAATAATTGTTAACTTTTCTTCTAATCTAACTCATCCTTGGATCAATTTCAATGATCCAAGGAATTTTTTTAAATCTACTCTATAGGATGAATGGTAAATCGAAATTCTAGGAATTGATAGACATATGACTGACCTTCGACAGATACTAGTTCTTTGATTGTTGTATGAACATGTTCTATTCAATGGTATGTCATGCTTAAATCTTTTTAGTTCAATTATACCAAGACAATGTTGACACAAACTAACTGGGTCAAAGCATACAAGTGTGTCCCACTTTGTGGCCATAAATATTTTAAAATCTGACTAGTAAATAAATAATTAAAAAATACTATACAAATTTAAAAAATCAAGTAAATTCTGGATGCCCTGCACCTTGGTATTTATAGCCTCTTAAAAATGCATGTTTGGTCATTTTATATGTGTTTGGTCATGTTTTGGTTGTCAGACATAGTTTGTTGAAAGTACAAAAATTACAAAAAAGTGGGACACAGTTATAATTACTACCTAAAAAGATAATTACTACCTAAACTATGTTACGTAATAGAATTCCAATTCTAACCTAAAGCTTCCTATTCTACTTTGATTCGGTTGATTGACATCCTAACCTAATACTAGCAGGTTATATTTTGATCTAACCTAATGCCTAAAAGTATAGTGTTATAAATTAATCTAAACTAAGTGAAAACTACCTTAGTCTATGTGCTAAGACCTATTGTGGTAATTGTTGTTTGGGTTATAACCTAAGGTATATATATACTACAAATTACCTAAGGTATAACCTAAACAATATGATCTACCCTAAACTAATGGGTTTAAATGGGGAATTAGGTGGTCACATACATGGTAGGTGACGGTTCCGAGGAATTAAAAATGTTGATAAGGTTTTAATTGCTTAGAGGTACTACCAACTTTGGCAGGGGTTAGTGAACTCGGCGGAGGCTTAGGTGGAGGCTCCACTAAAATGGAATTCTTTGTTAAATTTTATTTGGCAATAACTAAACATCAAAAGGTGGTGGCAAAGGAGGATAGGTGGGAAAATAGGAGTTAAGGGAATTAATTGTTTTTGGTTTTCGTGCTCAAACTACTTGGGAAGGCATGTAAATGGTTGGGTATGAGGTTGGTTCACTTTGCATGGTTCGTGATTTTAAATCTATATGCTCACTGGTTTCTTGAACCAACAGATAGAAATACACTTGATGGCAATTTTTGAGGTTTTAAACCTATTTTCAGTTCGTGGAATATATAGGAAGTATGTTGGAAAAAGAACATGGTTATTTGATTTTTTGTGGAGAAAAGGAGAAGTTTTGAGCTTGGCTGGAGATTCTTTTTGAGTTCATATAAGTGTTATCAGGCATGTGAGGCTCTAAACTTTAACATCTATTGCTTTCCTATAAATGTCTCATTAAAATTATTATGCTCTATGAGATTTTTGGATTCCTTATTTTATCTATTTATCGGCCTGTAGGGTTTATTAAATATGTGGTTTTGGTTTTGAATTCCATGGTAAATAGAGTTCTGTTTAGAAACTTACCTTGTACAGTTCTTAAAAATAATAATGCATGCAAAATGTATCTCTATAACTTGGCCTTTTCATGTTAGGACGGGAAATTGAAGTATTCTATTTAGATAAATCTTCGTTACTATTTGGATGTGGTTCAGAGTTTTGAGATCTTTGGGTTCTGTCTAAACTAGCTGGAATTTGTGTTTTGTTGATCATGAGCTTGACCTGAACTTGTGTATTAATGGATCTTGTATTCGAGCTCATTTTAGATTTGGAACTGGTTCTAGTTTTTGTGAGAACTTTTGATTTAGGTTGTTGTTGTACTGAACCATGTTAGAATTTTTTGTATCTCTGGACTTTTGTCGAAGCACGTATAAAGCTTGGTGCTTATAGCTTAGTTCCATTGAGAGATAATATGGAACTCTCTAACCATGCTTTACATTCTTTTGAAATTTGAAATATTTTTTGTAGATTAGGAACTACAAAGCACTCGTATTTGTTACTTGTGTGGACTCTATACTCTGTGGGAATTCTTAGTCCTTCTTGAGCTAGTATTTGGACTTCGTGTTTTCGTATAAAACTATGCAGGAGCTTCTTGATGTTCTGAACTAAAGTTTGGAAACCTAGGTAACTCCAAACTATTTTTAGAAGTTTGTATTTGATTCTGAGCACGTAATTTATTACTCGCGTTTCCTGAACTGTTGTTAGAGAAATTTTTTCTTAAGGATCGTGATTTTTATACTTGTAAATGACCTGGACTGTTGTTGAATTCCGAAAATGGCTTAGAGCCTGTGTCTTTCTCTAGTGATCATTTTCACTGTTAATACAAGGTCGTAATGTACACGACACTCACATTTTTTTATTTATGTGGACTCTAAACTTTGTGGGAAACCTTAGTTCCATTGAGTTAGTCAATGGAATTAACATTTGATTTGAACTCATGTAGGAGTCAATTGTTGTGTTGAACTCATATTTATATTTTTGGAAATAATCAGGGATTTGATGACATTGTTTATGGCTCTGTACCTATGTTTTATGTAAAGGAATTTTAGACTGTTAATGGAAGTTATATTCTCTTTGCATTCGTATCTGTGTATTGCATAGTTCTGAAATTTTTTAGGAATTTTACTGACTCTGTTCTGGAACTTTGGAGTTGTATTCTACTTGTTATTAATGTTTAAAAATTTATAACTCTTTTGTCAAGTTTTTGTTCAAGGCAAAATTGGGAGAACAATTGGATGAGTCATTTGGAAAAACTCTCAGAAATCTCAACCGAAAAACGTTCACGTTGATGAATAAATTTGTTAATTCATTTTTTGAAATGTTACTTCCTTTCTTAGATGTTGATGGTATTTAATTGGGAGTAACCTTTTTCTCTCAGTTCGAGGAGTCTTGTATCTTTGACCTCTTAGAATAGACTCTGAGTTTCTTTTATGAGAAAACTTAGTAATTTAGTACCGTATACTATTATGGAGGGATTACTTGAATTTGTTCTAATAGTATTTGTATTATAATTTGTTGAACCAAGAACTGGTTATTTTTTTTGAAATGCAAAAATGAAACCTGAAATTGGGATACCAGTATGATTTGTTTGGTCTTCCTTTGCACAATCATTTGTAGAAATGATATTGGAAGAGGTTATATTATTTGGTTTTATTGAAATGTAAATGTCAGTTTGTTGGCAGACTGTTGTTTTGTAAGGATTTTCTTGTTGGTTTGAGATGACTGAGTTGTCTCTGACACTCTACATTTTTTAGAATTATCTTTGGATGATGAAGAGTAGAGAGTAACCCTGTATGATTTTACCTTGATATTTGAACGTTGTTTCAAATATCCAAAAGTTTAACTTCTATATTAAAATTAGATTTAAAAATTACAGGTAAAACCAATTGATCCTCCATTCTTCTTAGATTAAATGAAAATTTGCTTGGATGAATATCTTAATTGTTAAAATTTTTAAGGTAATAGTCTTTTGGGAGAAACAGTTGAATCACATTTTGAATCCGTTCTATTCTTGGATGTGTTGTGTTTAGGCATGAATTGTAATGGTTCTTCTTCTTCTAGTGTTTAGGAGATAGATGAGTCATCTTAATATGAGCCATGCTCTGAACTGTTCTTTTGCTTGAAGCAAAGATAAATGTTGATTTCTTTTATGACAGAGTGGGAACAATGAGATGTTATAATATGTTGTTTTTCTAAGGATAATTGATCGGATCAATTAGACTCTATTTTTAGGGTTGAAATGGTAGATAATATTATGTTCCTTTTCATGGAAGTAAAATTATTTTTTTATAGTGTACTTCTTTTTCGTTGCTTTTGATATATTGATTATTGATGTAACAATTGTCTCATTAAAGCAGAGTTGTTTTAATGAAACAATTATTGGAATGCACTTATTTTTAAGGCTTAGTGCTTATCATGCTCAGTTCATTGAACTGACCCGTGTTAGTAATTTTTTCAGATGGACTTCCTAAGTGATAAATAAGGCAAAACTTACATGATACATTTTTTGATTTAATTCTATTTCTTGTGATGAAATCTTATTTGTTCTTGAGACTGTATTGGAAAAGAAAAGTAGTATTCTTTTATAATTAATACAATTGTTATGCAGTTCACCTGAATGCATAAGTTTTGTAAATGTAATGGTTATAAAGATAAATTGAAAGGTGGGAGATTACCAGTATTGGTTGTGTAAATTATTTTGCATTTGTATGAAAAAGATGGGTTCCATCTTGTTGTCAAATATTCATATTATTTATATGTTAAATGGTTAAATTTTAATAAGATTGGATCAAGGGATTAAGTTCAATCTCCCTACTTATGATACAACTTGAAAAGTTGTAGAATGTGATTTTCATTATATAAACTATAAATCATAGTAATGCAAAGTAGGATGAACATACATTATAAAAAAAGAGATCAAGGGGTAGAATAAACTCTAATGCTATACATAGATCGGTAGTTTACCAAGGCATGAAATGAATAGATCGGTAGTACACTGAGTCATTACAGCTACATATGGTTATCTGTTATATGAATGGTTGATAAAGAATGTGTGATCTAAATTATGAATTTAGATCAAGGAACATTTTTTTTTTTTTTAAATAATTCCCTTGTTTCTAAAATTCTTAAAATGGGAATGTTACATCTTTGTATCAGAGCTAAAGGTTACAGCTCTTGGACCTATTGTGTCAACAATCTGATTAAACTTAAATTTTCTTGTTACAGAAAATGGTGAGAACAAGAGGAAATGTTGCAAATAACCCTCCACCTGAAGAAGGAGTGGCAACTACCCAGAAACTTGATGAGATCCTTGCTACCCTATTGGACACAAGAGATTGCTTGACTGTGCTTGAGAAACAAGTAATGGGCAATGAGGAGGAAGAAGAATCTGAAAAACAATAATCAACCACCTCCAGTTGACAACGCCAATGTGGGTGTTGATAATAAAAACAATAACATACCTGCTCAACCTGAGAACAAAAAGGCTAGACTAGGAGTAGAACTCACAAATGACATAAAAAGGATAAGTCCACCCAAGTTTGAAGGAACCACATTAGGAGATGGAGCTGAGAATTGGCTCCGTGAAATGGAGAAGTACTTTGCAATAAGGAACTTCTTAGAGGAAACCAAGGCTATATGGGGAGCATATCAGCTTTCCCATGAAGCATCTTCATGGTGGGACAACCGTAAGGCTGAGTTAAATATTGATGAAACTAACATCACTTGGGATCAATTTAAAAGTTATTTTAGACAACGATGGCTGCCACAACTCTACTATGATCAGAAAATGACTGAATTTCAGAACTTAGCTCAAGGAAAGCTAACAGTAACTGAGTATTGGGAATGGTTTACGAAACTCCTCAAGTATGTACCTCAGTATCAAACTGATGAGAATTTCAGGATATGGAAATTCATTATGGGATTGAATCCCATTATAGGGGGAGAAGTTGATGTTCACAGCCCAACCACTATGGAAGGGGTTGTTGAAAAAGCCATAAGGTAGGAACAAAAATTAAAGGCTATTTCTGCTCATAAAGAGGAAGTAAGGAAGAAAGTTACAAACCCCTCTTTAGCTTCTCTTGCACCTAAAAATGGACCATGGAAGAAGTTTGGTAATAAAAGCAAGTTTTTAACTGATAATAATAAGAAAGAAACAACAGATAAGATTGTTGGAAATGTACTGAATAATTTTGCCAAGAATAATAACAACGGACAGAAGTCCTATGGAGGTCAGAATAATAACTATAAGACTAGAAATAACCTTGAGTCTAGAAAGGGACCTGTAGGAGGTTGTTATAATTGTGGTAAGGATCATTATGCAAATCAATGTCCTTTGAAGAAGGATGATCGTAATCAGTAGCACAAGATACATGCTGCAGTAGTTGACAAGCAAGCTGAAAAGAAAGCTACACCTATAGAAGTTCCTGGTAAGTTATTTGGCATACCTGTAACTATTATTTTTGATACAGGTGCTACTAAATATTTTATTTCTAGTAAACTTACTTCGAAACTTAAAATAAAAGATGGGAAAAAGAATAATTCTTGGACTATACATTATGGTAATAATGTTTTTCATACAGTTAGTATGTGTCTTTTTGGAGCAGTCCTTGAATTACCTAACTTTTCCACTAAGGTTGATCTTTATGTTGCACCTTTAGGGTCTTATGATGTAATCATAGGTGTTAATTGGTTAGCAGAACATAAGGCTAAAGTGGACTATTTTGAAAAATGCATTAGTTGTTTAGATGATCTGCAGAAAACAACAGAGATTCAGGGTGTGAAACATGAGATTTCTGTTAGGAAACTGTCAGCTATGCAACTTAAAAAGGCCAAAAATAAAGGATGTACCTTATATGCAGTAAAAATTTTAGAAACTACAGAGGAAAATAGTGATTTCATGGATCGATATCCGCTATTACAAGATTTCAGTGATGTATTTCCAGAAGAATTGCCAGGTCTTCCACCCAATAGGGAATTTTATTTCACGATTGAGATCAAGCCTGGAACTGAACCTATTTCTAAGGCACCGTATCGAATGAATACTATAGAATTAGTAGAGCTTAAGGCTCAATTACAAGAAATTTTGTCTAAGGGTTTGATTAGACCAAGTGTTTCACCTTGGGGAGCACCAGTGATTTTTGTGAAAAAGAAAGATGGAACACTTATATTGTGCATTGATTACAGAATGTTAAACAAAGAAACAATTAAGAATAGATATCTGCTCCCTAGGATTGATGATTTATTTGATCAGATGCATGGAGCATCAGTATACTCTAAGATAGATCTTTGATCTGGGTATCATCAATTACAAATTAAGGATGAGGATATTCATAAAACAGCTTTCAGAACAAGGTATGTACATTACGAGTTTATGGTTTTACCTTTTGGATTAACTAATGCACTTGCAGCATTTATGAATTTAATGAATAATATCTTTCAAGAATACTTGGAAAAATTTTTGCTCGTATTCTTGGATGACATTCTCATATATTCTAAAAGCATTGAAGAGCATCATGAGCATTTGAAAGTAGTTTTTGAGATTCTGAGAAAGAGACGGTTATTTGGTAAACTATCCAAATGTTCTTTTTATGACACCGAATTTCACTATTTGGGTCATGTAATAAGTAAATATAGAATTGTTGTAGATCCTTCAAAACTTACAGCTATAACAGAATGGCCTACACCAAAGAATGTACATGAAGTTAGAAGCTTCATGGGACTTGTTGGCTACTATAGGAAATTTGTAAAAGACTTTTCCAAGGTAGCTGCACTAATAACTTCCTTACAAAAGAAGGATAAAAAGTTTGTCTAGAGTGAAAAATGTGAAATTGCATTTAAAACCTTGAAGGAACAGTTAACTTTTGCACCTATTCTTGCAGTACCAGATCCTGATGGAGATTTTATGGTGGTAACTGATGCATCCGGTGAAGGTCTAGGAGGTATTTTGTTACAAAGTGGTCATGTTATTGCATATGAAAGTAGGAAACTTAAGTTACATGAGTTGAATTATGCTCCACATGATTTAGAGCTTGCTGCCATTGTTCATGCACTTCAAGTTTGGAGGCATTATCTGCTTGGTAAACCATTTGAGTTGAAAACTGATCATCTTGGGCTGAAGTACATTTTCACTCAGCCAAATCTGAATGCAAGACAACGAAGATGGTTAGAGTTTTTGTCTCAATATGATTTTGACATAAGTTATATTAAGGGTAAAGAAAATAGAGTGGCTGATGCTCTAAGTCATAGGAAGCACATTTCTACTCTTATAACACTAAGAACTTAGTTTAAGGATGAAGTAAAAAGTGTTATGGAATCTGATTCTTACTTTCAACAAGTAAAAGCAACACTTGCTATAGATTATAATGATTTGAGGTATAAAGGTTTTCACTTTGATAAAGAAGGAATCTTACGATTTGAAAACATAGTTTATGTACCTTTGCTTAATGGTTTGAGAAAGAAATTTTTAGTTGAATTTCATAATTCACCTTTCTCTGGACACCCTGGAATTACAAAGATGCTTGCTGATATAAAACAACAATATTTCTAGAAAGGAATGAAGAAAGATGTTATTGATTATGTAACACATTGTCTAGAGTGCCAACGTGTTAAGGTGGAACATATGCACCTAGCCGGTTTATTGTATCCTCATAGCATACCGCAGTATAAATGGAAAGTAATAAGCATGGATTTTGTACAAGGGTTACCTATGTCAAGAAATAAACATGATGTTATTTTGGTAGTTGTTGATAAACTAACAAAAGTAGCTCATTTTATTGCTAGAAATCTGAAGGATGATTCACCTGTTTTGGCTAAAATATTTGTACATGAAATTTTTAGATTACATGGGGTACCTGAATTAATCATATCTGATAGAGATCCTAGAATGATGTCAAGATTTTGGCAAACACTTAATGCAGCTCTAGGAACTAAGCTAAATTTCAGTTCTGCATACCACCCAGAAATGGATGGACAGACTGAAAGAGTAAATCAAGTTTTAGAAGATATGTTACGAATGTATTGTATGGATCAGCAGTGTAGGTGGGAAGAATATCTCCCATTAGTTGAATTGGCTTACAACAATACATATCATGATTCTCTTAAGATGGCACCTTTCGAGGCACTTTATGGAAGAAAATGTAGAACCCCTGTTAGTTGGGATAACATAGAGGATAGAGAGGTAATTGGACCTAAAATCCTTACGGAAATGGAACAACAAGTTAAGTTGATTCGTGAATGCTTGAAAGAAGTAGCAGATAGGCAAAAGAGTTACGCTGACTTGAAGAGGGTTGATAAGAAATTTGAACTTGGTGAGAAAGTCTTTCTCCGGGTTAAACCGAAAAAGAGTTCTATAACTTTTGGCAAGGCTGTCAAGTTATCACCTTGTTATTTGGGACCTTTTGAGATAGCTTGAAGTAATCAACCCTGTAGCGTATCATTTAGCATTACCTCCTCCTTTGTCACGAATGCATGATGTTTTCCATATTTCCTTGCTTAAGAAATATGTTTCAGATTTGTCACACGTATTAAATTGGAATTCCTTGTAGGTCCAAGACCCAGGAATAATCATGGTTAAACTCATTCGAGTGCTGGAAACTCACCAGTTGCATTTAAGAAATTAAGAAATAAGTCAATGTAAGGTCCAATGGGACCAATTTAATGAAGAGAGTGCAACTTGGGAAAATCTAGAAGATATGAAAATTACTTTTCCTTATCTATTTGAACAAAATTGATTTTTTTGACTGATAAAAATTTATGATTTTATCTTTATATGACATTAAATATGCCAGTTTTGGGCAGATATTTATTTGATTTGGATAAACAACTATTAATGCTGATTTCTTGAATTATAAGATTCTAATATATTTAGACTTGTGGTAAAAGAAGTGAATGAAGTGATTGTCCTGATTTATATTGTTAAAAAAAGTGTAATCATCGGGATGATGATTCTTTAAGGAGGGGAGCATGTAACACCCTTGAGAGTTGTTATTTTCCTCCTTTACATTTCAAGTGTTGACATGTGATTTTCCTTATAAAGATGTGTTCTTTTGAATTTTGGAGATCATGCTTGATATGGATAAATCATCTTTTGTTCTTAAGATCCTTTGACTGAATTGGAATGGCTTCCTTATCCATTTTTTATTTTCTTGTAGGTGGGTTACAATCTGGTTTAAGAATTGTAAAATTTTCTACTAATCTAACTCATCCTTGGATCAATTTCAGTGATCCAAGGAATGTTTTAAAAACTTCTCTATAGGATGAATGGTAAATTGACATTCCAGGAATTGATAGACCTATGACTGAACTGTCACGGATACTAGTTCTTTGATTATTGTATGAACATGTTCTATTTAATGGTATGTCATGCTTAGATCTTTTCAGTTTGATTATACTAGGACAATGTTGACGTAAACTAACAATAGTTGTTCACGGCATAGGAAAGATCTGGAATCCTAAGATAGGTAAAAATAATTACTACCTAAACTATGTTATGTAACGGAATTCCTATTTTAACCTAAAGCTTTATATTCCACTTTGATTTGATTGATTGGCATCCTAACCTAAGCTCGGTGCTAAGGAATTTGGAAAGGTTTCTAGGTTATTAAAAGTTTACCTATAAACTAATACTACCAGGTTATATTATGATCTAACCTAATGCCTAAAACTATAGTAATGAAAAATTAATCTAGCCTAAATGGAAACTACCTTAGGCTATGTGCTAAGACCTATATGTGTTAATTGTTGTTTGGGTTATAACCTAAGGTATATATATATACTACAAATTACCTAAGGTCTAATCTAAACAATATAATCTGCCCTAAACTAATGGGTACGAATGAGGAATTAGGTGGTCACATGCATGGTAGGTGACGGTTCCAAGGCATTAAAAATGTTGATAAGGTTTTAATTTCTTAGAGATACTACCAACTTTAGAAGAGGTTAGTGAATTTGAAAGAGGCTTAGGTGGAGGCTCCACTAAAATGGAATTATTTTTTAGATTTGATTTTGCGATAACTAAGCATGAGAGGTGGTGGCAAAGGGGGATAGGTGGAAAAATAAGAGTTAAGGGAATTAATTATTTTTGGTACTCATGCTCAAACTATCTTGGAAGCAGTGCAAATGGTTTTGGATGTGGTTGTTTCACTTTACATGTTTTTTTATTTTCGCTCTGCATGCTCACTGGTTTTTCGAACTAGGAGATAGAAATACACTTGATGGCTATTTTTGAGGTTTTAAACGTATTTTAAGTTTGTGGAATATATAGAAGGCATGGTGAAAAAAGAACATGGTTATTTGATTTTTCATGGATGAAAAGAAGTTTTGAGCTTGGCTAGAGGTTCTCTTCAACTTGGTAGAAGCGCTATCAGGCATGATAGGCTCTAAACTTTAAGATATTTTGCTATCTTATAAATGTTTCATTAAAATGATTCTACTTTATGAGATTCTCAAATTCCTTATTTTTTTTTGTTATTGACAGGTGGGGTTTATTAAATCTATGTTATTGGTTTTAAATTTCATGGTAAATAGATTTCTATTTAGAAACTTACCATGTACAGTTCTTAAAAGTAAGAATGCATGCATAAACGTATCTCTGTAACTTGGCTTTTTCATTTAGAACAGGAAATTGAAGTAATCATTTATATAAATATTCTTTGCTATTTAAATTTTGTTTAGAGTTTTGAGATCTTTGGGTTCTGTCCAAACTTGCTGGAATTTGTGTTTGTTGATCACGAGCTTGAGTTGAACTTGTGTATTAATGGAGCTTGTATCCGAGCTCATTTTAGATTTGAAACTTGAGTTTCGTTGAGAGAAAATATTGGGATCTGCAACCGTGTTTTACATTCTTTTGAAATTTGAAATAGTTATTGTAGATTGGTAACTACAAAGCAATCCTATATGTTACTTGTGTGGAATCTGTACTCTGTGGGAATTCCTAGTCCTAATTGAGCTAGTATTTGGACTTCGTGTTTTCTGATAAAAATGTGCAAGATCTTTTTTCTATTTTGAACTGGAGTTTGGAGACCTAGGTAGCTCTGAACTGTTGTTAGAAGTTTTTATTTGATCCTGTACATGTAATTTATTACTTGTGTTTTTTGAACTTTTGTTAGAGAACTTTTATTTTTAAGGATCGTGATTTTTATACTTGTAATGACCTAGATTGTTGTTGAAGTCCATAAATGGATTAGAGTATGTGTATTTCTCTAGTGATCTTTTTACCATTTATTCACGGTTGTAATGTACATGGAACTCACGTTTTATTATTTATGTGGTCTCTTAACTTTGTGGGAAACCTTAGTTCCATTGAGTTAGTTTTTGGACTTCACATTTGATTTGAACTCATGTAGGAGTCACTTGTTGTGTTGGACATGTGTTTGTATTTTGGCATGAAAAAAATCAGGGCCTTTATGACGTAGTTTATGGCTCTATACCTACGTTTTATGTAGAGGAATTTCATACTATTAATGGAAGTTGTATTTTCATTTACATTCATTTTGTGTATTATATAGATCTAAACTTTGTTAGGACTTGTGTCGAATCTATTCTAGAACTTTGGAGTTGTGTTCTGTTTGTTATAAATATTATGTTCATTTTTGAAAGTAAAAGTAATTGTTTATAGTGTACTTATTTTTCATTGCTTTTGATATATTGATTATTTGATGTAATAATTGTCTCATTAAAGCAGAGTTGTTTTAATGGAATAGTTATTAGAATGCACTTATTTGTAAGGCTTGGTTTTTATCATGCTCAGTTCATTGAAGTGACTCGTGTTAGCAATTTTTGCAGATGGACTTCGTAAGTGATAAAGAAGGAAAAAACTTACATGATACATTGGCTGATTTAAGTCTATTTCTTGTGATGAACTCTTATTTGTTCTTGAGACTGTATTAGAAAGAAAAGTAGTATTATTTTATCATTAATGCAGTTGTTATGCAATTTACCTAAATGCATAATTGTTATAAAGATAAATTGAAATGTGGGAGATTACCAATATTGGTTAAGTAAATTATTTTTCATTTGTATGAAAAAAGATGGGTTCCATCTTGTTGTCAAATCTACATATTATTTATATGTTAAATGGTTAAATTTTAATAAGATTGGATCAAGGGATTAAGTTCAATCTCCCTAATTATGATACAACTTGAAAAGTCATAGAATGTGATTTTCATTATATAAACTATAAATCATAATAATGCAAAGTAGGATGAACATAAATTATAAAAAAAAGTGACCAAGGGGTAGAATAAACCCTAATGTTATACATATAATGAAAGACTCGTCATCTTTCATAACTGTTCATAAATCATATAGATTTGATAACATGACTTCAATTTATCAGAACTCATTTGTTATGAAGTCTAATTTATTTTGGATATCTTCTGGCACTAAACTTTCTAAAAAGTTAATGTACTTTTTACATATGAAATATTATAACACTGTGCAGTTATGTTTAACTGACAGTTTAACTATGTATTCAAAAAGTAAAAGTGAAAATGAATATAACAAAGTTCTTAAAGGGCTAAATGAATCAATTTAGAAAAGAAGTTATGGAATGTTGGATTAGGGATTAGGCAAGTGGCTGAAATCTGTTTAAATAATCCAAATTAATTAAAAAATTAATAAATTCCTTGGTTATGTACATCTCAATGAGGTTATTCTATAGGATGTTGGTACATGTCAACTACAGGGTTGTACCTTCCATAGGATTAGGATCTTCTCGAGGATACAGTGATGCGGTTAACATGTCACAATACCCTTCTGCGTTGATCATCTAGATCTACACACATTAGACTTGATCTTATTTTATCTCTAGATCTTTACTGTAGCATGGTTAAGAAATGGAGTAGCCCTCTAAAACTTGGGGTACCTTAGCACATGGGGTTGACTTAGATCGACCCAGTATGCCAACTTACCATAAGTTGTCGGGAGCCTCCCCTTATCATAATAATGTTGTTAACTCAAACTAGGGTTAAACCTTGGGCTCGTGGACTGAAGGAAGTCAGTAAAAGACATTCTGGATAACAATAGAGTGGGGTGAAGGACATATTCTTGATTGACGAGTATGTCATCAAGTAATAGTAATACAAATAGTATGTTACAAATCTTTGGCCAAAGTATCGCAAGCTACTGGTTGCATTGTCCTATATCACCTAGTCTAAGGCTCACGATGTCGATGAATATTGGTAAAAAATATTCATATAGGATCCTTATACAGATCACTCAATACTCTGAACAGGGTAAGAACAACCAAGTATATGTAGTATATAGAAAAGTATTCAATACTTGATGTCTAGCATGAATAGATCGGTAGTTTACTGATTCATGAAATGAATAGATCAGTAGTACATTGTGTCATTACAGCTGCATATGGTTATCTATTATATGAAAGGTTGATAAATAATGTGTGATCTAAATTATGAATTTAGATCAAGTAAAATTTTTTTCCCCCTTGTTTCTAAAAGTCTTAAAATGGGAATGTTACACTTCTTGGTTATCCTCTATCTACATCCCACTTCAAAACAAGGTCTCCCTCCTTGAAGGTTTTCTCACTAGGTTTCCTATCAAACTACTTTTTCCATAGATTTTGATGCTTTTATAATTTATGCATGGCTTATTCCCTTAGCTCTTCTAATTAAGCCAACTCTACCATTCTAACTTATTTTTCATCTTCAACTTCTGATTCCAGATGATGGACTAGCTCCAATGAAGGAATTTAATATATATTAGAAACCTATCCTCTCTACCATATAAGAAGATGAAATGAAAATTAACTATTGATATTTTTGGGTGTGGTTCTATTAGCTCGAAGAGAAGGTATGGGTTTTGTGTGCCTTTTCTATTGATTTATTTCCATGATTCACCTCATGATTCTAATCCAATTCTTGTTGGTGGAATTAGCTAGACTATTACCTTAAGGGTAATAGTTGGAATAAGTTTTTAAATAGATATTGTGTTTGAGAGCCCAATCAGAGATCTTAAATCCCAAAAAATCTTTAGAATTATCATATATTATAGTATGAGGGACCCCAATACTTGTTATAATATCTTTTAAGAAGTCTAGAATGGTTGTCTCAATAGATTATTTAAGTGCAAAAGCTTCATTCCAGCTAGTAAAATAGTTTGTAGCAGTCAAAACCCATTTATGATCAGAACTAGACACTGGATTAATCATGCCAATGAAGTTGATACCCCATTAGGAAAAGGGATTGTATAATTGAATTGGATGAAGTGGAAGGGAAGCCAACCTCTTATTACCAGTAAATAAGGCAAATTGTTTGCATTTACTAACCCATGAATGAGCATTGTTGAATAGTACAAGGCAAAAATAACCAAATCTCATGATATTCATAGTTGTATATCTTGGAGAAAAATGACCACCAACCAAGCCTTTGTGGAATTCACTAAGAATCCTCTTAATCTGATCTCTACAAATGCATCTCAACAAAACTCCCTCTAGGATTTTCTTAAAGAGGATGCCTTCAATTAAAACATAAGGAAGATACTAAAGTCTGCAATGTATCCTTTTTACTTTATCAATCCTAGGGGATATTCACTAGTTGTCAATAACCTTTCCATATCATCCAAAAGGTTGTTTCCATTAGGTGCATGTGTCACAGATTGTTCTTCTTCTTCCTCAAGGGCATAAGAGGATTCTTGGTTATCATTACTAGCATTTACTAAAATTTGTTCACAGTCCTTTACCCCTAATCACCTTGGTAGATTTGATTTTAACATCATATTCCATGATTATTTCTACCCATGCATCCCTCTTATCACTAACCTATGCCCCCATTATGAAATATCTCACGCTATGATGAGAAACCAACACCTTGATAGGATTTTTGGTGAGCATATCCTTGAATTTTTTGAGATCCCTCATGACTACAAAGACTTATTTCTCCATATGGATATACCTCAGCTCACATTCCTTCAAGTTTTGACTAAATAAAGTCATTTCTTTCTCCAAAACTTCATTCTTTTCTAAGTTAGAATGGCTTCCACACTATTCTCAGCCCCATAAGCATACAAGATAAAATATCTTTCATAATTTTAGTTAATGAGGGTGGGAGCTTGAGTTATTTCCTTCTTTATCTTATTGAAGTTATCCTTAGTTTCATTAGTCCACTTGAAAGGAGTGTTCTTCTTCAAAATTTGAGTGATGAAAGTTAGGAACAAATTTCCTAACAAAATTGATTTTTCCAAGGAAAGAATGCAAAACTTTCTTATGTGCTAGCAAGGAGAGAGCAAGGATGGATGAAATTCTATCTAGTTCAATACCTATTCTCTCTTTTTAAACCATGTGACCCAATATTTTTCCTTGTGGGACAACGAAAATACATTTCTTTGGATTGAGTGATACCCCGAATTCTCTACACCTTTGAACCACTTTCTTAAGATGTTCCATTTTATTTTCACATTCCTTTGAGAAGAATGTGTTATCATTCAAATAAATCAAAATAAACTTTTTTATGAATCCCTTTAAAATTTTAAAGGTAGCAAGCACCATCATTAGACAACCCAAAAGTTATTTTTTCATAGGCATATACTCCCCATTTAGTAGTGAAAGTTTTCTTAAATTTGTCTTCTTTTTTGACCCATATCTTATTATATACAAAATATCCATCCAAAATGGATAACCTATCAGCCACTGATACTATTCTAAAAATATGATCCATGAAAGGTAAAGGATAGTGATCCTTGAAGAAGGATCTATTTATATCTCTTAATTCAACACATAGTCTGATCTCTCCATTTCTCTTCCTTACATGACCTAAATTTTCCACCCAAGTGGAGTACTTGATAGGAAATATAATTATGGATTTTATGAGTTTGTAAAGTTCTTTCCTCATTAGGATTTGAATTTTGGGGTTTATGGGTCTTTGTTTTTTCCTAACAGGTTTAACATCGGGGTCAAAATCTATAACATGTTGCATAATTTCAGGATTAAAAACTTTAATATCTTCATATCTCCATGACAAAATATCATGATATTGCAAACATAAGGACACAAAAAATTCTTTTTCAATGTCACCACATACCTTTCCAAGTATAAACTCCTTATCTTAGGCAATCATAACCTTTTGATATTCTTCTTCACCAGTTGTCATGTTTTTATTTTCTCTTTTGAACTCATCATCAGGTCTTAATATGATTTCAATAGTAACCAAACCTCTTAGTAATATTTTTATTTTGATCTCCACATCCTTCTTGCATCCTTGACTGCAAGTCAAATGAGAACTCATAATCATTATGAATAAAATGGGTAATTTCACCATCACTCTCAAAGACTTGCAAACTCACATTATTGTCAGGGATGGATGGCCTCACCGCCATCTTGACATGTTAATCAAGCCCTTGAATGAGATCTCTAGAAGATAGAAATTGTGACCCTATAACAACCATCTAATCATCTTTTACATTTAATTTTCTTGGAGACACTCGGAGATTAATATCCTCAAAACTCTTAAGGAGGTCCCAAACTCTATGTTTATAAGGCATTAAGAGATTTTTATTTATAGTACACTTTCCTCTTACTTGATGGATAACCAGCTAAGTATCCCTAAACACCTATAACATCTTAATATGGATATTCTCACCTAACAATAGTCCATGAACTAAAGCCTCATACTTGGCTATGTTTTTGGAACATGTAAATTAAAGCCTATGAGAAAAGAAAAGTTTCTCACCCTTTGGGGAAATCAAAACAAAACCTACCCCATCTCCTTTTTTACTCCTAGAACCATAAAAAAAATCTTCCATAGGCCCTGAGAATCCTCTTCACATTCTCTTAATGCACATGGGATAAAAGACCCCTCTTCTTGGATATAGTAAGTACCTAAACCTATCTTGACACAAGTTTCATATGGATAAAATTCATACCTTTCCTTATCCCATTCATCTAATATAAGATCAGGGAATGACTGTGATGAATGTACTACTTCAACTAGTTTTGAATCACTACTTATTTCTCCTTGTACCACGACACTTGAGTTAATAGGACTAGGATCATGGACTTCCACATGATAAGCTAATATAGGCTCATATTTAATTATAAACTCCTTGAGTTTCTTTAATGTCATTTATTGGGACTTCTATCATTTGTTTGTGTTGATTGAAGGAACCTTGTACCCTAAGAGCCTGAAATTTCACACCATTTTTGTTGGCATGTGGTCCTATAGGTGTTGTAAGTGATGAAAAATCACATTAATGACAAATTTGATGATGTATTAGGTTCAAATAATGATTTGTATGATGTTAGCATGATGATTCAGATGTGTACTTGATGATACAGTGAGATTCAGTGAGAAAGTTTTTCTCTTACAAGCCCATTTAGGTACCTAGGTGCTATTGAATGATGGTATAATATTATTTGATGCTTGAGAATAATTTTGGAATGATGCATAACATGTTTTTAGAGTTCTTGAGCACTTACAACAATGACATGGTGCAGATATAGGTGATTGGCTATGTTACACATGTTCATTTGGAGTAGACATGGTTACTAGGAGGTATGAGATTGAGATTTGGAGTTGAATTAGATAATTGATGCTTACATTCAAGTATATCATGGTGTATCAAGTATTTTTTTGGTCATTTTCAGTGGTTTCATGATGATTTATAGCATTTTTTCAATTGACCCTAGCTATTATAGTATGAAAACTTAAGGGGTTGCTATGTAAGTCTCAGGGTATCAAAAGTTTGAGGTATGTTAATGAAATTATTATGATTATATTTTTTTAATGTTTTATGATGCATTAGGAAAAATTTCAGGTTTCCATGATGAGAATTTTACAAGTTATAACAGTTTTTGTGAGACAGGGTCAAAATCTAGTATAATTCCATCTCGAGTTGCCACTTTTGATGCTCACCCTAAAGTGTTTGCTTTGAATGGGACCTTTTCAATTTCAAGGATGTTTATATGGTGAGTCTAGAATTTTCAAAAAATAATGAGGTCATTTCATCATTAGGATGTTATGAATGAATTTTAAGAAGATAAAGTGGTCTAAAACCCTAACTAGGAGTAGTTTGTAGAAGAAGAGATATAATGACCCTATTTTGATTGATTCATCAAAATTTATTATGGGATGATATAGATGTATCTCTTATATTTCCATAAATGTATGATAGAGGTCATGATGATGAGTGGGCCCCACTCAAACAGGTCAGTTTCTGAAGAAGAATGTTTTGGGACAAGGTTCTCCAAATTAGGTATGAGATAAATTAATGTCATGGAGTGTATGTGAGCTGATATTTATGTCCATGGAGGTGTCAAGAAATGTTCATTTAGTTACATGGTCAAATGAGGTCCATTTAGGTTGACTGGTCAAAGGGCAGTTTTGAGGCCTTAAAAAGTAGTGTTCAATAAAGTGAGCATAACTGGAGCTACAGGTGGAATTTTGAGATGATTAAAAATGTGTTGGAAATATTATTAATATATATTTCAATGTTTATGATTTTTGTCTCATGATGAGTAGTTTTGATGAAATTTACAGGTCAATCTTTGGATGTGAAGGTTATTGCCAGTGCAGGACATGATGTGTTTTTATGAAAGTTTTGAGTTGATTGAAACATGATATGGAATAGGTGATGATTTATATCACCTGAAATGTGAAGAGGGATAAATTTATAATCCAATTATAGCTATTTATTGTTCCTATAAATTGTTTTATGAGCTACTCTTTGAAAATAACTTGTTTGGTAGGTTGATTTGGTGAAGACAAAAGTGTCTATGGTTTGAGAAGTTGGTTGATTCAATGATTATAACTTTCTTATAAGTTTCCTACAAGTTCCAGAAATTACATAAAATGGTCACATGGTATAGTTTGGTTGAGTTTAAGTAATTTGGTAGAATAATTAAGTTTATAGGGTGTTGAAGGGTGTAAGAAACAATAGTTCTGAGAAATAGAAAGAGTGTTAGACCCATTAAATGAAATAATTTGATTGGTTTAGATAAATTGTGACCATGTAGGAATGTTAAATGATATTTCAATCATGTGTAATGAGTTATGGGTCATGAATAAGTATGGATTTTATGTTAGGTCATTTTTATCTTTGTGTCCATGGGGTTTTGAGCCATTCTTCATACATTTACTGAAGTTTTTAGCTAGGATGACCTACTTAGGTCACTTGTGACTATTGTAATTAGAATTTGGGTTTTTTCTATGATGTACGGTTCTATCCAAAGGAGGGAAAATGTTTGTATTTTAATTTTAAATCAAGAGGAGCTTATAAAATCATAGTTTTGGGTTCTTTTCCAAGCTAGTTGAGTGTGTACAAGAAGTGTGAAATAGGGGAATTTGTGCAGGTGTGTGACAGGTCAAGGAAGATCAATAAGCATGTGTGCAAGAGTTTAAATAATTAATAAGTGAAGAAAGAGCTAGATTGTGCAAGTTGAGGACCTAGGGTTTGGAAGATTTTAGAGATGAATATTTGGAGAACTATCAGTTGTGGTATCAAAATGTTTTCAGTGGTCATACTTCATCAAAATATTGTGTGATAAGTCATATTCATGCAATTCTCTTGTTGTGTGTAATATCAAAAATGGTTTAGGGGTTGGTGCTCCTTGTGGGGTTGGTGCCTCACTAAAGAAATCTCTTGTGATGTGTAATATTCACTTGAGTATTTTTTTGTGTGTAATATCAGCAATTTTTTTAGTGGGTTTTATTCCCCTTGAGGGTTTCCCACTTACATCTTGTGTTATGGTGTTATTTATCTTTCTCTTGGTTTATTGATTAAATTTTGTATGTTGTTTTGAACACATTAATGAATGAATAATTGAATAATGGTTTATGTGAGTGATCTGAAATTGAAGTTGAATTTTTAAGGATTGATTCACCCCCTTCTCAGTCCATTATGCTTCCAACAATTGGCATCAGAATAGGTCCTTTTGGAGAAGTTTGACAACTTGAAAGGAGATCTTGAAGCAAAAAATGGTGAGTGTTAGAGTTATAGGAAAGGCACCAATGTCTAATGGAACAAACTATGCATTTTGGAGGCTAAGGATGAAAACCTACATTATGTCACAAGGTTTTGATGTTTGAAAGACTGTGGAAGATGGATATACTCTTCATGTCACTCTTATTACCAATAAAGTAGACAAAGATGAATATGAAAACATTTCTAAGGCCTTTAATGTTATCATTCAGGGTCTTGGAGAATCTAAGTTGGGAAAAGTAATGTACTTGAAATCAACAAAGGAAACATGAGAGAAATTGTAATTCTATATAAAGATGACTCAAAGGTAATAATTGCTAAGATTCAAACTTTTAGAAATCAGTTTGAATCTATTAAGATGAATGATGAAGAGTCCAATATTGCATATCTACTTAGGGTTAAAAAAATAGTCAATAACATGAAAGGGTTATGAGAAGAAGTAAAATAATAAGTGGTTTTTCAAAAGGTTCTAAGGTCACTAACTCTAAAATTTGTTTCCAAAGTATCTTTTATAGAAGAAGCAAATGATTTGACTACTTTGAAGATGGATTATTTTCATGGTACCTTGACTTCCTATGACATGAGAATAGGTGATCTCAAACAAGCCAATAAAGAGGTTACATTCAAATCTTAAATGAAGAATAAAATAAATAATATGAAGTATGATGAATCTACTCTTGAGATTAAAGATAAAGAGATATTTTCTATGATGGATAGAAGATTGAAGCTTGGATATGGTAGGTACAAAGGTAATATTCCTTACAAATGTTTCAAATGTGGTAAGATAGGACATTTTTTTGTTAATTGTCCTCTGAAGAATAAGAAGGAAGATCATGATAGTGTTCATGACAACAAGAAAAAACATTATGATAAAAAAGGAAAAGTTTTAAGAAGTTTGATTACAAAAGGGAAAAAATTAGTTTTTATACAAATGAATATGATGAATTATTTAATGCTAGTAGTGGTGTTTCAAATTCTGAATTTGGATCAGGTTACGAGGATATAGGAAATGAATTTTTGTTCATGAACAAAAATGAAAAAATATATTCTAGTGATGAATCCTTTTTGTTAGAAGATTTTATATTTGGTTATTGCAGTTATTATAGTGAAGATGATGAGGATGTAAAAATGATATTGATGGAATTAAAAGGAAGATAAAGCATGCTGAGAAAGAGAAAAATAATTTGAGACATCAGGTCAAAAAGTATGAAAGTCATATGCAAAATCTAGAAGAAGTGTACAAGTCTGAATCAAACAAGTGAAGCGAGTCAATTAGATTATTGGAAAAGAAGGTAAAGTCTCTTATTTCAAGTTTTCAGGATACAAATGGTTTGTGCTCAAAATATCAAGAAGATTTAGATTTTCAAAGGGCTGAGATACTAGAGGCTAGTAAGAAGACTTTTTCCTTTTAGAAGTTTGAGAAAATTATAAAAGAACTAGATAATCTACTTGGAAAACAAAGAGTAGCATGTGAGAAAGCTCATTTTGGTTTCAAAGAGGATCTCAAGGACAATGAATTGAAGCAAGAGGACATGATTTCAAGCAAGGAAGATGCTAAACCAAGTGTCAAGGATGAAAATAGGGTGACATACACTAAGGAAAATGAGAAGACCATGACTATTAGGCAACCTAACGCATCAAGGTATGAAAGATCATTTAATGGCTATTGTTTCTCATGTCATGTTTTTGGTCATAGGGCTAGATATTTCAAGAAAAGGTCTCCTAGGAATGGTGTAGGATCCTTTCATGGTGAATGTAATTCATGTTGTGAGTATGGTCATAAAGCCAAGGATTGTGGATGGAATCTAGGAGAATTTGAGCCAAGAAAAAGTAAGAGGTTTTTCATCAAGAGATATGATTCTAAATATACTAAGCCATGGAGAGACAATAGGAGTGAATATGCTAAGAATGTGGTATGCTACAAGTGTAATGAGGTAGGTCATATTTCTCAATTTCACTTATACGAATCATTTAATTTTGGTGATGGTTTCAAGAGGAAGAATTGTGTGGTGTGTTACAGTTGTAATCAATTTGGTCATGTGATAAGGGACTCTGAATTTTACTTATCAAAGAAAAATAGGAATGTTCAAGGTCCTAGGGGTGTAGGGAGATAGCTTTTATAAGCCTAAAATGTATAAAAATAGTCTAAGGACTTGGGATCTATTAGTGAGGGAATTTTTCAGGTGGAAAAATTTGTGAATTCCTTGCCAACGCTTTGGGAATATAAGTCCCTCTACTTAACCGCAGATTTCATATATGCATGTGCGAGAAAACGTGGATTTTTGTGGTGGACTTTCAGCTGGGGATCCAACAGGGGCACTTCACTGACCCTGTGGAAAAGCTAGCAATCTCTTGTTATGGAAGACTTTGTCTGAAAGTGGGAAAGGGAGTGAGAATCGAGATAGGGAAAATAATTATGTAGGTAGGAAATTAGATTCCTACACACATTAGTTAGAAACTTTAACACATGTAGTTATGAGAAGAAAACAATCCTACAAATGGAAAAAATATGAGATAAGATTGTGAACTCAAAGTTTCTAAAATCTCCTCATCAAAGAGACTATAAAATCCTTGTATTGATGCTTAAATAGAAGTTGTACATAATGTGGGAATGGAACAAATTTGAGAATGGAGGAAATTAGAAGAAAAATGGCTATTTCCTTTGCTTTCTCCAGGCACAATGCACTCTCAAGTCTACAAGATAAATCACCAACCCCTTATAATGGCGTGAAGAAGCCATTAAATATCTTGCAAGAAATGGTTACAATTTATTCTTTGTTAGCAAGAAAAAGTTTACAATCTTTTCAACCCTTCGTGTCCATTCAAATTCTTGATTCGCGAAGAAACAACAATGGCGAGAAAAACCAGACTTTCCATAATGTATCCCTTACACTCATTTTGTAAATTTGAATTTGAACCGTTCATCTTGCCTTTGAAACATTAAAACAGAGTCATCCACGTGGGAGAAATATACTAGAGCGGGAGTGGAGGATGCCTTTTGCATTTTGTGACTTTTGGAGAAATGGTGTTTTGGAACTTTTTGGCACGTGGCCTTACTTGAGTGGAGAAAAAATTGTGGGTCACTTCTATAATTTTAACTTTTTTCAATGCGGGCTCAAAAACACAAATTACGCCACCGACCTGTCTCCTCGCCTCCCCGCTTTGACCTTTTTACGTGGGCTTAATATTTGACTTCTTACCAGGTGTGGGTGGGGCTACAGGTCACTTTTTAACTTTAATCCCCTTTAATGAAAAAGGCTCAAAACATCAAAGTTCTCCACTGACCCACTTCCCCGCTTTGAATTTCAATGCGGGCTCAACATTTGACTTTTTCCTCATAGCGTGATCAGAGCTACGGGTCACTTTATGACTTTTAGCCCATTTTACAAAAAGGCTCAAAACAAAAAATTGCTCCACTGGCCCGCCTCCAATTAGATATGTCCATGTACCCACAGATAACGGGGCTAAAATTTGACAGGGAAGAAAACTCCCGCGATTCACGACTGTGGAAAAAATGCAGAGAAGAAGAAAACTCTACCATTTCACGCCCAATTTTCAAATTTCTTTCACAAACCAAGGGATTGAAAACAATACAAGGTTTGATGATCCATGGCCATAGAAATATTGATGATTTCATTCAAATGAGGACAACAATAAAATTTTCACACGTCTAGATAGGAAAATGGGAAAATTTATCAAAACGCGCAGACTAGAGAGTTTAAACAACTTCAAAGCATGAATTTCTCTATCTTTTCGGACTTTTAACTTTACTTGAACACTTCTAGAGGGCGTGACCTCAAAATTTTCAAATTTTAATTAAAAAATGAGGAGGGGATTTTTAGGGCGATAACAGTTGGCTCTAGCTTGGGGACATGACATGGGAATCCAGAATCTCAATCTCTAGACCCTGTAATTTGTTGACCAGTGCCTTATCCATTGGGCCTTATAGAGTCATATACAACTTTAAGAAATAAATATTAGAAGAAGGAAACACATAAGCACACAACAGGAAGGAAACACATGACACACAATAAAAGGGGAAATAAAAGCACGCAATGGAAAGGGAAAAAAATCTATGGTACAAGGAGGGGGGACAACCTGATTTCACTGATGATACAATTTCAAGTATTTCCCACTCTGAGGTGATTCCATTGGCGTTCCATCTGAATATGAGAGAAGAAAATCATTCTCACCGCAAGATTCACGAATCAGGAATGGGCCAAGCCATAATGAATATAACTTTCCATGGCTGCCTTCTGGTTCTCACCTCTTGTCCCATATCAGGATGAAGTCTCTAACTTTGAATTATCTTGCCTTGGACTTATTATCAAAAATATTCTTTAATTTCAATTGGTGCTTCTTAATGTGATCCACCACTTAGAGTCTATTTTCTTCCAGCTTCTCAAGAAAGAGGATCCTCTTCTCAATGAAATCCTTGTAGCTGACCATCTTCTATTGCCTGTAGCGGCTTGAGAGCTGGCATCTCGATTGTGAGAGGAGTTTTTTCTTTGAATCCATACAATAGTTGGAATTGTGACATACCTATTTCCTTCTTGGGAGTGATCCTATCCACCCACAATGCGTCGTATAACCTTTTGTGCCATTTCCTTTGATTCTCGTTTACAAGCGAGTGGATAATGGTCACAATGTTCTTGTTGCTTGATTCAGCCTATTCATTTCCTTGTGGATAGTAGTCAGAAGAATGAGATAGGGAGATTCTATAGCCATAGAAAAAAATGGTCATCTCTCTTGAAGAGAAATAGGTATCATTATCTACTACAATCTTCTATGGCACTTCAAAACAGACTATGATATTCTCCTTAATGAAGTTGCATACTGTTTCAGTGTTGGCTTGTTTGGTCAGAATGGCTTCCACCCATTTAGTGAAGTAGTCTGTTGCTGTGAGTACATAGGTGTGCCCTGTGCTTGAGTGAGGGTTCATAACACCAATGAAGTCTAGCCCCCACTAATGAAATGGTTATTCAATAACCACAGACCTAAGTGGTAATGCAGCGAGTTGTGGTCTTCCAACGAACTGTTGTCATGATTTGCATTTAGAAATCCAATCTTGAGTGTTTGCAAAGATGGTGGGCCAATAATACCTTCCTTGGAGGATCTTGTGTGTAGTGACCATTGCTAAAAAATTTCCACCACATGTTTGGTCATGGTATGCTTTGAGCAACTTTTCCTATTTCTCTTTATCTATGCACCTGAGGAAATAACCATCCAAGCCTCTTTTGTAAAGAGCATGATTCCAGATTACAAATTTAGCTATCTTCAACTTGAGTGTTATCCTTTGCTTGTAATCAAGATGCTTAGGGCATTCTCTATAAGTCAGGTAATAAGAAATATCAGCATACCAGTCATCAGTAATGGTGACAAAGAGAACTTGTGGGTTGTCTTCTGAAAAAGTTGAGCAAGCACAATTTTCTTCATTCATGCTAAACTTTGAGTGTTTCATCTTCAACAATCAACTTGCACAAGCCATTTCCACTTGCCAGATTGGAGGGTCGAATCTCCAAGTCATATTCTTAAGTCTTTGCAATCCAATTTCCTCTTTTAGCTTCAGGATCCTGCCATGTCAAGATGGATTTGATTGCACTACCAGGGACCATCACCACTATATGGGAATTGAGGATGTAAAACTTGAAGTTTTTTATAGCTTTGACCATTGCATAGGCATGCCTCTCCAATTGGTTGTATTCTAGCTCATGATTTTTCAGAGGACAACTCATGAAAGCAATAGTTGCTTCCACGCCTTCATAATTTTTTTGAACGAGAACGACAAAGAGTGTATGTTCTGATGCATAACAATACATGATGAATTATTTGTTAAAATATAGAGATACAAGAATCGGAGCCTTGGCAATGGATTTCTTGATCTATTCAAATACTGCCTTCCCTTCATTGTTCCATTTTAAGTTTTCTTGTGGTTTCATCATGGAAGTGATGTGCTTCGTCAACTCAGCAAACTCAGGCACAAAACGAAAAAGAAAGTTCACCTTTCAAAATAATGAATGAAATCCTTTCTTGCTTGTGGGCGGGGATAATGCTTGAATGGATCTAATCTTCTCAAGATCAATGTGTGCTCCATGTTTGTTCATGATGTGCCCCAATAACTTGCCTTCTATGACTCCAAAAATGCACTTTTTTAGATTTAGTGATATGTCATGTTTCCTACACCTTGCAAGTGCATGTTCCAAGTGATAGATATGATCTCCCCTCTTCTTTAAAAATAATGTGAGATCATCAAGATATATGACAATGTAATGCTTCATATCTTTTGAAGGCCAAATCCATCACCCTTTGGAATGTAGCTCCTGCATTGATTAGGCCAAAAGGCATTGTACTATCGGAAAAAGTACCCCAAGGTGTTGTAATGGTTGTCTTGGTGCGGTCCTTATCTGCCACTTTGATTTTATTATATCCTGATAATCCATCAAGTAATGAAAGCATTTCAAATCCAGTGATTTCTTGCAGGATATGGTCCATGATAGGAAGAGGATAATTGTCCTTTAGTGATTTCTGGTTCAGGTTGCGAAAATCTACACATATCCTTATTTCACCATTATTCTTCCGTACTGGCACAATGTTAGCCACCCATGTTGAATGGTGGATAGGAAATATGATCCTTGCATTAAGCATCTTCGTTAAATCCTCCTCAATGGTATCAGAAATCTTTGGGTTGTACGGCCTTTGTTTCTACCTAAAGGGCTTAACACCCTTCTTCAAAGGAATTGAGTGATGCATTTCCTTTGGCTGGAAGGATTTGAGTTCATCATAATAGTAGGCCAAGACATCTGAGTATTTCTTGAGTAATGCAACAAACCTTCTTTTTTCTTTAGGTGAGAAACATTTTCCAATATTGACTATCCTTGGTTCCTCCGGGGTACCAATATTTTCTTTATCAAAATAAGCTAGGCACTGAGAAGATTTCTTTTATTTCTCTTGAATGAATCTGTCATGTTTGTCAAAGAGGTATTCTAAAGAGACTAGGCCTTTGGGAATTTTGTTTCCTTTTAATTTTATTACTCCCTCATCATTGATCCCTTCAATTCATTCTTTCCCTTCTTTGGGGATTGCTTCTCGGTCTAAATTTTCACCTCCTTCGAAGAAGAGATTATTGAAATTATCCCTTTGCTCTAAAAAGGCTAGAATTTCGTTATCATCATTGAATATTTTCCAATGATTTACATTATCTGGTACACTAGGCCTGAATACCATTTCAATGGTCACTTTGTCTTTACCAAAAGAAGGATGAGGTGTCACTAGGGAAGCTGACACTGCAAGACAATTAGCCTTTTCATTTTGTTCCCCTTGGAATAGCTTCAATGGAAAATGCATCAAAATATTCAATGCAGTCCCATACTTTGTTTTTGTAATGCCAAAGTCTTGGATTCTTCACCTGATATTGTTGGCGGACCTACTTTACTACAACCTGTGCATCACCTCAGTATCTCAGTTTCTTGATTCCCATGTCCCCTACTGCACTCATGCCTAATATTAGTGCTTCATACTCTGCATTGTTACTTGTATTATCAAATTACATCTTGTAGGAAAACGGGTACAACTCATTGGAAGAAGAGTACAATAGTACACCAGCTCCTGAGCCCACACTAGAATGACTACCATCAAATTCTATTGTCCAAATTTGATCTTCCTCTTCCTCCATGAGAAGTGGCAAGTTATCCTCTTTTTTTGATGTGAGGAAGTAGTTTCCTAGCCCATAATCTTTAAAGAGAATTAGTTACAGATGACCAATCCATTTTTATCTCTCCACCCAGGTTTCTGCAGAAACTCCTACTCCATAGCATACCAAAGGATGCTGGGATGTCTGCTACTAGTATGGTTAGGAGCACCTTCTTGTCTGGAAAATCAGCTAGTGATACCAGTGCATCTTTGATTCTTCCTACCAATGGAACTTATTTGGATTCCATTGAGTAGCAAGTGCCATTTACCCGGGTCAAGGTGAGGCCTAGAGCATTTACAAATTTTTTTGGCCTCACATTGTCTGAGGCTTTGGAATCTATGATACAATTATTTAGTTGGAAGCCTTTAAGGAGGAGTGACAAGAAGAAAGGTTCAACACTGTTGGTTTTGGAGGCACTAAGGGCTAGCATGTTTTGGGAAGGTGGTGTGGATGGTGTGGGAAGTAATCCTTTAGAATTAGGACTCGAGGACACAGGGTTACCACCATGAACTGTATTAATGAATCTGTCAAACTAGGCAGGGTGTGCTTGTAGGTATTCTATTTCTGAGAGCTACACTTTGGTTTTTATTACATGTTCCACAAAGTCAAATGGGGTTATGGTGAGCGAGGAAGACGTTCTTGAAATAGAGGAAGATTTAAATGGTAGAGGCTTTGCTACTTTTGGTGTTGAATTCTCCTTTTCTGGTGTAGCAATTGGCTTAGAAGGGGGTGAGGGTGTAGCTTTTGTTTGAACCTTAGATGTTTTTTGTAGGAACAACATTTAAAGGAGAATTTTTCTTAGCAACTTTTGAGCTGGGAGAATAATTAGATGACTTACTTGGCATAGTAGCATGATCCCTAACAACCAATGAGTCTAGTTTTTCTTTGGCCGACTCCATATAAGGTGGTAATGGTGATCCTCTATTGATGATTTTATTTTGTGTGACCTCTAGGGGAGAATCTTATTTATTATTCTTATCCTTTACTGCAGCCATTGAGGATGAAGCACCTTTCCTGGATTGTGCACAAGTGAAAATAACACATGAGAAACTTGGAGCTTCTTCATCATTCTCATCTTCATCATCAATGTACTCAATTAGGCCATTTTGCATATCAACTTCCTCGACCTCAAGATAGTTTTCATAGTCTTCCATATTTTCTTCTTCAGTTTCATCAATTTCTACTTCCTCCTTCGACTCTTTGGTGTCACAGATGGCATTGATTGGTGGTGCTTCAAGAGAAAGCCGACAAGGAGGTGGAGCAATCCTTGGCCTATATGGAGGGTTTGGTTTCCTTGAAGCATTCCACATTGTGATCTGAGATAGATTCTTCTTCAAGGAAACCAAGTCATTTTCCATTTTTTGGAACATTGGATCTGTGGTGAAAGAGTTTGAATTCTAACCCTTTTACTTTCCATTGGGGAATTTCACCTTTTCAAACAAGATTATATCATCATTGGTTTCTATTACATGGTCTTGAGCTTCCCTTAAGGTTCTTGGTTGGGTTCTTCTAAGGAATAAATCTACTTCTGATGGCAAGTCACTGATGAAAAATCTCTTCAAATTATTTTCAAGAGGCACCACATCTTCAAGGATTCTTCTTATCACTCTGTTATATTCTTGCTATGAACTCCCTCATTAACTTAGAGGTTTCTTTCTTCATTTGTACCAATTAGACCAGAAGATCCTGACAATATTTTGTTCTCTTGAACCTATGTTCGAATGCACTTCTTATATTCTCCCAAGAGGTGACAGACCTCAGTGCTAGCATGTAGAACCATTTTGTAGCTTTCTCTTGAAGTGAATCCACAAAGAGTCAGACTGAAACATCTTCATCCTCAACACCCAACAAACTGCAAGCAGTGATAAATGCTACTACATGATCTTTAGGGAGTTGAGAACCATCCCCTCTAAATTTTGGGAAGTTTTTCCTCGAGCCTCTCGGTAGCTCATGGAGTGGTTGAGCAAGAGCCAGTGGACCGGTGTTTCCTCCACATGGTACATTAGGATTACAGGCCTTATGATCACATTCACACTCATGATCACGATCCCCCATTATATTTATGTTTCTAGCTTCTAACCTTGCTAAGGGTATGGCTTCTACTACTACTCTTCTATCTTCCTCGGTTTGAAGTCTCTCGATTTCTTTGAGTTGAGCTCTTATTTCTTCGTGAGATCTCGCCTCTCTTTCTCTAGCTTCTTCTTAGGTCTTCACGTTAGTGAAGTCTACAAGGTTCTCGTTGATGTATGAAAATTCACCATCTAAAGGATTGGCAACACTCAGGTTCCCAACGTGACCGGCTGCTTGAAAAGGAAGCCTCTGGATTCCGAGTAGCTCTTGTCTCCTTTGAAGTTCCTCAAAAATGGGATCAGTTTGTCCTCCTTGTCTATGTTTTCAGGTGAATCTTCTATCGACCTACTTGAAAATATATGCTCTTCTTTGCGGTGATGGAATTTTTATTTTCCTCTCCAATTCTGCAATATGTTCTTCTTCAAGGTCCAGAATTCTCGTGGAAATGAAGTAGTGATTGGCACTTTTTCTATTATGCCATATTGCTTCCCTCAAATATGAAGCAGCGTCTTCTTAGATATGGAAGATAAATTCAGTTCTTTCAACATGAGGGTTTCTTGGAATAGCCATGATTTCAATCCATGTGGCTCATATAGCCATTTAAATTCTAGAATTTTTTCTCTTTTTTGAATTTTTAATTTTCTGACCTTGCAGTCATATTTAGGTGCAGATGTTGCTAAATCTACCCCACAGTGGGTGCCAAAAACTATTGGCGAGGGAATTTTTTAGGTGGAAAAATTTGTGAATTCATTGTCAATGCTCTGGGAATCTAATTCCCTCTACTTAACCGGTGTAGCTACCGTATATGCATGCGTGAGTAAATGTGGATTTTTTTGGTGGCCTTTCGGCCGGGGATCCAATAGGAGCACTCCAGCGACCCTGTGGCAAAGTTAGCAATCTATTGCTAGGGAATATTTTGTCTGAAAGTGGAAAAAGGAGTGAGAAATGAGATAGGGAAACTAATGTTGTAGGTAGGAAATCAGATTCCTGCACACATTAGTTAGAAACTTTAACACATGTAGTTATGAGAAGAAAATAACCCTGCAAATGGAAAAAAGACAAGATAAGATTATGAACTCAAAGTTTCTAAAATATCCTCATCAAAGAGGTTAAAAACTCCTTGTATTGATGCTTAAATAGAAGTTGTACATAATGTGGGAATGGAACAAATTTGAGAGTGGAGGAAATTAGAGGAAAAATGTCTATTTCCTTTGCTTTCTCCAGGTACAATACACTCTCGAGTCTAGAAGATAAATCAAAAACCCCTTAGAATGGTGTGAAGAAGCTATTAAATATATTGCAAGAAATGGTTACAACTTATTCTTTGTTATAAAGAAATGGTTTACAATCTTTTCAATCCTTTGCATCCATTTAGATTCTTGATTCGCGAAGAAACAAAAATGGCAAGAAAAACTAGACTTTCCATAATGGAGCCATTACACTCATTTTGTAACTTTGAATTTGAACCATTCATCTTGCCTTTGAAACTTTAAACCAGAGTCATCCACGTGGGAGAAATTTACTAGAGAGGGCATGGAGGATGCCTTTTGCATTTTGTGACTTTTGGAGAAATGGCATTTTGGAACATTTTGGCCCACTCTCCTGCTTTTGATATGGTTTTGACAGATGGCCTTACTTGAGTGGAGATAGAATTACGGGTCACTTTTATAATTTTACCTTTTTTCAATGCGGGCTCAAAAACACAAATTGCTTCGCCGACCTGCCTCCTCACTTTGACCTTTTGATGCAGGCTTAATATTTGAATTTTTACCAGGTGTGGGTGGGGTTACGGGTCACTGTTTAACTTTAAGCCCCTTTAAAGAAAAATTCTCAAAACCTCAAAGTTCTCCGCTGACTTGCTTCCCCACTTTGACTTTTAATGCGGGCTCAACATTTAACTTTTTCCTCATAGTATGATCAGAGCTGCGGGTCACTTTATGACTTTTAAACCTTTTTAAAAAAGGATTAAAAAAACACAAATTGCTCTGCTAGCCCACCTCCAATTATATATGTCCACATACCCATGGATAATGGGGTTAAAATTTGATGGGGAAGACAACACCTGTCATTCACGACTATGGAAAAAATGTAGAGAAGAAGAAAACTCCACCATTTCGCACCTGATTTTCAAATTTCTTTTGCAAACCAAGGGATTGAAAACAATACAAGGTTCAATGATCCATGGCCATATAAAGATTGAAAATTTCATTCAAATGAGGACAACAATAAATTTTTCACGTTTCTAGATAAGAACACTGAAAATTTATCGAAAAATACAGACTGGAGAGTTTAAACAACTTCAAAGCATGAATTTATCTATCTTTTCAGACTTTCAACTTTACTTGAAAACTTGCGGAGGGGGTGAGCTCAAATTTTTTGAATTTTACCTAAAAAATGAGGGGGGTATTTTGAGGGGGACAACAGGATCCTAAAAGACACAATGGTGTCTCATCAAGAGCAGATATTAGTGGAAGAAGTGTCCTCAAAGTTTAGATCAGAAGAGAGAGGATGAAGAAATTTTGGAGGTGCCCAAGAAGGCTTAGCACCTATTCAAGACCTTCTTTTAGGTCATTATGGTACATGTATACCTTCATTTATGCTTCTTAAGGCTATGTCAATGCATATGAAGCATTGAAGAGAGGGGGATCTATTTGAGTCAAAATGTTGCTCCTCCATAAGGTCAAGGTATGTCATTCTATAATGTTACTCATGGTCTTTTTGGTTCATGATGGTTGTCATTGTGTGAGACATCTTGATCTCAGTCTTATGGTCATTCAATATACATGTATGAAGTCATTATGGTCTGTGTTTGCATAATCATGGTGTATAGATGGTCTGCATTAACTATGTATGTTCGTGAGTCCCTTTGATATGTCATATGAAGTGTATAAGTGGTTTATAACTCATATAGAGTGTACTCACAGTATTTTTGTCAAATCTTGATAGTGATGAATGTGTCTAAGATATGTAAAGAGAATAGTGTCTTATCAATGTATTATTAGTTTCTTAAGGTTAGTTATGTGTTGTAATGGATTACACTCAATGTTTCCATGTTTAAATTGTGTCTATGGAGATATGAATGTGTCATGGAAGTAGTATAAGGTCATAAAGAGTTTTAATATACAAGTTTTGTCATCCTGGGTTGTTTGAGTATGAATCTTGGTCTGTATGTCCATTGGTATAAAGATTCACTAAGTCCTATGTCTTGAGTCTTAATTTTTGGTTCTCGAAAAATGTGCATGAAAAATTCTCTTGTTCCATCATGAAGGTTGATCTAATATTTTAGTGTGAAGAAGAAGATTTGTGTAGTGTGTTCTTAAAGGCTAAACAAGAAAAAATCAGGAAAGTTTTAAGTATGAAATATGGCATTCTTTCTCCTTAATCATTAAAAGTGATTTTTAGAATGTTAAAAGGTGTATTTATAGTGTCTATGTTCAATATTGAGATAAAAAGGAGAAAAATAATGCATTTTTGGTACTGGTCTACCCTAGATAGTGCTTCTGAGCAGCGTGGATGGAAACTAAGATTTGGAGGATAAAATGATGGTATTTGGGGCTAAAATTTTGTGCATATCATCCTCACAAGGAGGAATAAAGGATTAAATTAGTATGAATTCATATGAATGTATACTTTTTAGGAAGTTCTGACAGTTGATGTATTGATTGTGATTGCACTAAAAAGACCTAATTTGAGATGAGTATGTTACAATCTGAGAAAAAATTTCTTCTAGAACATGGTTAAATAATATTGATGGAGATAATGTTTCCAAATGGGTATTCAAAATAGGTATGATATTTTTGTGAAAGTGGACACACAAAATGTTAGGAGTGATTTCACTTTATTTAAGGACTGGTTAATTGTGTATCAACATTTGGTGAATTAAAGAAGGTACAATGAATATTATCATGTTTTCTTAGTGCTTATATAACATAAATGATAATGTGGAAGTCTTACAAAGTGATAGTTGGTCATAATAAGGTCAAATTGTTTGAATGTTTTTATCATGAGCATTGTGATCTATGAATTGTTTAGGTATATGCTAATAAGTCACAGTCTCATGTCTTCAGAATTACTTCAAGGTTCATGTATGGGAATAATGCTCTTGAGGGTGTGTTATGAGTAAGAAATGGTTTTTCCTCATACATAATTTCATTTGATGAAGATTTTTTGTGATGGAGTGTAGAAAAAAGTATGTAGTATCGAAGAAAATGTATGCTATGGGTCAGTATTGGGCATATACAGATATATTTGACTAATTTTCCTCATTTATGATGGAGAAGAAGACTTAATAAACATTATTATGTTGTTGTGAGTATGTTATTGGTCCTCATGAGTTGAAAAATATGTTTCCAAGTGCATTAGTATGACAATTTCTTCACAAATTATGACCATAGTTAGAAAGAATCATGTTTTTGTGATCTTAAATGTTGTAATTATGCATCTACATGCATGAAAATGTGTTTGCAACATGTTTTGATATGTTTGAGCTTAAAGGAGTTGATTTATGTATGCAGAAGGATTATGATCCCTCATGGTGTAAGGAAGTTAATATTAAACTGGTAAAAATTTTTTTGACTCATTTGTTGTTCCATGTAAGAGATGGTTTGCTATAGGTGCAGAGTTCATGAAAAAGGCAGAGTATGGTGGTTTTAATCATATATGATTTTGTGTAGTGAGTTCATTTTGAAAAATTATATTGATCCTTGACTTGACCTTATGTTGATGGCAAGAAAAAGTATATAGTTGACTTGGCTTATGAAGAATTTGTTTGGCATGGAGTCTAGAGTGCTACAGTGGTTTGAGAAGATGCACTCTTAGGCCTGTAGGTATCTATTGAGGTATGATGAAAGTCTAGGTAAAGATATTAAGTGTTCTTCTTAGCTCCATAAGGACCAACTTGATGATGAAGGTATAGAGAAGTGGGTCTCTCAGCTTAAGTTTATTACGCTGAGCTAAAATGTTGAATCAAGACCCCAAACTAGACTGGTAGTGCTACGGTGGAAAGATGAATCACATCTGCATGTGAGTGAAGGATTTGTACCTACTAGGATAGGGGGAGAGCATATTGATACTTCTTGAAGGTTATTTGTGTAGTTATTGAGATTCAAGAGTATGATTCTTATAGCTTGGAGGTGATTTAATGATATGATGGTTCACAGTGGTATATGTTATACAAGAAAATGATCCTAAGGGAATGAAAATGTTTCTAAGGTATGTATGAGCTCTTCATATCAGGGGGAGTTTGCGTGTATGCTTTAAGAATCTGACATAGTGTTTCTCAAGGAAATAGAGGTATGTGTTGGGTATCTAATCTTGCATTGATAAATTTTGATCCTTGAATGTATGTTCTCGATCAATTATGACCATTATGGACTAAGTAAAAGTTTTCAAGATGAATTTTAGCCAAGTTAGCATGGTGTGTTGCTCAATTTTGTGCTTGTGAGCTAGAATTAGAAGCCTTAAGTTCAGGGGGAGCTATGAGTTGCATGGTCAAGTCATGTATGAGGTTTTAGAACTTGTCAGATTTTGTCTTAAATGCACTAAAATGATTGTTTAGGGACATGAGTCCTTGTGCTTGAATGATGATAAGAATAGTAGGTGACAAGCTTGTATTATGACTAGACAAGATGGATTCTGGTCAAGAAATATGGAGTGATGTTTTGATATGATATTTCATGACTTTTTGGCATGTTTAAGGTGTAAATGGATCATATTACAGGTTGATACAATGTTTCCATAAAGGGAAAAATAAGGTAGAGTTTTAAAAGAGCTTCATTTGCATGCCTATAAGGTGAAAATGATGTTTTGGCTCCTAACAAGGTATGATAATTATTCTTTATGCTTTATAGATGATGTTCAAATGTTGTAGATGTTTAGCCCAGGGGGAGCATGGCAGTTGCATGCTTGAAATGAAGGCAAAAATCAGGTTTGAGTGAATTTTCAAGGTTTTGAGCTTAGTTGAGATCTTTGGTTGATGTTTCTAACCAAAACATGATGCTATGAAGCTGAGGTAGGTGAAGAATATGATACTACACATATGCCTTTGTCATTAATGTAAAAAGAGGGAGAAGTTCAGGTAGTTTTCCATTAATGAAAAAGGGAGAGATTGTTGGCGTGTGGTTCTATACATGTTTTCATTGATGCAAAACCATAATAATTACAAATTAGATGATGGAGCATGGTCAAATAATGCTTTGGATGATGTTAACATGATGATTCAAATGTGTACTTGATGATATAGTGAGATTTAGTGGGGAATGCTTGCTCTTGCAATCCCATTTATGATGGAATGAGATTCTTGGATGCTTGAGAAGCATGTTGGCATGATGGATAATAGGTTTTGAGAGTTCTTGAGCATTTACAATAGTGGCATGGTGTAGATACAGGTGATTGGCTGTGTTATAGGCGCTCATTTGGAACATACATGGTTGCTAAGAGGTATGAGATTGATATTTAGAGTTGTATGAGCTCATTGATTCTTGTATTCAAGTATATAAAGGTGTATCAAGTATGTTTGGGCCATTTTCAGTGGTTTCATTATGAGTTATAACATTCATTCAATTAAACCTAGCTTCTATAGTACGAAACCTTAAGGGATTGCTATACAAGTATCAATTTATGGAGAGTTTGAGGTATGGTAATGACATTCTAATGATTGGAGAAGTTTATATGATGTGTTATTATGCTTTGGGAAAACTTTCAGGTTTCCATAATGAGAATTTTGCAAGTTATGATAGTTTTTGTGAGATAAGGTCAAAATATAGTGTAATTCGAGATCGAGTTGGCACTTCTGATGCTCACCCTAAAGTGTGTGATTTTCATGGGAACTTGTGGATTTCAGGGATTTTTATATGATGAGTCTAGAAAGTTTTAAAAAAATAATCAGGTCATTTCATTGTCAAGTTTTTATGAATGAATGTTAGGAAGATAAAGTAGTCTAAAACCCTAGCTAAACCCTAGCTAGGAGCAATTTACAGAAGAAGAGGTATAATGAACTAGTTTTGATTGATTCATCAAAAGTGATGACTAGAAGATGTAGAGGACTCTCTTATCTTTCCATAAATATATGGTAGAGGCCATGATGATGAGTGGGCCCCACTCAAATATGTTAGTTTCTCAAGAAGAATGTTTTGGGATAAGGTTGTCCAAATGAGGTATGAGCTAAATTGATATTATGGAATGTATGTGAGATGATATTGATTTTTTTGTCTCTTGTTTTTGCATGGGAAAAATTCACTCGAAAATAGGAAAACCATACCATAGTGTCAAAAATGTTCAAAGCCATACCTTCCCAAGACACCCCTAGGTCAATCCATCATGGACACTAGTCCTATCCCATCAGTTAAATGATCCCCAAGTGGTTGTCATCAGCCCCCTAGGTGATATAGGATCTTCTGGAACATTCAAGCAGTATTGGGAAGGGTTACCATCAGCCTTCCTAAGACTAGTGTATAATTCTCGAAGCAGATCAAGAGGAAAAGATCCACCATAGATGAGTATTCAAGTTCTAGAAACACAAAGGATATTATTTTTGAAGATTCGGGGAAGTTTTGGATGGTTTTGAGCCGATTGACTAGAAGTGGGATTTTGGGCCTAAAGGAGCATGCATCGTGAAAGAGGACCTAAAATTCAAAGCAAGAATATGAGAGCTCCATAGAAATTTGAAAGACAAAAAAATACCTATGCAAATAATTTTCAATGCTCTACATGCTGGAAAGGATGAGACTTCTTTAAAATTCACACACTGTTCTAAGCAACTCATTCTTCTGGTGCACAAAAAATAATCTCAAGAAATAAGGAACCATTTGGAGGTGTTGCATTAAAAATTTTATCTTAGGAACATCACCATTGGCTTTAGAATGTCATTTTCAGGTGAAATAATATAAAATTTCACCCAAAAAATCATCAAAGAGCTCGAGATATCATCTTTGCAAGTTGGCTCCCAAGGTATGCTATTTGGTACTTAGTGAAATTTCCAAGGGACATGTGGTAGCTTGTGGTGAAGGCACATTTTCATGTTCCCTTTCTCCCTTTTTCAAAGGGAAATTAGGTGAAAAAATTTCATCCCAATCCCATTAAGATTTATGGTCACCCATATGACCCAAGAACCACCTCTCTCAGCCCCCATGTGCTTTGTTTTAGCCCCCCCCAAGTTGCACAACAAATGAAGATGTGAAAAATGGCATGCCCATGATGAAGGGGAATTTAATGTACCATTTTCACCTTTTGAAAATGGATTAAATGGAAATAAAATTGTGTCCCATCCCTCTCTCTCTCATTAGCAAGTTATATATGTCAACAATTAGTCATTTTTCCACCATTTTTCCCACACACCTCCATATGCTGCCGGAATGATGGAATTTTTTTTTCATGAACTGTATCTAATTTTTTTACATTCATATAACCTAATTTAATCCACCATACAAATACAAAAAAATAACAAAAATAATAGATCAAAACAGTGGGAAAATGAATATTTTGTCCAGAAAACCCTCGAAGTCACCCGTAGAAGATTTGTTCATATCTCTCAAAATAATTAACGGATCGAGATGTCATTTGTTGAAATCACTTATTTTTCTAAATGACATAAGGATACATGTTAAATATTTCACAAACACTCCCCGTATTTTTTTACAGCAAGCAAACCCTTGTTTCCCTGTAGCAAAAATTAAAATTTTAAAATCTCTCAAACTGACGATCGGGTGAAGATGAAATTCTAGAGGAGAACTATTGGGAAAAAACCCATATCAAAAAAATTTGTTTCATCACAAACCATCCACTAGAGACCCAATTTTCAAAAATATTAAGTCTTCCTACATGGGTATTGGTTATTCTTGGCAAGCTAATACCAGAAGTAGTTGTGGTGAAGGTGATGTACACAAGATATATTTGGAAGGTCAGAGCAGTATCCTAGTGCTAGAAATAGTGGAATTCATCACTTAATAAAAATAGGAAGTATTCCATATGGGTGCCTACATTTTTTAGTAATTCATCCCAAAGGAGAAGTCAAAGAAAGAACAATGTCCATATGGGGAGTAATAAAATCAAATCATTGGTACAGTCAATCCGGGAAAAAATCACCACTTACTAAATATAGTAAGTTGTCTTGTAGTCACTCGCTATAAATAGTAATTCATTCCAAAAGGTAGATTTCATAAAAGGATTAAATAGATGGGTAATCATTCAGGTCAATATCACCATTTGGGGTCCAGAAAGACAAATTCTTACTCTTACTAAAAACGTTAAGTTGCACTCTCTAAGTATAGTAAGTTTCAAGGTACCATGAAATTCAAGTTTACATAATGGGAATTGTCACTATCACCAATGGTTCCTTCATGAGTGTTTATTTCCTATCTCTTCAATGTACCATATTTTTCAGTGGATCATGGTAGTGTCAAAAGGGATCATCGTAAGCATTTCTCACAGGTCATTCGGAATCCATCCCAAGAGATCTCGACAATGTCTTTCGACACTCTAACAATATATCTCCACAACCTATATTGTAATATTGTTTATAAAAATATTAATATTAAATATTAACTAACCACCCAAACTATAATGTAAACATTAATTTCCTAACATTCCCCCCCTTAACGTTTACATGGTAGTAAAATAAATTTCACACTTCCTCTACTTCCTACCGCCTATGCTTGCTCATGATCTTGGTTAAAAACTTGAACTAAAGGTAGAAAAAGGAACGCATCAACTTCTTATCAACCATGCACTGTCAAGAACACATCTGACCGACGAGGATGGGAACATGCTCAAGAATCATCTTCTTATCAACTAGTCACTCTAGGGAACACATCTGACCTAGCAGTGTGGGAACTCAAGTAGGAACACATCTGAACAAACTTTAATGGTTTTCTAGAGGCTAACCAAAAACCTATGTATGAACAGGAACACATCTAACTATTCAACCTCTTCAAGACTCATGAGGTTGAATTTCACTTTGTTATCTATTCTTCACTATGTTATTACATTGGGGAATTATGTAGGAATAGCCACATACACACGTGACCATGAATGAACTTTTTTTCTTATTTTTCAATCCACACTGAAAAGCTAAAAATTGCACACTAGAAACTGGAAACATGAACGCACTACAAAACATGTACTATGAAATTGAAACACACAACTGAAAGTAAACTCAAACCAAAAAATGCCACCACAGCTCCATGTGGACCTATCATTGGTGACTGACGAGAGGTCGTTGGTTGTCCTCCATCCTCTGATGCCTCTATCCTCCAGTTGGTGCTACTTAGCTCATTTGAAGTTGTCTTTAAGACTTATTTGAATATGCCCCCCCTCAATTTCAACTTGAATGTCGGGTTACACTAAAAATGCATCTAGTTGACATGCATGTAATTTTTGTTAACAATATTTGACACTAAAACAACAATTTAACTATTTATATTGACATGATATGACTTGACGATACAAAAATGGCCCAACAATCTAAATAACTCTAAAATTTACACTAAGTACTATGGACTTCAAGTCATATTGATTTTATAAAATACCCTAGATCTTTAGGCTTCAAGATTTAACATCCAATGCATAGTAGTAACACTCCTAAATAAATAACCATGACAAATATAATGAAATAATCTAAAAGCTAATAGAAATTATATACTCACAATTTTAAATTTGACTTATAAGACATGAAGTATTTTAATTTCAAACCTATCGACAAAAAAATCACTAAACAAATGGACTATATGAATTAAATGCACTAACTTGGATGACTTACATGAAGACATGACAATACTTGTCTCACATATTTGATGCAAAAAAACCACGTATTTCTCCATCCATTAATTAGGAATAACTCCACGTCTTGGCAATTTCGAAAGGGATACCTTTTCCAATAAGACCTTGATGTTCAACTTACCACATTTTGATAGTTAAGAATAACTCCATGTCTTGGGAATCTCCACAAATATCTCACCTAAATAAAAAAATGATCGATGATATATTGTTATAACAATATATCTCCACAACCTTTATCGTAATATTTTTAATAACAATATTACTATTAAATTAACTAACCACCCAAACTATAATGTAAACATTAATTTCCTGACAAATTAATGGTTTGGATTCATGTGTATCATGTGCAAGGTGGAGATTGTGATCATCAACGAAATGTTCCATTCAACTTAGTAGGGTGGTCATGTTGTAAAGGACCTGACAGGGTCAGTTTTGAGCTCTTATCTCTTTGGAAAGGATCTTCATGAGTGGTGTTCGTGGTCACCGCTGAAGTCATTCAACAATGTTTTTAAACACTTAACCCAAGGTGTCAGTGGACCATCTGAAGGAGTTTTCTTGGGGTACAAAGAGTTCAGGGATTCATAGTTCATCACAATGGAGCATTTCATCAGGTCATCTAGTGAGGATCAGTCATTTGACAGGAGTGACTTCTTATTCAGCATGATCCTTCCTCTTTCTTCTTCTTCTTCTCTCTCTCTCTCTCTCTCTCTCTCTCTCTCTTCTCTCTCATCCTCACAAATTTCTCTCTCTTCATTGATGTAATTCTTCATTTAGGGGTGCACTTTATCATATTTCCTTAATGAAATTAAAAAAGCAAATTTATGTTTTTAATGTAAAAGACACCTTTATGTTATAAAAAAGGACTTAATATTTTCCTAGGAAGTTAAAAAGTTTTAAGTTGCACGAGGACATATTAAAATTCATTGGGGGGTTGATGAAGAGTCATCTCTCTTATTATAAAATGAAAAGACTTCCCCTTTTCAAAAGGTTGCTGATTTTTTTTTTTTTTGAATTCCTGAGAGAGCCTTTTTCTACTTGTGGAAGAACAAAGAGTTATCTAATTTTCTTCTGTTTTCCCCCTCACTATTTTTCCTCCATTCTCATACTATGTACAACTTTAATTGAAATGATAATTAATGAAGAATTTTCCATTTTCCAAGGCATATGAATTTGTGCATCTTTGTATGTATGGTTTCCTCTAGATAATAGCATGGAATTTTTGGTTGTTTCTTCTCATAAATTTATGTTTTGAAATTTTTAACTAGTGTGTGTAGGAATCTGAGTTTCTAACTGCAACATTAGTTCTCCTATATTTTAATCTCACTCCCTTTCCCGATATCCAGAAAGTCTTCTCTAGCAAGTATTTTCTAGATTTTCCACAGGGTCAGTGGAGTGCCCTTGTGTGATCGGCCACCACAAGGCCACCAGGAAAAACCCACCTTTTTATTAACAATACAAATACATAAGTTGTACCATCTATGTAGAGGAACTTCGATTCCCAGAGAATTAACAAGAAAACCATAGATTTTTCCAAACGAATTTTTTTATTTCCAACATATTTCCATGGAGATTTCAAGACATGTTTATGTAGGTACATGGTCAAATGAGGTCCATTTAGGTTGATTTTTCAAAGGACAATTTTGAGTCCTTAAAAAACATTGTTAAGTAAAGTCAGCATAACTGGAGATACAGGGGGAATTTTTAGATGATTCAATTTTTTTTAGAAAGATGATTCAGAGATATTTCTAGTGATATTAGTTTGTCTCATAATAAGTAGTTTTTTTTTAAGTTTCAAGGTCAATCTTTTGATAAGGTTATTTCCAGTGCAGGATAGGATGTTATTTTTTGAAAATTTTGAGTTGATTAAAGCACGAGATGGAATATATAATCATTTCTATCACTTAGAATGTGAAGAGGCATGAATTTGGCATCTAATTAATCCATGTAGAGGTCTTTATTGTTCTTAGAAATGCTTTTATGAGCTAATATTTGAAAACAAATTTTTTAGTAGGTTTATTTAGTGAAGACAAAAGTGTATGTGGTTTGAGTAGGTGGTTGATTCAAGGATTCTAACTTTCTTAAAAAAATTCTACAGGTTCTAGAAAATCCCATCAAGTGGTCACATGGCATGGTTGGGTTTAGTTTAAGTAATTTGGTGGCATAATTAAGTTTTCAGGGTGCTGAAAGCTATAGGAAACAACATTTTTGAGAAATACAAAGAGTACATGGCCAAATAAATGAAGTAATTTGATTGGTTGAGATACATTTCAACCATGTATGAATTTTAAATGATATTATACTCATGTGTAATGATTTATGGGTTATGAATAAGTATGGATTTGATGTAAGGGCATTTTTATCTTTGTGCCCATGGGGTTTTGTGCCATTCTTGGCACATGTAATGAGGTTTTTAGTTAGGATGACCTACTTGGGTAACTTTTGACTGTTGTAATTTAAATTTGGGATGTTTCATTGATGTATGGGTTAAGACAATGGAGGGAAAATGTTTTTGTTTGAATTTGAAATCAAAAGGAGCTTATAAAAGCATAGTTTTGGGTGCTTTTGCAAGCTAGTTGAGTGTGTGAAAGAAGTGCGACCTAGGGGAAGTTGTTTTTCAGGTTTTTGTGCATGAATTAAGATCAGATCAAGTGTGTGAAAGGTAAAGGAATATCAGTAATCATATGTGGAAGAGTTTAAAGCATTGAGAAGTGAAGAAAGATCTAGATTGTGCAAGTTAAGGACCTAGGGTTTGAGAAAGGGTTTGGAAGAGTTTAGAGATGAATATTTGGATCACTATCAGCTATGGTATCAACATATTTTTAGTGTTAATAATTTATCAAAATCTTGTGTGATGAGTCATATTTATGAAAGTCTCTTGTCCTGTGTAATATCAACAAGGGTTTATGAGTTGGTGCTCCTTATGGAGTTGGTACCTCACTAAAGAAATATTTTGTGATGTGTAATATTCTCTTGAGTATTTTTGTGTGTAAAACAAAATTTTTAGTGGGTTTTATTTCCCTTGAGGGTTTCCCACTTACATATTGTGTTATGGTGTTACTTATCTTGATCTTGGTTTATTGAATGAATGTTGTATGTTATTGTGTACACATTAATGGATGGATAATTGAATAATGGTTTATGTGAGTGATCTGAAATTGAAGTTGAATTTATAAGGACTGATTCACCCCCCTCTCAGTCCATTGTTATTCCAAAAATTTTCACAAGAATTTCGATCATGGAGATAATTACATGGGAAACACCATTCAACTCCTTAAATCATATTGTTTTTTATACAGACAATAAAGTTTGTTAAACTAGGAGTATGTGTGTGTTGTGGAGGTAGTAATGTTCAAAGAGGAAAGTTAGGATTTGTACCTTGAAAAATATTTTTATGGTAATTTTTCCCATTCCCCTAATTTGGATAGTAATTCATTTGATGATACCCTTGAATTTGATTTTGGTAGGGCCTAAAAGCTTGGGTTTGTTGTTTTTTGGGGTAAAATATCTCATTTGACATATTCTTGATCAATGCTTTGAGATCATCTATCTCATTAGAAGAATTAGATGTAGGCTAGATGAAATAGCTTTGGACTCAGGGATTGGGGCAAGAGAAGGTAAAATTTTCTGGGGAAGTTATGGGAAAAGAGGAGTTGGGGGTCTAGGGGCTATTTTTCCAGCTTGAATCAAACAATTCTCAGCCTGAACAACTATCTCATAAGCAACACGTAATGTTATAACTCCAATTGATTGAATCATTACTATAATATTAGAATTAAGATCTCTCAAAAAATATAAAAAATGCACCTTAAGGAGATGGCTTGAGGAGGAATGGGATTCTTACTCATGTCTTTTGAAATTTGAAGTTGAAGTTCATCTTCAACTCACAATGGGCCCTTTTGATATTTGTTAATTTCTCTAATAAAGATATAATATTGACCTTTTCTCCAAAATATTTACAAATCTACTACCCAAGATTATCCCAGGTATGAATAGAATCAAGCTACAAACTTCTACACCACTGTACTAATTTTCGTTTGAAAGATGAGGCCAAGAGCCTAACTGCCACATCATCTTCAGTAATAAGATGAAATGAGAAAAAAATATCAATATTTGAGATGCACGCAATAGGCGTAGTTAAATATTCACTAGTAAAAAATGGAATTCTCTTTAGGGTAGATATTGCTACGTCATTTTGGGAATTCAAGGCCAAGGGGATGCTACCATTAAAGGTCACAAAAGTTTGATTTATTTGATGGGCCATGAATGTGATGGGTCTTAAAACCTTAGAAGAAAACAAGAAAGGCCTACAAGGAGGACGAGTAGATATAAATCTATTAGGAGGTGAAGGTGGCCTTTGAATTGATTTTCCTCTTCTTCTTCTCCTTGGTGATAGTTTTAAGTATTCAAAAGGATCTCCACTTACTATCCTTTGTATTGTTTGAACTCTTCTCATGAAATTGAAACAAATGATTGCTAAAACCAGTATATTTGAATTTAGGAGTCTTCGGATGTGTTACTTGTTTCCTCCAAATGAAAATTTCACTGAAACACATGCCAATCTCAATGTCAGATAAAATTAAGCTACAAATTACTCAAATGGTCAACCATTGGGCGTGTCAAAAATTGATTTCACTTGAATTAACATCCTTTGTTGAAGCTAGGCTCAGTACTTTAGTGAAACATTGAAATACCTACAAAGTGTGGAAAAATGACTCCTCTAAGGTTAATATTTAAGTGAATATGATGATTCCTTTCACTCCAATTCATTACAACTAATCTAACCAGCTCTACACTCTAATACTAACTAGTTCTAATATAAGATTTCCAAGGAACAAAGGTTCATAAAGATGAAATAATGACATAAATAAGGCGATGATCCAAAATGAAAGTGGATTATCCCCCTAAGATGAATAATGAGAGGGAAAATGCAAATCCAAGATGTTAGAAGGAAGACGCAATCAAACTTGCAATTTTACCAAACTCCGATTCTTTGTCTAAATGACACAAAGGATGGAAATAATCCAAGTATAACTCACACACAACATGTCATGAAAATAATAGAGAAGAAAGACCATAATAATATATATTAAAGAGTAGAAAAGAATCTATAAACACAAAATCACGCACTTTGAGTCATTATTTAGTCCCGGTCTCATACTACTATTCATATGGTTCTTAAGTGAAAAGAGTAATAATTAACCCATGTCTTTGGCCATTTTTGCATTGTTTTCTGTCATTTTTCCAATCTTACACCTATAATTTCCTATTCTATACTTTCATGCTACATTTTTCCTATTTCTGACTAGGGTGCCCAGTTAGAACTAGGGTGCCCTAGTCTGCTCTGGGCACCCTGATCCTTCTTTTACTTTCCTCTCACTTTTTGGGCACTTTATAGCCATTTGAGATTCTTATATCTTTAGTGGTTGGCCTTTTCAGGGTTAATTACAAAATTAAAGTAAGAGAACCATATAAATACTAAGTTATAAGACCATAATAAGGGACCAAGCACTAGACACTTACTATCACCACCTAAGGTTGCATCCATCAAAGGCATCTATAGATACATTTGTATCCATCTAGATCCATCAAAAGACACATAAGGATAGTTCATCTGCATCACACTTCATAGGATGAGATTATATTGTTTCCATGCACACATTTACTACGTTCTACATCTAGTTATTTTCTCACTACTTCACAAAGTATGACTTGTACAAGAGCAACTTAGGGCACAATCTTTACACACATACACATATACACACACTTATAACTCCATTGGGTTTGAGATGTAGTGCAACACTCAGTGATAATTCCATCCATTTGGTAGCTAAGGACAGTCTAAAATTTTCATATAAATCTTTCTTTTTTAGGGTTTTGATGCTTTTTCTAGGGTTTTGCAGTTGATTCTTCCATTACAGTTTTACTAGTGCTTCACTGAGCATACAACCACATTCACATGATAGGGAGAGAACACAAGTGAACATCCAATGACACTCTAGAGGATGGTTTTTGGCCATTTCCACATACCATAATTCCCAGATCTCATGCTAGAGCACCCATGAGGACCCCTATCCCTCTTCAGGTTCCCTGGTCTAGCCAGACAGTCCAGATCTATACTTTTACAGGCTCCTGTGCAAAGGTTTCTTCCTCTTTTTTCATCTGATCTATAATATGACATAATCCTATGACATTTGTGAATCAACTAAGGCTTTCTCAGTCCTCTAAGCACATTAGGGTTTTACACTTTATTTTTTAATCTTTCATGGGTGTATTTTAGTATATTTTTTCTTAATTTTTTTAGTTATTTTATTGCTCTTATAACATTAAGTTACACTAGGATAAATCTATTTTATTTCATCATTTTGGTGAACCCTGCTCGATCTTCACACTTTTAGGATCCTCATTATTTTCTTATCATTCTAGAATATAGTCATCATGAGTTTCTCAATCAATGATTATTTTTCACCAATCTTGATTTAAGTCATAAAGTCCAACATCTTCTTGCTAATACTCACATTCATATTGATATGCATCCTAACTCAACATATAACACATTCTTGGATAAATTTTCTCAACATGTTACTTTCCTGTCTAATCCTTGTGTTGATCTTAATACCTTTGACAATGACCTACCTTGCATATCATGATTCACATTTATAATGTGGGTATTAAACACACTTTAATTGATAATGGATATGAACTCAACTTATGTCCCATGTCCTTCATTGAGAGGCTCGATATTTTTTGCTCGTGATGTTAATCCATCTTGTCTTTTTCTTCATACATATGATGGTTCTTTTCATCTATGTGTCGGTCACATTACATTGCCTATCACTGTAGGGATAAAAATTGTTAACACTATGTTCTTTGTTATTGATTTTCTAGTCTCCTATAATTGTTTGTTTGGTAGACCATGGCTCCATGCCATGCAAGACGTCACTTCTACCATACATCATTATGTCAAATTAATACATGAAGGTATTGAATATACTATAATTCATGACTATCATGCATGCAAATATTGTGACCGAGATCCTAATAATACTCTTCCTACTCCATGTACTAATACTATAGATTATCCTCAACCAATGGAAAAACAACCTTATTTTCCATAGCTTGAAGGCTCTATTTGTGTGATAGATGTACTTTCTTCCACCCCACTACCTACAACTAATACCACTATTGCTATGATTCTTTATATGGGGCCTATATAGCATATGAACATCGATCTATTCCCTGCGCCTTCACATGCACCTCCTTCATTAACATGTCCACTATTTACATGTATGTTTTTCATGAATGATTTGAATTTGGGATCACAATCCATTTAACCCTACTTATAATGACACTATATGTACACATGAGAGATTGAATCGTATAGGAATTGATTTTGAGGATCTTTACCCTCCACCACACTCTCCTCACCTTTATTATGGGTTTATTTGCATAACTTCCACATATGGCCTACGTGTCTTTCACCTCACAGTATTTATTGCAAGTGATCATCAATCCTCACCACCTAATCTAGGAAAATCATGGCTTTATTACATTGGGGGTAACTTAGACCCTGATCAAATAGATATCTCATTTCCAATGCCATTTGGTAGCATATTCATTTGCTATAACTCCTTTCTTAGCTATACATAGAATATCACTCATTGGTATACACACGGATTTCCATTGCCACCCTTCACTGATGAGGAGTATTCCATGGGTATGTAAGACTTAAGCATCAATGGATCATTACTGATTAACCAAAAACTATTGCTTACTAAGTCTCTAATTCTTATCCATTTGACTTTGACCCTAACATCGATGACCTCTTAAATGACATTACATGATTCTATTTTTCATCATATGCACACTTGGGGGACTTAACGTCTATACTCCCCCTCTAACATCACATGACATATCATTATCTCCTCACATAATTACAAATACATCTTAGGATACAAATATACATTATCATTCCCCGATGACACACTCTTGTGCTTCGGTTCACACTTGACTGTCGAGAGAATTATACATGAACTCCACACACTGCACAGTAGTTACTACACCTTAGGCACCATATATCATCACATGATCCTACATAATCTACACATTATACACTACATTATAATCTATATACATTACGCATCTTCCTACATACACCATACACATGCTCCACACACTACACCACAACCATCACATGTTGCACATTTTCACACATCATACATGTCATCTTACATTTTACATCATATATCTTACCTATTACATCTTGCATCTTACATATACTATGTAACTACACACCTTAGGTCATCTACACATCTTGCATTACATACCATACACCCTACACCACACATTATGCATTTTGTACATTCTCTTCTACGTGCTACACTCACTACCCGATGACGCACTCTAGTCTCATGGTCCATACTAGAATGTTGAGGGTATACATCACAAATGGACCTCATCACCCTTACACATTAATCATTCAATATTTTCTCATGTGGTATACCTATATTAAGTGATATATGCTTTATGCTACATGGTCACTTCCATTACCATCATCTCGTAATAAGCTACATCATCACTTATTATTGCATCATTTAGTGGTATACAATTTAGGCCACATCACCACTCCTCTTCTATTAATATTGTCATGATATACATTTAGGCTATAACGTCATGCACAACTCATCTATGTCGCATATCATCACTACACAATCATCACAACGTGTTGCACGTAACACATAAATTTCACCATTTCCCAATGACGAAATCTCATTTATGGTTCATTCTTGAATAATGAGGGGGCATACAAAATGAAAGTCACTGCATATAATTCCAACCACTCAGGGGGAACACAACTCATATCATTCACTCTACATTTCATTCCATCCATCCACAACATACTCCATTCTATGGTTGCATTTAATCTTTCTTGCACTTGCTTTTACATATTCGCTTCATTACACATGATAGATAGATATATTATATGCAATTATCATTATCATACACACATGCATGTTCACTTGATTTCTAATTTTGATCATAGGCTATATAGAGATACTACATGCAACATGGATGCTTAACTACCAGTCCCACAGTGGCTCCTGGGGGCATTTACATTCGTACACTATAAATGTTATTGGTTTCATTTTTGTTCATAGGAGACTACTTTGGTTTATACATGATTTGACATACATTTTATCTTTCTAACTTGCTAAGGGGTGTTTCATGTAAAACATTTTCCATTAAGGGATATTTACTTCCATACTTGTTTGTTACACTATCTTCTATTATTTACTCTTGTTTTCCAGCTTTTCCCTTTATCTTGTGCACACATTTGTTTTTTTGCATCCATTGCGGCCTTGCGTATATTTCAACATCGTGAGTGGTGTCCCATATTTACAACCCACTTTGGGTATCCTATATTATCTTCTTGGGTTTTTAAACTATCTACTTATGTTCTATCTTACACATTCTCTATTTGGCTTACACTTTTTTTTGCATGCTTATTCATACTAACACTTATTTTCTAACTACCTTGTTTCCTTATGCCTTGGTTTCTACCAATCACATCCCTTCCCCATGCAGGGAACAATTTTAGTATCCATGGTCAGTCCTCTTTTGGGGCCTCATTCTCCTATCCACAATGGCACATGTGCCCCTAAAGAGGGGGGTATCACTTGGGTTTACACATAGTACCGATACAGTTCATTTTTTAGTTTTTTTTCCATGATGCAGTAGATTATATAGTGAGTGGGTTCAAACTAGTCTAAAAAATCCGTACACAACAAATTTTACAGGACAATGTGTCCTTATCACATTCAAGAGAAGTTAAAGGATAGATGATAAACTATACCTTCTTCTCTACATTGTTATGACATCAGATCACCCAAAAAAATAGATAGTGAAGAGATATCTTCACTCTTAGGAAGAAATTATAGGTTGGAGGATAAATCATACTTTCCTCCCTACACTTCTTCGGACAGTGGTGTGAAATCACCAAAACATATCACACGACATTGACAGGATCCTTTTTACACCCTTTTTCTCATCACAAATCGGGTGCACATGTTCCTTTTTCATTTTCGTACTTTCTTTACATACTTTTTACATATATAAATGTGTTTTTACACATTACACATATACATGTATATTTGGCTACTTGATCATATCTCTTTTTTAGGTCCATTTGTATGGGAAGAAAGCAGTCAACAACACACACATGGAAAGTACATCACACATATGATACTAACCATGTAGATACACAAGACACATTGGCATCTACACACCTGCTTTAGCCCTAGGTTCACTTTAATCACTTTATTACAATTTTTACATCTTTAGTCTCCATGCTCCATATTTTTTTTATCACTCCACGCTTTTTCTAGTCGTTTGGTATGTATTCTACATCACTCTATATGGACATCAGGTACACATCTCTATCTACTTTAGGTTATCAAGCTTTCCATTGACCAACATAAAGTGGGGTAAAATGTAGACACAAAATCACACACTTTGAGTCGTTATTTAGTCCCGGTTTCATACTAAAATTCATATGGTTCTTAAGTGAAAAGACTAATAATTAACCCATGTCTTTGGCCATTTTCGCATTGCTTTCTATCATTTTTCCAATCTTACACCTATAATTTCTCATTATGTACTTTAATGTTGTGTTTTGTTTCCCTACTTCTAACGGGGGGTGAACCCAGCATAGGACTAGGGCGCGTTAAGCACGTCTTGGTCCCCTCTAGGTGCCCTAATCCTCTGTTGCACTTTCCTCATCACTTTTTGGGCACTTTCTTGCTATTTGAGCTTCTTATATTATGTGGTGGTCAGTCTTTTTGAGGTTCAATTACAAAATTAAAGCAAGATAACCATATACAAATTAAAGTTATGTGACCATAATGAGGGACCAAACACTACAAACTTCCTATCACCACCTAAGGTTACATCTATCATTTAGAAATCTATAGTTACATTTGCATCCATATAGCTCCATCACAAGGGACAAAAGGCTGGCTCATCTACATCACACTTCATAGGAAGGGATTGTATTCTATTCCATGCACACTTTTACTAACATTCTACATCTAGTTATTATTCTCTACTTCTTCACAAAGTGCGACTCGCACAAGAGCAACCTAGGGCACAATATCCACACTACACACCTAGAATTACAATGGGTCTAGAGATGTAGTGCAACCCTCAAGTGATAATTCCATCCGTTTGGAATTTGAGGATAGTTTGAACCTTTCATATGAATCTTTCTTTTTTAGGGTTTTGATGATTTGTCTAGGGTTTTACAGGTGATTCTTCCATTATAGGTTTATCAATGCTTTATCAATCATACAAGGACATTCACAGAACAAGGAGTGAACAAAAGAGAACATCCAACAACACTCTGAAAGAGGTTTTCTAGTCATTTCCGCTGGATAAAGCACTAAGATCTCATACTAGATCACCCACAGGTGCCCCTATCCCTCTCTAGGCACCCCAATCTAGTCAAATACACTCTAAATCTGTAACTTTCTTAGGCTCCTATGTGAAGGATTCCTCCCCCTGTTCAACTAGATCTCCACTGTGATACAGTCCTGAGACATATGTACAAATCAATTAAGGGCCTTCTTAACCCTCTTTACATATTATGGTTTCACATTCCATTACTTAGCATTGCTTGGGTATAATTTTAGTAATTTCATTACTTCATTTATTTAGTTATCTTACTACTCCTATAGCATCAGATTACACTAAAATAAATATATTTTAGTTAATCAGAGCCACAATAATAAAATATTATGGTGAACCCATCCTATCCACCCCACCAGTCTATTAGAATAATGGATGAGGTACTGAATGGATTACATAACACCAACATAGAAGTCTGCAACTCAAAATAATTGACCACACAAAAGAAGAGCATAACATTAAATCCCTTATATGATCATATTGCTAATGCATCCTCAAATGAGTTTCATATACTTGCTCTTACATGTTGAGGGGAAGAGGAAGTTACAAATTTTACAGAAGCTTATTACCTTCCACAACTAATCTCCACTTCAGCATGGATATTTACAGACCTCCGAATAGTCATCATCAATTGCTCTACCGCCCATTTCAAATCATGACCACGGGATTTTTTTGCCTACTCCCACTCAATCACTTCACACCACCTCTTTTCTCTCACACATGACAGGTTCTCCTTTCATGTAGTAATCCTCAATACTTAGCCACCCTCATACTCAAGTTTATCTTATTCAAGAAAAAATGTCATCAATTACAGACATTGATGAGCATTCTCGTGCATCTCCATCTTTGGACATACAATTTATTGACTACATACTCCATTCACACTTGTTATCTCCATGTACCCACTTCCTGTTGATGTGTAATCATTCCCTAAGCTTAGTCCATTTTCAATGAGGCTCTCATTTGAACCACAAGAGCATCTTTGAGGAATTCCATATGGCTTGTCTAAGGATCCATACGAAAATGATCATACCCACTTAAAATAGGTGTATAAAGAAATAGAGGAACCCACTAGTCTACAATGATCTATAGAAAGTGTGTTTGTTTTATGACCTTCCGAAAACAGGGATTCGAGGAAAAAGAGTATCTTTCATAGAAATCAGAGATCTGTAGAAAATGATTTTCTCACTAGAAACTAGAGATCCATGGAACATCAGGAACCTTTCAGATATAGGGATGCCACAGACTAGGCAGGAACCCATGTAAACCATAGGGATCCATGGAAATAAGACACTTAGTGGAAATTAGGGTTTTACGATACAAGAACAACCTACAGATTGTAAGGATTTGCTTGAAAAGGAGACTAACATACAGCTTCTTAAGGATGTGTACTCATCCAAAGTAGTGATGTAACCTAGAATTTACTCTCCATGACCCATACGTGTTTTCTTTGATACACTCAACCTGATTTTATCACACTCTGCGAAGCATGCAAAGGTACTTAGGTCCATCGGCAGAGTTTCTTGTATAGAATGTTATCAAGATGGAAAACATGTATCTTCTACATGTCATTTTCAATAGTAAATTCAACACACCGTGCATAAAAAAATATCTAGATCTTAGACTATATGTACCAGATGACACTAAACAATCACTATTAACATGGTATATAGCATACCAACGAACTAGATTCAGTCATATTCAACCACCATTATCCAGCCAATACTTCACCATTTAATTCCCTACTGGCCCCACCCACATCTCATTAAATTACATACAACTATCTTGATGAGAAATGCATGTGATTACACTTCAACTCCACCACTCTACAATTAGAGCACGTCATGACACATACATGCCAGAACTGTGCAATTACAATATATGAGATATATATATAATGTCTATTGTTAGACTATCACTTGCATGTGTGGGACACTCCTATTATAATAGGCGTGTGACTATCATTAGCATCTGCACCTATCATGAGAAGTGCATGGGTGGTGAAGGGATAGCTCCCACCCATATATATATATATATATATCCATATAGCCTACATATACTCTACACCAGTCATACATATATATATATGTATATCTCAAACTATCTATACATACATGCTATCCACATATATCATATAGATATAGTAGTATATATCTATCATCTATATGGGTGGGAGCTTTCCCTTCACCAGCAATGCCTCTTCCTGCATCATAGGGCTCTTGCTACTAATAGTCACACGCCTTTCTCATAGGATGCACAACATTCAAGTTCACCAAACAATAGTCTTTCTCTATACCATGACTATCTGAGTCTGAAATATTCACTTATTAGATCACTTGCACTATGCATTGTCTCTATTGATCCATAGGGATCAAGAAAAACCAACACACCCACTTCATCAGTTCCATCAGCACCAAGAAGGTGAATTGAATAAAAGTGAGAAAAATGAGGTAAATGGAGGTTCTGGATAGTACCGCCGCTTTGTGTAGAGCGGCGGTTTCAGAACCACCACCCTATAGGGCGGCTGTCCTAAAACTGTTGCCCAGCCAAGGCGACGGTTCTGAGACCGCTGGTCTGCACAAGGTGGCGGTCCTAACACTTTTGAATAGAAAAGAAGAATGGAATGTGAATGGACATGCAATCTTGAAGTGCCCGAGCTATGTCCTCTTCCCTCCCTATGCCATTTCACATTCTCTAGTGCATGGAAGAACATGGGAGAAGGCCTATAAATACAAGGAGGGGTACAAGATAATTGATCATTCAAATATCCAAAGAGATCAAAGGAGCAAAGGTTTAAGCTTAATGAGAGCAAGTGAGAAAGATCTTCAGTGATGGAGTGGAATTGTAGGAGCAAAGGTGTAGAAATAGAGAAAGTAAGCATAGGATTGGAGAGAAGGTTTACATTTTTGTCTTCCATTCTTCTACTTCTTGTAATATATAGTTTTCTATAATTAGACCAATAAAAGTGGGGAAGAAAGAGCAGTTTGACCTTTTCCTGACTGTTTTTCCTCCATTGGAGGATTCCAGGATTAAAAAAATTGGTGTTTAGAGTTTGAATTATTTCCTCTTCTCTGCACTTTCCTTTCTATAGCACTAGAGAATCAGTCACTAAATCTCTAATATTTACAAGAAAATCTATCTTTTTATAAAGTTGAAAGTAGAAAAACATAATTGTGTGATTCATAGAGTTCTAAAGTATAAGTTTACGGATCATTTTGGTATCAAAGCTGATTATATATCCAAGAACTATGGAATTCGAATTCTTTCTTGTGATTTTGTATAACAGTGAAAAGGTCCAAAGGTGAAGAAGTTTTACCTTGCGAGCCAGATATTTCTACGAAGAAGTGGAAATAGATAATTCAAGCTCAAATGGAGGAAGATAACTTGGTCCCTAGATTCGAGATGCTAGAGACCATGATGGATAGGTTGCATAGAAAACAATAAGAGCTTTCAGATTTGCAAAAGATGGATTCGGTTAAGCAAGATTCCATGGACTCAGTGGTTTGAGAACTAGTCCAAAAAAATTCGATATCAGGAAAGATCCACGAAGAGGAATAATGGGAAGATCATGAAGAAGAGATGTCAATTGTAAGCGAGAAGGTAAAATCTGCTCATACACCTTTTAAAGTTGAAACAAAAGTGGAAATAAAGATAATTTTAAAGGACAAGTAGATGCATAATTTCTTGATAAGTGGCTAAAACAGTTGGAATTCTATTTTAGTGTGGCATAGTGTTACTGAGGCATAAAGAAATACACCTTTGTACATCTCAAAATGGAAGGTCATGCTCTGGTTTGGTGGGGAAACCCATCTAGCCACTTGTGAGAAGAAGAAACGTCCTATTGTCAATACTTGGAAAGGTTTTAAATAATTGACTTAGAGATAACTTCTATCATATTGGCCATAAGACTGACATGATGATTAATTGGCAGTACTTTAGACAAGGTAGTGGTCAAAGCGTGCAAGACTACACTACGGAATTTCAGAGACAAGCCATGTTGTTTAATATGGACTTGGAGGATGAGGGACATTTTGACTAAGAATTTGGGAGGACTTCACACTCACCTTTGGAGGAAGGTAATCTCCATAAAGCCCAAGGATCTCAATGAATCTTGTATACAAGCATACTACATTGATGATGAGAATAATTAAGGAGAAGCATAGAGCCAAATGAATACCAATCAATATGTCAGCAGGACAAAGAACAAGGGAATACAAGTAGCATAGGTAAATTTAAAGGTAAACATTTTGATACTACTTTGCATACTATGAAAATATCCCAAGATTTTTTGTAATAATTGTGATATAAATGGACATACTAATGCCCACATGTTGGAAGTTACATCTGGAATTACAACCCAAAGTACATCGAACCAAGGATTCCAAGAAATCCATGGCCAATGTGAAGACAGAAGAGAGAGGTGGAGATTGAGGATGATTCAGATGTAGATGAAAGGCTAGGATGCATGGCCACTAACATGTACGGAGGGTAGCATAAGAAGAAGAGAGATGAGTAAGCTATTTTCAAATCAGAATGCAAATCAAGAAGACTAAGGTAAACACTTTAGTATATTATAGTTCTCAATCAAACCTGATTTCTGATGCGGTTATAGAACAACTTGGCTCTAGAGACTTACGTGCATCCACATGCATACCCATTGGAATGGGTGAAGAGGGGTGTAGAAATACAAGTTACAAGAAATTTTAAGTTTCAATTTGGGATAAATACCCAATATATTGATGTATTAGAGGATGATATTATTCCACTTGATGCATTTGATGTTGTCTTCAGAAGTCGTTACTTATATATCAGGGATGCTGTGTTCACAAGGAGGGAGAACCGGTTTAGATGGGTCAAGGAGGGAGAATCAGTTTAGATGGGTCAAGGAGGAAGAACCAGTTCAGGTGGGTCAAGAATGGAGTTATTTTTAACATTTAGGCACACCAGAGAAAATCAAAGAAAGATATGGTAAGTTCCAACCAAGCACCAAGACTTATTCAAGAAAATCATCAATTTTGTTCACTTTCATTGGAAGAAAAGAAAAATGGACTTGAGAGTGGATATTTACGGACCAAATGATGGAGAATTTAGATAGCACTTGTCAACTTGTTATAGAAGAAGCCACCACAAGAACTTCTCATTCAAGGATCAAAACAAACTTCTATTGTGCAGTCACCATATCTACCTATTGATTCATTAGACCTGACCGTGGGGGTAACAAGGAGAAGAGGAGATAAAAGGAACAATGGTGACTATAGCAGTAGTGTACATGGATAATATTTGGCCAATCCATCTCAAGAGATAAAGATAAGAAAGAAAGGACTAAACCACTATAGTATGGGGACCTTCACCATATTTGAGTCAGGTTGGAGAAGGAAACCTGTAGGCCACACTTCGTGCAGATGTAGACGTGATAGCAAGTTGCAAGATCTCACATCCTACTAAATCCATCTATGCATGACAAAGAAGGAAAGATACAAAAGTTTCATTCCAAAGAGGATTGTACTCGAGGCAACTCAGAGGAGGATGTAGCACTGGAGAAGCAAACCAGAGATCCACAGGAGTCTTGGCAGGTTGGACGAGAGAAGACACCAAGGTAGACCCAGTGGTACTCAAATGAGCACAAGAGGGAGTCGATTCCTCTACCACTCCCCCACTAAGATTTTATTGGACCAAAATCCTCCTAAGTAGCGGAGGTATGATCCATAGGGATTCATAAAAACACACCACTTCATCAGTTCAATCAGCACTAAGAAGGAGAAATAAGAAAAGTGAGAAAAATGAGGTAAACTGAGGTTTTGGTAGAACTGCCACCTTGCAGGGTGATGGTCCTAAAAATTTTGAACAGAAAAGAAGAATGAAATGCAAGTGGACATGTTCTTAGTGTACCCAGCAGTGTCTTTTACCTTCCATGCCCTTTCACATCCTTCAATGCATGGGAGGACATGGAAAGGCCTATAAATGCATGAAAGGAACAAGAGAATAGACATTCAAAGATCCAGAGAGATCGAGAAGAAGTGTTTATTGAGAATAGTGAGCAAGACCTTCAGTGCTGGAAAGAAACTGTAGGATCAAGGTGTAGAAATAGAGAAAGCAAGTAATTAGAGAGAAGGATTACACTGTTGCTTCTTTTCATACTTATTGTAATCTATAATTGTCTATGTTAGACCAATAAAAGTGGGAAGAAAGAGCAATTTCCCTTCCCGACTATTTTTCCTCCTTGGAGGTTTTCAGGATAAAATTATTGATGTTGAAGTTTGAATTATTTCCTTCTCTGTAATTTCCTTTTTATAGCACTAGATAATTAGTCACAAAGCTCTAATATTTAAGAAATTCTGTCATTTTCCAATGTGGAAAGTAGAACCACATAATTGTGTGATTCGTAGAGTTCCAAAGTATAATTTTATGGATCACACTAAGCTATCACTTGTTCCAAAAATACCATTGTGTGGAACGAAAGTATTCATGTCTTTGTGTGCTCATCACACTAACTCCAAAAATAGCATTTAATATAGAAATGACTAAGTTCTGATCCTGGGAGCTTCAGATATATTGTAGCATTGTGTGCACTTCCTGTGCTCTTCATTTGCACACCCAACACTTAGGCCATTCTTGTCCATCTAACATTACCCAACACTAAAATAAATTTCCACCCCAGTAATGAGTAATCACCTTTTCACTCCAAAGAATATAGGATAAATGCATGAAAGAACAAAGAATAAGGAATATGATGAGTCATTTTATTATGTACCCTTTTCTTCTTCTGACAGAAGGAATTCTAGAAATTCACTTTGAATTTATCCCTCAAATTTTTACCAGTCCTTAAGCGATGCATTTTCCTTATCAGGGATATCCAGAGTCATGTTTCCATCCTCACTATTCAAAATTCTTAGAATGTTGGCCATACCTGAGACCATCCCTTCGATGACATCTACCTTTGTGGTAATGAGATTCCCAATGCCCTTGATCTAATCCATATGTTGTTTCTTCATAGCATCCAACACATCACATTTTATCTCTACCAAGGTAGCTGATTTTGTGTGCTTGAGTGTTTCATCTTTTTCTTCCTGTAGAACCTCATTCTCCTCTGCCTTTGTCCTTTCCTATATTAAGTTATCATGCACTATACACATGGCCAATACTATATTTTCCTTCCTCATTTCATCTTTTAAGGCTTGCAAAACATCCTCATAGCTAGATATCTTCCTTGAAATTGAAGCCTTGGCCCTCGATGCTTCTTCTGCAACATCCTTTGGTTTAGGGAGGTGTACTAGTTAGTCCTATAAAAGAAAATGAACTATTATATGGAGGTAATGCAGTTCCGAATTGAACTCCTTTGGTAACTTCTTCTTAAAATTGGGGCTTTTCTATAGGATTTCATTGGAAATCTTCTCGGCCATCCTTTTGACATTTTGTGACTCAGCCACTGCATTATCTTGCTCTTTGGGTGAGTTGTTTGAGTTATCTATCCTTATCTTTATTATCTTCTAGGAGTGCTTGTACTGTTTCCACCTTATCAATATTCCATCACGCCACTTAAGTGGACACTTTAACCAATGCATTACTCACTTGTTCATCAGAAAATTGGGTGGGTTTGGTGGTCATATGGCATGTATGTGGTGCCTTCCTCATATTATCTTAACTACACACCTCCTTACAAACGTTAAAGTCAGGACCATCCATGTGAGTCTGCATGCTTCATGATAAATTTTTGTGAGTGTGTGTGTTTTCCATCTTTGGGTCCATCTAATCCCAGCCATACAATTGTATATTAGGTAGGGTTCTTTGGAAGTGGGTACGAATGATTTCACTTGGTCATCCAAGTAGCCTAACTATTGAGTTCCCACTACCTCTTCATCATTATTCCCACCTGTGTGTTCGCCAAGGTCCTCATGAAAATATGTTCCCTCTTCTTGTTGTACTATCATGCCTACATCCTACTGCATAATGCCTCTGACATTCTAGTTTACTTATCCCTCTTTCTCTTATCCTTTAAGTGTGGGGCATTCTATAACTTCTATATCCCCACCAACACTGCTTTCCTTTCACCTGGTGCTGCTCATGGGTACTCATACTGTCTTCAATGGTCTCATATATGAGTGGGTCCCTAATATCTTCATTCGGATATAACATCTCAACCAGCCAGTCCTTTGTTGGGTCGTCAACCTCCTTCTCCACAACTAAATCCCTCTATGGTGCCATTGTTCCTCTTGATCTTGTTAGTGCAAATGAAAAACCTATCTGTCATGTAAATGAAACCTAATTCACCCTCCCATCACACACATGCACCACCACTTGAATCCTTCTTCCATACTTGAATGCTCAACAACTTTCTTCGAAATATTATAGGTTTACTCACTCTGTAGAGTGCTCATCACCTCCAATAATTCTTCAAACTCAAAAGGTAAAAAATATTGTTGCAACCACTGGTGTTAAACCAATTTTCAAAAATTCCCTTCAATAATTGTTCCACCGTACATAGTATTAATTCCCTTTGAGCACTTTTTTTCCTCTTTGTCCCGTGCCCCAATCTCTCACGCCTCAAACTTTGGTGCCTTAGTCATAAATTTATGGTGCACCACTACTTATCTATCACAGATATCCTCTACCCATGCTTCCTTATGCCAAATTATTTATCCAATGTGACCCAAACATATGTAGTCTCAAATGTTGAAGCCTCTTTGAGTTATACTGAGTGCTCATTGCCTTGCACATGGTCTTTAACTTTGTGCAATCCTCTTGAAGTTTTCATCACTTTTTAAAACCTATTCCCTTTATTGACACCTGTGAGTTTATTTATTTTTTATACAGAATTAACCTTCTTTATCCATCCCACACTAAGGGTATGTGTAATCCTCTGTGTAGAAAAACACTTGAGATTGTAATCAACTTTCGGTGCACAAACACACTTATTACACATAACACTGAACTAAATTGAAAAATCATAGCAAGGAGGAAGGAAACACATGTAAAGGAAATATAGTAAGGGAAATCTAATCTAAATGGAAATATTACCTTATTACAAACACCAAGAATACTTATTTATAGTAGGGCTTCAACATAGTCCCATTGAAGTAACTGTGCAATTGTGATCCATCAAGGACCTCTAGCTGGCAAGCACTTGAGTCAAGTATATGAGTGATAACTTATGGTCCCAACCAATGCACCTTAAGCTTTCCTGGGTGGAGTAGAAACTTTAAATCATAAAGAAGTACCATCTACCCAGCCTCAAGCTTCTTTTCCCTAATGTTCATATCGTGTCATGCCTTCTACCTAGATTTTTCTTACTTCTAAATCCATCGTGCTATGGGATGCCTCTCATCTAGTTGTGTCAACTTGTAAATTATCTCTTCTAATGCTTTCTCATTAGCTATACCTTGTGCACGTGTAATACAAAAGGAAGGTAACATGAATTCCTTGGGAAGAACTTATTCTATGCCAAACACCAACTGAAATGGTACTTCCTTATTCAACCATTTGTAGGTTTTTCTATATGCCTAAAGTACAACAAATTTTTTATCATCCCAGTATTTCCTTCCAACATAAAAAATCTTTGTCAAAGTCTAGCTCAATATCTTGTTAAAAGCCTCAACAGTCCCATTTTCTTGAGGGTAATAAGGTGTTATCTTATGGTGTACAACCATAAATTCAACTAATAATATCCTAGTGGTCTCATTAGGGAAATGAGTGCCTCTATCACTTGTTAAACTTAAAGGACATCCATACCCAGTAAGAATATTTTACCATAAGAACCTTGTTGTTTTTGTTGTTGTACAATCATTTGTAGGTGCCACTTCTACCCACCTTGTATGATAATATGTAGAAGTGATGATACAGCATGATCTAGTTCTGTGTGCAACTATGGAAATAGGACCCACAAAGTCAATTTCCCATTTCTCAAAAGGCTCTGCACTAGTAATAATCCTCAAAGGCATTTCATCTCTATTCCCAGGTTTTGCAAGGCTCTGATAGTGATCACATGCCTTATAATACTCCTTACAATCCTTGTACAAGTTTTCCTACCATAAATAAGCTAGTAGAATCTTACACGCGGTGGCGTCACCTACATAGAGTGCACCTAAAATACCACCATGATCCTCCTCCATAATTTCCATGTGCTCATACTCCAGTACACACCAATGCAATACTTCATCTCAGCCTAGTTTGTATAAGTTGCCACTGATCAACATGAAAGGTGCAACGTGAATTTCAAATTGTTTCTTTTCCAAGGCCTTCATTCCTTCGGGTGTCATACCTATGTGTAAAAAGACATCAATATCCTCTAACTTTGAGGGTTCATGGTTCAACCTTTATAACTGTGCATCCATAGTTGTATCTTCAATACTCTGTACATCCTCTCCTAATTGAATCCTTGACAAATAATCTGGACCAGAATTACTTTTACCTAGCTTTACTACCACTGTAAAGTCAAACTAACTAAATAATAGAACCGATCGGTATGTGTGCCCCTGTAAAACAAGATTGTTCACCAAGTATCTAAATGCCATGTGATATGTATAGAAAAAAATGTGTTACTAGCAATAAGTGTAGGAATGTGTGCAACAAGTAGATCATTGACAAAGCCTCGCACTTTGTAGTTGTATAATTTTGTTCTCCAAGAGTCAAATTTCTACTAGAAAATAAGATAGGATGATATGCAATACCTTCTCCAGACTGAGCTATAACTACACCAACAGACATTCCAGAGGCATCCACATGTACATGAAAGGGTAGATTCTATGAAGGAAAATGTAAAATATGTGTCGTAGTAAGCCTTTCCTTCAGTGCTTCAAATGCATGTTGCTATGGTTCTCCCTGATGGAACTTCCCTTTACCTTTTAATAAATCCTCAAAGGGCATGGTTATCTTAGCATATCATTTGATAAATTTTTTGTAATACTTTGTGTAGCCCGAGAATCCACGCACCTCCCTCTAACTGGTGGGTTCCTCCAAGCCTAGAATGATTGCAATCTTAGTTGGATCTACCAATAAAATATCCTTGTAGATGATTTTTCCTAGAAAAGTTATAAAAGGTATAGAAAATACACACTTCTTGATATTTATTAAGATGCTTAACTATCTACACCTCTTAAACATTATCCTCAAATTTTCACAATGATCCTTGATGAGCCCATACATGGTCCAATCATCCAAGTAAACCTACAAGAATTTATGAATAAAATCATAGAATGCTTGAAAAACAATATGTGAAAGTAATACATGTGTGCTCTTCAATCCAAAGGGCATCACCGTTTATGCAAAAATTACCCATTTAGTGGTGAAAGTTGTCTTCTCTTTATCCTCTTTAGCAATTCTTACTTGATGATACCCAAAGAATCTATCTATAAAAGAGTAAATTCTGCACCCTGCAACACCCTCCAATATTTCCTCAGTGAATAGTGTAGGGAAAGTATCAATCACACATGCAACATTCAGCTCCTTGTAGTCCACAAAAATCTTGATTCTTCCATCTTTATTTATTTTTATTACCATAGGGCTAACCCACTCCAATTCCTCTATGGGCTCAATAATGCTAGATTCCAACATCTTGTTAATTTCTTCTTTAAATTTTACACACATGTTAGGGTTCATCCTAAAATGTCTCTTCGTAATTGGGCACACACCTTCCTTTATCTTATTTTTGATCTCACCCAAATATTCAAACACTCCTTTCAACTCATGGTAGCTCCTAGGAAACAAGTCCCGAAAATTTTGTAGCAACTCAATTATCTTAGCCACTTCAAAGTTAGACTATTAATCTCTAATAATGGCCTCCTTAGGTTCAACATCTATGCCAATGTTCACTTTATTCATCTTTATAGGTTCATGGTAGGCATGTGCCTTCTCATCTGCACTGTCTAAGACCTTGCGTGTACCCTCTAAATGATATATGTCTAAATTTTCCAATTCTTCATCATCCACCATGTAGACCATCTTTCCTTTTCCTTCTCTAGGAAAAATCTCTCAAGCAGCTCCACATCTATCTCATCTACTACGTATAAACACACTTCTAAATTTGACTCAGCAAAAAACTCCTAAATGAGTTCATCAGCCTTTATACTATCTCCCATAGTCAATCAATTCATAACATGTAATGCCTCTTTCACTAGAGGTTTAGTGGAGAAGTAGTAAAAAGTATGGATCATTCCTACAGTCAAGTCTTTCCAATTTATAGTCTCTTTATGTAACTCCACATAAACATGCCAAGCATGCGCACAACCTCGTTAGGTGAAATAAAGTTTGTGCACCTACAATGAGGGAGGTAAATTTTCCTACTCCTCTATCCAGAGTCTATCACTCTATTGAATGTGGTACTGAACAACATTATTACCATGATTATCACATATTTGAGTAGGTGCATTACTCATGAGAAATTGTGATGATAGAGAAATTCTGACTTCTATCCATTCTATAAGATTATCCCTATGAACCATCCACCAGCGTGTTGTTCTCCCACATAGGGTATAAACTAACATATTCCTTCTATCCACATGATCCTTCCAATGTACTACCATGCCTCACAAGAATACATCACAGTTTCCCTCACCAGTATACCGGGGTACAGGGTTGTTGCCTAACCACCTAACAAATTACGATGTGTTTACACACGTAATGTTTCTTCTTACCTTGCGCCAACCATCTTGTAAGTGCCATGAGCCTAATTTTCATAGGAAATACTTTTAGTATCACTGATGGACCATGCATCATCCCACTGGATAATTCCTTAGATGGGTTAAGCACTTCTGGATCTCAAATGGTGTGCACATAATGTTTTTTCATGTTTTCTTCACTTAAAGGCTCAACATAAGGTGTAGATTTCCCATTCATCAAAGGGATACTAACTTGTTCTTCCTTGTTCTCAAAACTGATATATCCTTTATTGAACCATAGATACAAATTATTTGGATAGCACCAAGGGAACCCAAGTAGAGCTGGGAAGTTGTCCACTTCTACAAGTGCTAAGACCTCAAAATCCCCAGTGAACTTGGCCCCTTGTATAGTAATGGATGCATCCTTCAATACTCCAACTAGAATGGACTTAGTTTTATTTTCCAAATACAACACATTGGAAGATGGTTGTAATGGAGGTTTTCCCATATGAACCCATGCATCTAAAGTAAGCACATTCACTTCTGTTCTGTTTCAATAAGGAGATTACTCAAAACCCATCCATCAACAACACCATTTAGAGTGATATCCTTGTCATAATAAAAGCTACGGGGAGGGAGATTAGCCTGTTAAATCTGTCTTCCATTCTTAATACTAGTGTGCAGAGTGTTTCCCTTTAACCAACTCCCTAGTAATGTAATAATGTTCTCCTGACACAAAATATTGCATAATTCATTTAGATCATCAAAATATGACTGTAAAGTCTCTGTTTCCTTCTTCTATCCCAAATTCCATGACTATTCCCTTAAACAATGTATTTCACCCTACAAATTTCTAAGTACCTCCATGGTTTCCTACTAAACCTCCTTATGATTTTTAGGGTTTGGATATTTTGCATGTAAAACCTCCTCCTTAGTAATGGTAGGATTCTTTTATAATGTTTCTCTGGTGCATTCAACCTCAACGTGTGTAGTAATTTTCACAGGTATTACCTCATGATCTAGTACTAACTTTGACATCCACTAGTTTTCCATGGTGTGTTGTATCCTAATCATCCATGTGCCCTGGTTCTGTGGTTTGTGCTTCTTGCTAAGATGTTTATATAATTCTGGGAACTCTTCATAGTTATGATTCTTTGTACAAAAATAACAAGTAATGTTCTGAGGACATTCGTGTCTGTAATGGTCAAGGGATCCACATGTATAACATGTTCCATGAGGGAAATCACTTCATCCACCACTATGGCCTCAGACTCTAAATCCACCATGGTATCCTCAACCTCTACCACAACCTCCCTCAAAGCACCCTTCATTTCAATCATAGTGCCCTTGAGTGTGATCATGATCATGTTTCACACTTTTATCTGTAGAGTTATTTGAAACTCCAGTATGTCGTACACAAATATCAATGGTATCATGGATTTGATCAATCAACCTACAATCTTCAATATAGTGAGTTGTGGACCAACAAATATTATAGTAGAAAGAAACGTTCTTCCTTATCGCACATTGAAATAATGGATAGAAGATTGCATCATGGTCTAAATTACATATCTCACAATCCAGTAGTAAGGAGTGCACCTATCTATGAGGAAAAATATCCTTAGTATGTCCCTCTAGTTCACAATTTGTGTACCAAATTCCACTGCATGTCTCATGTGTTGTATTGGTTGATAGTTTCTCTAACTATTTTTCCATTTCCACAATCTGAGATTCAAATAATGGTATCACTCTAGTGTCTATGCTCCTGACTACCTCAGTGCACAAAGATGCTTAAAGTGCCTTACATGGGTTTGTATAAGTCTTATGTGAGAGCACCCTCCTAAAAGGTGAAATCATGCCTCCAAAAAACTAGTGTGCATCTTGACTTGTATGGATATCATATGATATTTTAGACAAAAGTGTTTTGAAGTGAGCATCATATTCCTAGACACTCTCAGTATTGCCTTACTTGATATCCTTGAGCATGCTTATACTTTTTGCTCAAACTCAGGGATATAAAATTATTTAATGAAAGCATCTTGTAGCACCATACAATCCACACAATTTTGATCAAGGTCAAACATTCTAAACAAGTTGTGCGTGTGTCCCTGCAACGTAGTTATAAAATAATTTGCCTTGCACTTTGAAGTTGTAATTCCTTTCGCATGCCACATTATCTCACACATATGGAAATTCTCAATAACAACTTCTATTCCCCTATACTCTGGGATATGAAGTGACATCTCCATGTAAATATTCTGGGGCTAGTGAGGATCATTCCCACAAGATCTAGAATCTCCTGTGTTATGTCTACCTTTAGATCCACTAAATCCACCAGATCTTGAGTTACATGTTCCTCCTAATCCTTCATCTGTAGTAAGAATTGAAATAGAGGATGCACTTCCCTGTCTCCCAACAATGGTGTTAAACTGAACTCCTACATTCTATGAATTTGTGCTACTCCTAGATGTGATTCTAAAGTTCTACGCACCTATGTTCTGCGCCAATTACACAACTGAAAAGGTTCCTCTAATCTGTCCTCCAAATAACATGGAAGATATCTACCCAACCATAAATGTACTAACTATTTTATTCACTCCTGAACTTTATGATAAGTCAACCCTACCTCTTATTATACTACTACAAAAACTAGCTTGCTGACTACTGGTTATACTAGAAACCAAAAAAAAAAAACACAAGGGCTAGGTTGGCAGTTAGATTCAAATGTGCACCTGCAGCCCATGTTGTCTCTATTGGCACACTCTCATAAGATTCTAATGAGGGTTACCTATCATTCTTGCACAAATGGGGGAGTTCTAGATGCTCTAGCTCCACATCCTCCATGTGAGCTCCAAATCCTTGATGGACCCCTAAAAGTAACTAAGTACCTAAGGTGAGAAGCCTTGTGGTTCATATAAGTAGGGCATAAAGGCACACGTAGAATTAATTATTGAAGAGGCATGAAGAATGGATTTGGGACTTAGTGATTTTTAGGCGATAAGAAAATATGTGCATGGGGAGCAAATAGAAAAGTGACCAAATATATATGTGGATAAGCGATAGAGACTTACGACTCAAGGAAAGGATATTCCAGGGAATCAATACAGTTATCACGAAAGGATAAAGAGTCAAGGTTTTTGAGTATTAGCTGGCACATGCTTTCTTAAGGTACTCAATTGAGGGCAACATGATGACATCTGGCACATTCCCGGGTAGTGGTAGAGAAATAATGACCAAATTCCCTTAGAATTTCGTGGGAGAGAATGATGAGTGGTTAAGATGGAAGGAGGATGATTATGCTATGAGTATGATGATTTTTCAGAGAGAAAGGGATAGATAGGGAGTAGGAGAGGGGGAGAAGAGTGTATAATGATGAGCTCTATGATGTAGAGTAAGATCTACTAGTGTGAATAGTTCAAAATAATGGAACTCTCTTGATGTAATATTGGCTATCATATTTTGGCATATAAATATAATGAAGGTATTTTGAAACACTCATGTGATGGATCTTGATCTATTTTTTTCCCTTATGTTCATGTGTGTGTTACAGGTTTTCCTGATGATATTCATGGGTTGATTCTACTTGTAATTAGTTGATCATGTTAATCTATGTTTGGAATGCATTAGGTTAGGAATTAATGTTTATATATTAAATTCCATGAATCAATGCACTTATTCTCTAGTTATATTACATCCTCATGTAAAGAAGGAGAATTCTCATGAAGCTCACATAAACAAGGGACTTGGTGCCTCTGTGTACCTCGGGTGAGCTCCAAACTAGTCTGGATGATATTTTGATGCACTTAGAATTGGTTGCCGAAATAAGTAGTGATAATGGAGACTACATTTTGGTTCCATTTTCAGGACATCATTTTGAAGGTGTTGTGAGAATGGTGCATGATGATAGAGCGCTTGACCTTGGAAAGTGTTGAATCATAGATTAAAAACATGGAGGATGATTTTTCTTATAGATTTAGTGATGGACATGAGTTTGACACACTTAAATGGGTAGAAGAACATTTGTATCATGAGCCATATGAGACCTTCTTTTGTTGCTTTCTAGTGGAGTAGTATGAATGGATTTTGGCATATGCATATAGATCAAGCTAGTACTATAGACCTCACATATGGACCCAAGAGGAGTATTAGTAGACTGCATGATGCTGATTTGACTTGGAAATGTGTTGTTGATCATTAGTGGAGTAGAGTGTTGACGAGTAACACCCTAGAGTATGTGATTTCTACATATTTCTGTCTAGAGATTGCTGAGTTTGAGATCTTGAGGGAGCCTAGAGAATCATTCTTGCATGTTATACCTTTATCTATAAATATCTTGATCATTACACTGAGTTTAGAAGCATTTTCTATGACCGGCTAAGCTTCTTCTGAGCATTGGGTGAGGAAGCGAGGGTGGAGGAAGATGGCAGACCTTGTGGCTAAAATGGAGAGGGAAGAGAGGTGACTCAAGTATAATTAATCTCATGACAGGGAGTTTAATAGACAATGTGAATTTGTAGGAGTGATGGATTTATGGAGGTATATGTTGTAGGAAGGAATTAAGGTTCACATGGAGGACGTGGAACCTGAGGACTATGTGCCACCCCATCTTGGAAAGCATGGTAGAAAAACCCCCTCGGCTTCTAGAGAAGGCTCCTCCTATGAATAAATGAGAGGAGTCATTGGCACGCATCTGAATCCACTTGGTGATTAACCCCTAACACTTATCTTTCCAAATCGAGAGATAAGTATTACGAACCCAGGTTGTATTGGTGGAAGTAACCAATCAACACCTAGGAGGTATAATTTTTCATTTGGCACATCTATGGCTTCCTAATCATTCCTTATGTTTGGAGGTATATTTTTTGGAATGACATTTGGGAAAAGTACAGGTACACAAAGTTTGGGTATCACATATGAAGTGGCACAAGACACACATCTGGTAGCGGCGTAATATCACTTATTATCGGCACATAGTTCAATGTGACATTGGGGAAACAAGGCGTGACCACTTTAGGACCCTTACCAGCTATAGGAGGTGGAATAGGAACTAGAAAACCTAGCAGATTTGGAGGATTTGGTGGTGGAGGAAACACCAGAGGGAATCAAGGTTCTGGATCAGGTGGAATCAAATGGTGAGTTTGTGTATGGATGCGGATGGTATGTTGGGTACATGGTTGCTTGATTGGCCAGTTGATTTCACCTATAACCTTGCAACATAAAATATCTCATGCACGGGTGGCCATAAAAAACATGTTAATACTAAAAAAAAATATGATGAAGATGGGTGAGTCATGGAAGGCATAGCACCCCGATGGTCAAAACCCGATAGTTGTGAACTTATGATCTAGTCACTACACTACATTTTAGAATCCATGTATTGTGTGCATGCTGTGTGTACACTGTGTGTCATGTGTACCACATCATGTCCTAGGTGGCTGGCTTGTGAAGACAATGTACTAAAAAGAGATGCAATACGAGGTGAGGAGATGTAGCAATGTCTAGTACACGTGTGGATGTTAAAATGAACTTCCCTATTATCCCACATGCAAAGCTTTGATATAGTGATTCCTTTATCCATTGGGCTATATAAAGAGCCCTCCTCCTACCTTAACGCTTACACCTAAATTCTTTGAGAAGATAAAAGCAAAACACATAGCAAATAGACTATAAGCTTCTTTGTCACTCTTAAAGAATTCACCATTGAAGAGCTAAGCCTCCTTCCTTCAATTAAACAAGGCTAATCCATAAGAAAATAAGTATGCTCAAAAAGACCCCTGTCCTGAGGCTCAAAAAGCCGGTCCCCTGTAAGATACTACAATATGGTTAGGGGCACTTGTTTCTCAGGAGGATCGGGGTCATTGGTGCTCCATAGTGATCCAAAAGATAAAACAATAAAGCATTAATTGTGGAAATGAGGTGTAAGAGGGAAAAAAGAAGACCTTACCTAAAACATAGAAAAAAGGAAACATATCAGTTGTGAATCTGCTGGTTTTTCTCACTTAGGAATCATATGAATCCCTGGTAGCCTGTGACTCAGGACCTATGTCCCAATGGTACCTGTACAAGTATGTGACCCTATCAGTGTGCTACATATGCCTATCTGTAAGTAAGGGACCATAGCCCTGTAATATTTTATTTGCTTGTATTTGTGCTTGAAGGGCCGCAACCTACGCCTGTGTAGTGTCCAACTAGCCCTGTAAACTTGGTTATCTGAACAAATAGGTTGTGCCATGTAGTGTTACTTTACAATGTCCATGCTTGGTTATAAGAATTATTTTTTGTACAGAACTTACACTTAGAGGTCCGAATTTTTACAACCTTTGCCAGTGTATCTCAGGTGTTGTTTAATTGATTTAGGATAGATACCCATGCATGAAGGGCATGTTCATGCATTCAAGTATTTATGTTAAGATTTCAGAGGTTATGTTGTTACCTGTTTTTATGAAGATTTGGTAATGTAGAACACACTAACAATGTAGAGATCATGCACGTACATTATCTATCTTTAGAGGATCCAACACCAAGCCACTTGCATTTAGACTAATTATTACTCCCATCTTTCCCTATCAGTTATACTATAAGAGGTCTATCTTTTTTTACACTTTCATGTGTGGCTATTTCTGTAAGTTACACGTGGCTATCCTACATAACATTCAAGTGTATTTTCTGGGATTTATAAAGATGGTGAAGCGAAAGTCACAAAATCATCATACCCTAAATGTTGTCAAGCAATTTATTTAGATATTATAGATCTATAGAGATCACCTTAAGATCTATCTTCAGTAGGTATATATAGAGCTGTAAGAGGTAAGCATCAGAGTTTTTTCGATGCATGTGAATGACCATTACTATATTGAATGATCCATTACATGCATATGGTATACAACTTCCATTATTGTAAGGAGCTTCTGAGGTTATTAACAGATAGATCTTAGTTGGTTTGAAACATAAGTATCATCCCTTTCTCTTTCAATCCAACCCATAGTTTATATCATCTTGGTTCAGAAAGATCCATAAAGCAACATTATAACACCCATATCTTTCTTAGATCATATACCTCCCTATCATTCCCATATAGACATGAGCCATTAGTTATGAGATCTAGATGTTTCTACCTTTATCACTCTGGCATCCTACTACAACATGACACATCAAGAGGGACCTTATACCTTTGTGCACTTTGGGTGAGCGCTCAGTCGAAGCTGAGTGATGTGCCAACGTGTCTAGGGTGTTATCTGATAAATTATAGGCTACATCATTGGTTTCATTGTAAAGACCTCTTTTTTAGATGTTTTCAAGATGGTTCACGATGACGAAGTACCGAAAAAATATAGTCCATAGTTTTGAAGGGAGTTGATACCCTATTATCAAAAAGGCTCTAAGAGTATGGATAATGTTGTAAATACATCAACTTTGGATCTAATTTTATCGCACATAGTTGGGTAGAATGAGATATCCATACTGATAACTTATATGAGAAAATATACACCAAATATCCAGTAGAATTATATGACAAAAATGCATTTTGTAAGCAACATGAAAACAACATCTTGACAGTAACAAAAGAGAAAACTTCTTGACAGTAAGGACAGATCCTCTTCATTTGTCTTCATTTTTCAATCTTTGTCCTTACCTTTTACAGAGAGGTGAAGAGTGCTAGGGCAGTGGACATGGGAGGGATCCTTCATTGTCAAGTTGTGAGATAATCATAGTCCCGTACTAGTCCTAACTCTCAAATGGTATTCAAGAATGTCACTGAGGCAGCTGACATTACACTTTTGACATGTTGCTCCTAGTGGAGAATAGTTGCAAGATAACTATTGGTGAAAATCAACAGCACCCCTGGATGCACATGAAGGTTCTAAGTTGATGTTTCAGGGCATCCAGTGTGATTGCACAACATTGAAACCTCTCTCCAAGTGTGGGACTTGCAAGATGAGAGAGGAATCTCCAGATTAGAGGCTGGTTCCTCAAACTCCTCTGATTAGATCTATATTTGCACAACTGCAGAGGTTCAGATCCTAATTTTATCCTAATTTGCAAGGAGACAGGGATAAGAAATGTAAAAATTGAAACTAAACTGATAAGGGTGATACACCAAAGGAGTGGTGAGCACTTTTTGCTCATGCAAATTGACACAAATCAGAAATTGCAACATAAAACATCATGCACAGGTTGATAAGCTATAATCAAGGGTTTGAAATGAAGCAAACAACACATACAAAGGACTGAAAGCATTCACAGAGCCTGCATTGTGATTTTCAACATCAAAATCCTTGTATTCCAACACCAAAGAGGTAGAAAAACCTGTTACAATCCCTGGAAGGTCTGATACTTCCAAAATCACTTGTTGAAGGTGAAAACAGAAGCTTGCTATGCAAAAAAGTGTTCAACCTTTGAAAAATGAGCCAAATCTGGCTTTTACAGTGCATGGGTCGAGCCCAGGAGAGAGAAAATGTGAAAAAATGTGGGAGCCATTCCCCATTGACCAAAATGCATTAAAAATAGCATGGAGGTCCTTACAAACCCATGCCCTGACATTTTTGACCAAATGCTGGAGAAGAATGCGACCCATTTTGCATTAAAATTGGTTGTTGAAACGTCAGTTCTGTCCATGGGCACGTATAGAAGCTTTTTTTGATTTTTTCCCTCCAAACTGAACCAAAATTCAAAATTGACCATGGAATCTTGTAGATAATTTCACCAGCTTTCCATTGATATAAAGAACGTGAAAATATGAGCTCTAGATCGAAAGTTATGGCCATTTGAAGATTTAGGGCAAAAACAGGCCCAAAACGGATCGGCGGGAAAAAATTTTGAATTTTACCTCTTTTTTGCATTTGGAATTTTTTTTCAAAAATCCCCGCACTCCGCCACTTGGATGCCATGTGGCATGATGTGATTGGCCATGGGCTCATCCTTGAAATTTTTCTTACGGGCCCTTCCTTAAAATTTTTTGCAACATGGACACGTGGCTAGGTTTGATTGGCTCGCGCCCCGGGGGCGCAATTTTACCTTTGAAAATTTTGCATTTTTAACTTTGGAAAAAATTTCATTTTTCCCCCCACACCCCGCCACTCCGGGACACGTGGCACGTCCTGATTGGATGGAAGGGGCCATGGGGCAAACCTTTCCCTTTGAATTTTTTTTTGGCGAAACTTAGCCAAATTTTGAAAATCTTTCCCGAGCTCCGAACTCCCCTGGGACCACAGGACACGTGTCCTATTTTTATTGGGCGCGGGCACTCTGCCCCAAACTTTCCCCTTTGAAATTTTGGACAAAACACTTAGCAAATTTTTCATTTCTACCTCCGCCGCCCTGATTGGTGAAGACACGTGGCGTAACCCTATTCGCTACGGGCCATGCGGGCCAATTTTTTACTTTGGAAATTTTGGCAAAAACTTAGCCAAAAACATGATTTCTCTCTGATGCTCACTGCCCTCATTTGGACATGTGGCAGCACCTCATTGGCTGCGGGCCAAATTTCAAAAAATTTCCTGCGCCAAACACTTAGTCAATTTTTTCACTTTGCCTCCTCTCCCGACACGTGTCACGTCCTGATTGGCTCGGCGGGCCCGCGGGAAAAGAATTTTCCTTTTGCAAATTTTGACCAAAACTTGAAAAAAATTCTAAGTTTTTCTCTCCTCTCCGCCACCTCCTGGGACACGTGGCAGCTTCCTATTGGCTGCGGGCTTCCAAGGGGAAAATTTCCCACAAAAACTCCGCCGAGCCATAACTTGAAAAATATGAGGAGTTAGGAGGAAAAATTTACCTTTCTGGAAAGCTGAGAGAGATCTCTATCCAATGGTGCCATTTCCAAAAAGATTTGAGTGCCTGAAAATCAAAAAATGATTTCTTGACTGAGGCACAAGAGAGGCAAGAACACAAGGAGTTAGCCACAAAAATGAGCAGGGGCACATTTTGGATAACAATTTTGGTGACTCAGAGGGGTCATCTGCCTGCTAGATGAAAATACCAGTTGCCTGAAGCAGTCCATTGGGCATGGAGTCATCAAATTTTCTATTTGGAACCCCAACTGACTTAGAATGTTGCAAGGAGGAAGATGGAATATCACCTGATGGAAGCAAGGACTGCAAAACATCTCCAGGGACAGCAAGCTGTGCCAAAGCACTTAGGGAAAGCAAAACTAACCTACAACAAAAACAATGTGCACAAGCACTTGAAGGAATGGAAACCTAAGCTAATATTTACAAGGTGGAGAATTTCCCTTTAGAAGCAATGCTTGAGATAGATTCCATTGACTGGAATCTGCAGTTCTTCACCATCCAATGAAGCCAATTGGAAAGCATTGTTGTTCTTGCACTTCATGACCATGTATGGGCCACTCCAAATGGCATCAAATTTTGAATGCCTTCCCGGTTTTGCTCTATCTGCATCCCATTTTAACACTAGATCTCCAACCTGGAAAGATCTACTCTTGGCCTTCCTGTCAAAGGTCTTCTTGATCAAAGCTTGATCCTTCTCCATTGCTTGGGATGCCTGATCTCTGATCTCTTGAAGCTCCATCAACTCTGCATATCTCACCTCCATGGGCTCAAACTCCTAGCAACTCTAACTGCTTCATGAGTTCCAATGTTGGCAACTCAAGTGACATGGGCAAAATTGCCTCTCTTCCATAAACAAGCCTGAATGGAGAGTTACCTGTGGATCTCTTGGGAGTTATCCTATCAGCCCATAAGGCTGATTTCAGTTTGGTATGCCAAGACCTCTGATTCTCATCAAGAGTTCTCCTAATGATCCTCAACAAGTTCTTGTTTGTAGACTCAGCCTGGCCATTACCTTGAGGGTAATAGTTTGATGAAGTACTTAGGTAGATCCCGTTCTTGACAGCCCACTCAGTCACCTTGGATCCAATGAATGCCAATGCATTATCTGAGATTATTGTAGCAGGTATGCCAAATCTGGTTACTATGCCCTCATAGAAGTCTAAGATGCTAGACTCATTTGCTTCTTTGAGTGCTACTGCTTCAGTCCATTTGGTGAAGTAGTCTGTGGCTGTCAAAATCCATTTGTGCCCTTGGCTTGAATTGGGATTAATGACTCCAATGAAGTCCAAACCCCATTGCATGAATGGCTGGTCAACTGAGATTGGATGCAATGGAAGGGCAGCAAGTCTCTCTTTTCCTGTGAAGAATGCACAATTCTTACACCTCTTGATCCATGCAAAGCAATCACTGAAAATCTTGGGCCAATAATAACCAGCCTTCATAATTTTTAGAGCTGTCACTCTCGGTGCAAAATGACCACCAGCTGGTCCACCATGGAACTCTTCCAACACCCTATGAATCTGATTTGTGCTAATGCATCTCAGCAGCACTCCATTCACATCTTTCTTGAACAAAACTCCATCAACAATGGCATATGGGACAGCCTGCAATCTGAAGTGTCTTCTTTGGGTCTTGTTCATCTCCGGAGGGCATAGGCCTGTGCTTAGGAAGTGTATTATACCTTGGGTCCAGCAAGGAGTGGGGACAACATTATTTTCTTCTTGAGTGCCACTTGGCTCATGGCTGTCTTGAACTGTCAAAACAGCCTCTTCTTCATTGCATACTTCTTTTTGCTTCCCCAAAATCAGCTGCTCACACAATCCTTTTCCTCTTACCAGCTTGGTGACCTTGATCTCAATGTCATACTCCATGACATGAGTGATCCAACCTGCCCTTTTCTCATTCAAATCCTTGTTGAGGAGGAAGTCTTTAACCCCAGCATGAGAGACCAGCAACTGGACCTTGTTGTTTGAGACTAAATGCTTGAATTTCTTCAAGCTTCTGATTACTGCAAGTACATGCTTCTCAATAAAAGAATACCTCACCTCATAGTCATCTAGGCTCTGGCTGAAGAAAGCAATTGGCTGCTCATCATTGTCCTTGTTCTGCTGTACCAAAATGGCAGAAATAGTATCATTACCTCCAAATGCATAGAGGATGAAATCCTTGGAGAAGTCCGGGTTGATGAGAGTTGGTGCTTGAGAGATGGCTTCTTTGATTGCTTCAAAACTCTCCTTGCCTTCTGCTGTCCACTTGAAAGCCATGCTTTTCTTTAACATTTTGGTGATAGGTTTGACAAGGGCTGCAAAATCTGGGACAAACCTCCGAACAAAGTTTATCCTCCCCAAGAAACTCTGAAGGGCTTTCTTGTGGCTTGGCAATGGTAGTGCTCTTATGGCTTCAACCCTCTCTGGATCAATTGCTAATCCTTCTTTGGAGACAATATGGCCAAGGAGCTTTCCTTCATGTGCAAGAAAGATACACTTCTTAGGATTCAAAGACACTCCAAATCTCCTGCACCTTGTGAAGACTTGTCTCAAATGAGAGAGGTGGTCTGCTGCATTTTTGGAAAAAATAGTGATATCATCAAGGTATATCAGCACCATGTTGTTAATCAAACCTTTGAACGCCATGTCCATTGCTCTTTGGAAGGTAGCACCAGCGTTGGACAGCCCAAATGGCATTTTCCTGTATGCATAAGTTCCCCATTTGGTTGTGAAGGCTGTCTTGAACTGGTCTTCTTCCTTCACCATAATCTGATTGTAGCCTGAGTAGCCATCAAGTAGTGAAAACCTCTCGGAGCCAGCCACAACTTGCAAGATTTGCTCCATGGAAGGGAGTGGGTAATGGTCCTTGAGAGATGCTCTATTCAAGTCTCTGAAGTCAACACACAATCTGATCTCTCCACTCTTCTTTCTGACTGGAACCAAGTTGGCAACCCAACTAGAATGCTTGATTGGGAATATGATCCTTGACTCAATCAGCTTGTTCAATTCTTTCCTCATGAGAGGCTCCATGTGTGGATTGACTGGTCTTTGTTTCTACCTGACAGGCTTAGTATTTGGATCCAATTCAATGGTATGCTGAGCTAAGTTGGGATTGAAACCTTTCAAGTCTTCATAGCTCCAAGCAAACACATCAGGGAACTCTTGACACAGCTGTATGAACTCATACCTTTCTTGTTCAGTTGTCATCTTTCCAATTTGCAATGGTTTGTTCTCTTCCACCAAGATGGATACTGAATCTTCTCTCTTGACCTGAATGTTTGCTTTCTCCTTTCCTAAACTGATCATTGGGATTAAAAATGGACTCCAAAGTGATAAGTCCCTTGGGCAGCTTGTTAGTTCTCAGCTGTACCACTTGGTCACCATACTGCTGTTCCAATTTTTCTTGATTTTTAGCTGAGAACTCAGCTTCTTCTTACAGGAAATGGATGATTTGCTGGTCATTTTCAAACACTTGCCAACTGACATTGTTATCTGGCACTGAAGGCCTCACAATCACATGGATGTTTGGCTGTACCTTGTCTTGTTGAATGCTTTCCACAATGTCAAAGGCTGCCCCTACTGCTGCAAGCCTGTCAACAGCTTGGTTCTCTTTCCTAGGAATGGATTTGATGCCAAAACCCTCAAAATCTTCCATGAGGTCCCACACCCTGTTCTTGTAGCACTTAAGTAGATCATTCTTGGCAGCATGTTGTCCCTTGACCTGATTTACAATCAATTCACTGTCACCAAAGACTTGCAAGTTCTTTATTCCTCTCTTTATTACCCAATGCATCCCTTGCACCAAGGCTTCATATTCAGCAGTGTTATTGGAGCATGCAAACTGAAATCTAAAAGCTGAATAGTACTTTACTCCTTGAGGTGAAACAAGCATGGCTCCACCTCCTGCACCTTGTCTACTCCTTGATCCATCAAAAAACAGCTGCCATACCTCATTGTCATCCTTATGGTTTGGCTTGGTGATGCAAGAAATGGGCTGATCTTCTTCATGCATGCAATAGACCCCTAGCTCAGATTCTTCTACTTCTTGATAAGGATCAAAAGCATGTACCTTGTTTGCCCATTCATCAAGAGTTAGATCCGGGATGCTTCCAACCTTGGTGTCAGCTTCATCAGTGCTTGGGTGATCTTCTTGATCAAATGCTGAACAATTGGCATTGATCTGACTTGGAGTGTAGGGCTCAATGTGGAAGTTTGCAATAGGTTCAGACCTGATTGTAGCTTTGGTTCCATACCTCGTTCTAAACAGCATGTGTGACCAATCAGCAGACAAATATCCTCCAATCTTGGCTGTGAAGTCCCTTGACAAGCATAGGGAAAAGAGTGGTGGAAGGTCTATAACTGATACATCTTGTAAAATAACAACATTTGGACATGCATGCAAGGTAAGACTCAAGTTTCTAATCACTCCAACTATTGTTACTGCTGTCCCATCTAGCTGCACTACCCCTTTGGATATGGTTTCATATTGGAGCCCTAGCTGATCAGCTATTTGTTTAGGCATCACTGAGCTACTTGCCCCGGAATCTATCATGCAATTGTGCACTAACTGATTTCCAATGATTAATGAAACATAGAAAGGAGGGGGCTTCAACATTTTACCTTGCTGTCCTCCATGATTCCCGGATTCAGGCTGGGCAGCATTTGTGAGCACTTTCTCTTGCATCTGAACTTGTTGATTCGAAGTTGGCCAGCTTGCAAGCAAATCTCTTTGGCCTGGGATAGATAGGGATTCCCACATTGATATATTTACATTTGTCTTCTTCATCTGATCAATGATACTGAATGGTGATGAAGGATCTCTTTGCTGTCCCTTGGTTGGCACATTCACTCCTTGCATGTGGGCAGCAACAACTGGTATTTGAGTTGGTCTAGGAGCTGCCTTGGCTGCCCTTGTGCATTTGAAATTGGATTTTGTTGCCAACCATTTGTGGAGCCATAGGAAGGTTGTGGATTGGTTGGGGCTAATGGCTGTTCTTCACCCAAATTCCTTCTTTTTGACCTTGTGTTGGCTGCAACACCTTGAGAAGACTGTTTGATTCATGCCACAAAAATCCTCTGCCTGCCAGTTCACAAGTGTGGTGTCATTTGGGGCTGATTGTTGTTAGAATGTTTCTTGTTGTTGGTTGTTTCCTTGACTGCCCTCACCCTCCACACCAGTAGTTGTCACCATTGTGCTTGATTCAAAGCACCATTGAAGCACATGGATTGGTTATGAGGTTCATTGCATGGAAAACACCAATCATACTCCTGAGCAACGTTGTTTTGTGTTGGCACCAATCCTTAGAGGCAGAGCGCGGCATTTGGATTATATGGCTGAAATGGTCTTTGGCAGGAGGCCTTTTTGATTTAAATTTCAAGCTGGATTGGGTGGTCTTTTGGTTGATATGCTCTGCCTGTTAGGTTGATCTTGGACTTTCTGGAAGGTCTAAAACTTTGGGCTTGTTGCCTCTTGAGAGTAACCAGCTCATTTCCTAATTTTACAATTGCTTCATGACTTCTTGAAGTTCATTTGGGGCACTTGAAGATGAAGTAGAAGCTTCATTTAAATTTTGATTTCTAGGAATGGGAGAAGGAGCCAAATTAGGTGCTTGATTAGTGTTTGGGCTCTCTAAACTTGGAAGGTAGCAAGCGTTGGACAACCCATGGCAGGCTCTAGTATGCATAAGTTAATGCCATTCCTGGCTGTGAAGGATCAAAAATGGCCTTCTAGACCCAATCATAATGCCTACACTTGTAGATGAGTAAGCCATCAACTTAGTGAAAACATTTCTCAACGAAATCGCACAAAGTTGGTACCATTGGAATTTTGGCTCTGAGCCCGACGCACAGCAATCAAGAAATTCTAGATTTTATGAGAGATTGATTGAGATTTTTAAGAAAACGTGGCCGGGTTCAGAACAGTGTTTTATTTGGTAGTTAGGAGTGCAATTAAGAGGCATGGTCATCATTCTTTCTCTACTGCAGCACATGGGACAGTATGGGGAGCCTTTTGCAAGTAATATACAATCATTTCACTCAATTTAATGCCTCTTACAGGTGGTTGAAGGACAGATTTCAGGATTTCCATTTTTTCCTTCTCTTCTTCTTCTCATTTTTTCTATAAATTGGAGTGTTGGGCTCATTGTAAATAGAGAGTTTTTGGGTAGCAAAGCTCTGCAAAAATTTCTTTGTGAAGACAGTGTGTTGCAGGCCCTTGTAGTGGACTCCTTACATGGTGATCTAGGCCCTTATCTTGTAATAGACTGAACTGTGCATATCATGAAGCAATAAAATATCAGTTTGTGGATGTATCTTCCCCTGCTGTGTTTTCTTGCATTCTTCTTGCCCCTTTAATCTTTCTACAAGAATATTGTGTCTTTTATTATGTTCTTGCAGGTATTCATTATCATTGTGTATGCTTGGAATATTGTTGTGAATGCATTTTGCTAGATTATGGTGAACTGTCATCACCTCTTCTAGTGTGCACTTTGCCTCTGTATTTCACACATTTGGAGATTACTCTCACATGCCCTCCTTTTCTGGTGTATCACCGCTTTAGTGTAGGCTTTCATTTTATGCATTCTCTCTCTCTGGTCCCTTGGAATTTTAGATTAGAATAGCTAGTTTCCCCTGCATTAGAGTAGATTGTGGCAGGTAGTTTAGGAGTAAGAACCAGCTTTCTCTGGAGGTCTATCTCAAGTAGCAAGTCCCACAACTTGGAGATAGTACCCATGTTATCTAATCACACTGGATGCCTAGAGTGATCAAACTAGAAATCTAATCAACATCAAGGGGTGTTGTGATTCGGTGATAACACTTCTTCATGTATGCAATAGACCCATAGCTTAGATTCTTCTACTTCTTGATAAGGATCAAAAGCATGTACCTTGTTTGTCCATTCATCAAGGGTTAGATCCGGGATGCTTCCAACCTTGGTGTCAGCTTCATCAATGCTTGGATGATCTTCTTGATCAAACGTTGAACAATTGGCATTGATCTGACTTGGAGTGTAGGGCTCAATGTGGAAGCTTGTAATAGGTTTAGACCTGATTGTAGCTTTGGTTCCATACCTTGTTCTGAACAGCATGTGTGACCAATCAGTAGACAAATATCCTCCAATTTTGGCTATGAAGTCCCTTGACAATCATAGGGCAAAGAGTGGTGGAAGGTCTATAACTGATACATCTTGTAAGACAACGACATTTGGACATGCATGCAATGTAAGACTCAAGTTCCTAATCACTCCAACTGTTGTTACTGCTGTCCCATCCAGCTGCACTACCCCTTTGGATATGGTTTCATACTGGAGCCCTAGCTGATCAACTATTTGTTTAGGCATCACTGAGCTACTTGCCCCAGAATCTATCATGCAATTGTGCACTAACTGATTTCCAATGTTTAATGAAACATAGAAAGGAGGGGGCTTCAACATTTCACCTTGCTGTCCTCCATGATTTCCCTCAGGCTGGGCAGCATTTGTGAGCACTTTATCTTGCATCTGAACTTGCTGATTTGAAGTTGGCTAGTCCTTTATGGCAGCTTGTAGAAAATCTCTTTGGCCTGGGATAGATAGGGATTCCCACATTGATATATTTACATTTGTCTTCTTCATCTGATCAATGATACTGAATGGTGATGAAGGATCTCTTTCATATCCCTTGGTTGGCACATTCACTCCTTGCATGTGGGTAGCAACAACTGGTATTTGATTAGGTCTAGGAGATATTCTTGGCTGCCCTTGTGCATTTCAAATTGGATTTTGTTTGCCAACCATTTTTGGAGCCATAGAAGGTTGGAGATTGGTTGGAGCTAATGGTTGTTCTTCACCCAAATTCCTTCTTTTTGACCTTGTGTTGGCTGCAACACCTTGAGAAACTACTTGATTCATGCCACAGAAATCTTATGCTTGCCAGTTTACCAATGTGGTGTCATTTGGGGCTGATTGCTGTTGGAATGTTTCTTGTTGTTGGTTGTTTCCTTGACTGCCTTCACCCTCCACACCAGTAGTTGTCACCATTAATGTTTGATTCAAAGCACCATTAAAGCACATAGATTGGTTATGAGGTTCATTACATGGAAAACACCAATCATACTCCTGAGCAATGTTGTTTTGTGTTGGCACCAATGCCTTAGAGGCATATATGGCATTAGGATTATAGGGCTGAAATGGTCTATTGGCAGGAGGCCTTGTTTGATTTATATTTGCAGCTGGATTAGGTGGTCTTTGTGGTTGGTATGGCTGCCTGTTAGGCTGAGCTTGGGGCTGATAAGAAGGTCTAAAACCTTGGGCTTGTTGCCTCTTGAGAGTAACCAGCTCATTGCCTAAATTTTGTAATTGCTTCATGACTTCTTGAAGCTCATTTGGGGAACTTGGAGATGAAATAGATGCTTCATTTGAACTCTGATTTCTAGGAGTGGGAGAAGGAGCCAAATTAGGTGCTTGATTAGTGTTTGGGCTCTCTAAACTTGGAAACAATGGCATGGGAGGTCTAGGGGCTAGTTTGCCAGCTTGGATCAAACAATTTTCAGCCCTAATGGCAATGTTATAAGCCATAGGGATAGTTATGCCTCCCATAGACTGAATCAACATAGAAATATCAGAATTTAAAGCTTTGAGGTAGTAGAGAAAAGCACCTTCTACTGCTGGCTTGAATGCCACTAGAATTATCTCCCGAGTCTTTTGAAATCTGAAGTTGAAATCAGTCAGCTGCTCATTGGGAGCTCTCTTGATGGTTGTCAGCTACTCCAAAAGAGACAAGTTGTCTCCCTTCTCTCCAATTTTTTCATGAAGTGTTATACATAGCTGGTTCCAATTCTGAATAGAACCTAAGGCAAGACTTCTAAACCATTGCAATGCTTTCCCCTTGAATGAAGATGCCAACAATTTGACAACCACTTGCATCTCATTGATTTCATGAATTGCACAAAGGTTGGAAATGTCTTTAACATGATCACCTGGAGTAGTCTGATTCTCTCCAGTGAAGTATGGAATGTTCTTCAAGGCTGCAATTGGAATTGGATGTTGTGCATTGAGGGAAAGTGGGCTGCTGCCTGTGAAATTGACATACGGATTCAGTGGTTGCGCCATTCTAATTGGTCTTAAAATCCTTGTTGACTGAATGAAAGGCCTACCAGGTGGAGGAGTTGAGAGAGTTCTGTTTGGTGGAGATGGAGACCTTTGAATCCTTCTTCCTCTTTTCCTTCTTCTTGGAGATAACTGTAGGTATTCAAACAACACCTCTTCTTCTCTAGCTCTTGACCTTGTGGTGATTCTTCTCATGAGTTTTCAGGCCTGTCCTGCTGAAACCAGTTGATTCTTCCCCTTGGAGTCGCTAGATGTGCAATTTATAGCTCTTTTGAAGCAAGAAAATTGTAGCAGATGCACATCAACTTTGCTGTGATAAAAATGAGACCTCTAAGGTCCCACCGAGCATGCCAAAACTGTTGTTGCAAATCAGCAGCACCCCTGGATGCAAATCAGGTTTCTAAGTTGATATTTCAGGCATCCAGTGTGATTGCACAACATTGAAACCTCTCTCCAAGTGTGGGACTTGTAAAATGAGAGAGGAATCTCCAGATTAGAGGCTGGTTCCTCAAACTCCTCTGATTAGATCTATTATTTGCATAACTGCAGAGGTTCAGATCCTAATTTTATCCTAGATTGTAAGGAGACAGGGATAAGAAATGGAAAAATTGAAACTAAACTAATGATGGTGATGCACCAAAGGAGTGGTGAACATTTTTTCTCATGAAAATAGACACAAATCAGAAATTTCAGCATAAAACATCATGCACAGGTTGATAAGCTGTAATCAAAGGTTTGAAATGAAACAAACAACACATGCAAAGGACTGAAAGCATTCACAGAGCCTGCATTATGATTTTCAACATCAAAATCCTTGCATTCCAACACCAAAGAGGCAAAAAAGGCCTGTTACAAACCCTAGAAGGTCTGATACTTCTAAAATCACTTGTTGAAGATGAAAATAGAAGCTTGCTGTGCAAAATAGTGTTCAACCATCAAAAAATGAGCCAAATCTGGCTTTTACAATGCATAGGTCGAGCCCAGGAGAGAGAAAACGTGAAAAAACGTGGGATCCATTCCTCATTGACCAAAACACATTAAAAACAGCATGGAGGTCCTTACAAACCCATGCCCTAACATTTTTGACCATACTGGAGAAGAATGCGACCCATTTCGCATTAAAATTGGTTGTTGAAACATCAGTTCTATCCATAGGCGCATACCAGAAGAGTTTTTTAATTTTATCCCTCCAAAATAAACTAAAATTCAAAATTGACCATGGAATCATGTAGATAATTTTACCATCTTTCCATTGATATAAAGAACGCAAAAATCTAAGCTCTGGATTGAAAGTTATGGCCATTTGAAGATTTAGGGCAAAAACAAGCCCAAAACGAATCGACGGGAAAAAAATTTGAATTTTACCTCTTTTTGCATTTGAATTTTTTTTCAAAAAATCCCCACACTCCACCTTATAGATGACACGATTCAAGCTCTAATTGGCTTGGGCCTGGGCCTCCAAAAATTCCTGCGGCCTTTTCCCCTTGAAAATTTGACATTTTTACTTTTGGGAAAAAAATTCATTTTCCCCCCCGCGCTCCACCCTCCGGGACAGGTGTCGGTGTCTGATTAGCTGACAGGGGCTGCGGGCTTCCTTTTCCTTTTGAGTTTTTTGGCAGAACTTAGTCAAAAAAATTTAAAAAACTCTCCGAGCCCGAACTTCCCGGGGGACCATAGGACACGTGTCCTATTTTCATTAAGCGCGGGCCGTCTGCCCCAAACTTTCCCTTTGAATTTTTACAAAACACTTAGCCAATTTTTTCCCTTTGCCTCCGATGGGTCTTTTACTTGTGACATGTGGCAACCTGCTATTGGACGCGGGTAATGCAGGGAAAATTTTCCATTTGAGATTTTTGGCAAAACTTAACCCAAAAACCTAACTTCACCCCCGACACCCGCCATCCCTCTTCGACACGTGGCAGCACGCCATTGGCTTGGGCCAAATTTCAAAAAATTTCCTACGCCAAACACTTAGTCAATTTTTTCACTCCACCTCCCCTTCTGACACGTGTCACGCCCTAATTGGCCTAGCGGGTCCGCGGGTAAAAATTTTCCTTTTGAAAATTTGACCAAAACTTGAAAAAATTTCTAAGTTTTCTCTCCTCTCCGCCACTTCCTGGGACACGTGACAACTTCCTATTGGCCGCGGGCTTCCAAAGGGAAAATTTCCCACAAAAATTCCGCCGAGCCATAACTTGAAAAATATGAGGAGTTAGGAGGAAAACTTTACCTTTCTGGAAAGCTGAGAGAGAGCTCTATCCAATGGTCCCACTTCTAGAAATATTTGAGTGCCTAAAAATCAAAAAATGGATACTGAGGCACAAGAGAGGCAAGAACACAAGGACTTAGCCACAAAAATGAGCAGGGGCACATTTTGGATAACAGGTACTCCACTGGCGATCAAGATCTTGATGGTAACTTTGAACCTGGAGAGTAAACTAATGGCTAACTAAACCTCACCTTGTGTGAGGGTAGGAATAGGTTTGGTGAAGGATGGTAGACCTAGTGGCAGAAAGGTAGAGAGAGGAAAGACAACTTAAGTATAATGAGGTGTACGAGAGGGAGATAGAGAAGTAGTGTACTTTTGTAGAAAGTATGGCATTGAGGAGACAGATGGCTCGTGAAGGATTTGAAGCTCATATAGAAGACGTGGAGCCCAAGCATCTAGAACTCCCCCATCTTGGAAATCATGATAGAGATCCCCCCTTGGCTTCACACAGAAGTGTGCTAGGAAATAATACCTGGGCCGTGGGCGTGCATCTTAATCCACCTAGTGACCTAGCCCTTATGCTTGGTTTTCCCATATCTAGTATGACAAGAAACCAACAAGCTAACTGAGGAAGTAGGAGAGTAGGAGTAAGTCAGAGAGCAAGTACATTAATGGTAGGACAAACGAATTCAATGTTATTTGGAGGAACAATTTTAGGCACATCATCCACACAAAATGTGAGCACTAGAATGTTGGATTCACCTCTGGAAGTGGAACTACCTCACAGACTGTAGGGGTTCAATATAGTACTACTGTCAGAGCATATGGGAGTACATCTACAGGTCCTAATCTAGCTACATGCAGAGGATCATAAGGTATAGGCATTTCTAGTTCCACTAGATCTAGTGGTTCTGGAGGTAGAGGAAACACAAGAGATTCTAGATTAGGTGGTCAAGGCCCGTAGCAACCACAAAATATCCATATGGAGATGTCTCTTCATCTCTCAGAATATAAAGGTATAAAGGATGTTGCCAAATATGTGCATGTGTGAAATCTTATGGTGCGCGAAAGGGATCACAACTTATAAGCTTAAGGAAATTCAATTTGTTACTACATTACATGGACTTGCACACAACTGGTATAGGAAGTTTGACCCTGATCAAACTTGTGTGGATTACGCAGCATTGAAGGATGCTTTCTTGAAAGAGTTCCATATCCTTGAATTTGAGCAGAAGATTATAAGTGCACTCAAGGATATTAAGCAAGGCACTATTGAGAGTGTACGTGAGTATGATGCCCATTTTAAGACACTTCTATCTAAGATGTCTTATGATATTCACACCAGCTAGCATGCATAATGGTTTGTTGGAGTATTGATTACACCATTCAGAAGAGCACTGTCACATAAGTCATACACTGATCGACACGAATACTTGGAAGTAGCTTTACGTGCTGAGGTAGTTAGGAGCATTAACACTGGTGTTAGTCCATTTTTAGAGGCACAAATTGTAGTTATGGCAAAATAACTAGAAAAATTATCGACAAATTTAGCTCATGAAACGCGCTCAGGGATTTGGTGTATAAATTGTGAAGTGGAAGGTCACGCCAAGGATAGTTGTCCTCACAAAACAGTATGCTCATTACTATTGGATTGTGAGATTTGTCATTCAAATCATGATGCTAGTCACGGTCCTTTGTTACAGAGTGTGATAAGGAAGAATGTATCTTGTCACTGTAAAATTTACTGGTCCACGACCCATGATACCAAAGATTGTTGGTTAATTGGTCAGATCCAGGATCTTATAGACATTGGGGTATGATAGACAAGTGTAATAGATAACTCTAAGAACAAGAATGATTACTAGGATCGAGATCATAATCAAACATGCTATGAAAAGAATGAGGGGCATTTTGAAGGAGGTCGTGGAAGAGGACATGGATATCATTGTGGATATGGAGGACGAGGCCATGGTGGAGGAAGAGGTGAGTTCCCTCATGGAACATTTTATATGTGCAGATCTCTTGACCACTATAGGCATGAATGTCCTCAGAATATTGCATGTTATTTCCGTGAAAAGAACCATAGCTATGAAGAGTGCCTGGACTTATATGAGCATCTGAGTAAGCAACATAAGCAAGAAAACAAAGGTTTCAGGATGGTAAGAATCTAACACATGGTAGAATATCAATGGATGCCTAAGATAACAGAAGGACTTGAGGAATCAATAGTGAAGATTACTACACGAGCTGAAATGGCGTGCACAAGAGAGGCATTACACCATAAGCCTATGATCACTAAGGAGGAGGTTTTGCATGAAAGGTACCCAGATCCTACTCATCAAAAGGAAGTTTAAAAAGATACCATTGAAGTGCTAAGGAATCTTCAGGGTGAGATACAATACTTAAAAGAGCAGAAGAAAGCATCAGAGATGGTCCAAACTAATATTGATGAGATGAGAGAAATGTGCAAAATGTTGCACTAGGAGAACATCATTCCACTATTAGGAAGTTGGTTAAAAGGGAACACTCTGTGTGTAAGTATTAAGACCAGAAGACATATCTTGCATGTGAATCTTCCCCTCGATAATATTAACTATGATAAAGATATCACTCTGAATGTTGTTGTAGATGGATGGTTGTTGAGAAATATTTTGATTGACACAGGTGCAAAAGTGAATGTGCTTACATTAGATGAAAGGGTAAAAATGGGGAGGCCTCCATTGCAGCCATCATCTAATGTGTTATTTATAGAAAACTGAACTAAGGCCACTCCTATAGTGTTTTTGAAGGATGCATCTCTAACCATACAAGGGGCCAAATTCATTGGGGATTTTGAGGTATTAGCACTTGCAGAAGTAGATAGTTTTCCAGCCCTTCTTGGATTCCCTTGGTGTTATGCAAATAATGCTAACTTGAGATTCAATAAGGGGTATCTCAGCTCTAAGAACAAAGAAGGAAAGGGTTGTGATACCTTTAACAAATGGGAATTCTACACCATATGTTGAGCCTCTAAGTGATAAAGACTTAAACATAATCTAAGTATGCATTATTCAAGACCCAGAGGTCAATGAGCCATTAAAGGAAGGAATCCTCCAATGGGAGGATTCTCACTCTATTAGTGATACTACGAGTATTTCTTATGAAAATTGGGCTCATGGTATATATGAACTATTAGGATGCGAGGTAAAATGTGTAGTTTCTCACAAGAATGGACTTCAATCTATTTGACGGATAGATAGTGCAGTACTTTGGTATGCAGGAGTAGAAATATATTCTTATATTCTTACAAGCCAAGGAGGCACAGTGGATAGACTATGTCAAGAGAAGAGACATGTTATCATATGTCTTGTGTACGGGAAAGCAATGCACACTAGTGGGTAGTCCATAAAGATAATCTTACGAAGTGGAATGAGATCAGAGTCACCCTATCTACTAGGTTAGTAAGGAACAATGCACCTATGTAGATATACACTTATAATGGTGATCAGCCTACTCAGTGTCACATTTAGTAGTGTGAGAGACTCTAGATATCATGATAAGAAGCATTACCACAGTCAATCTAGGTGCATAGATTGTACTCTCCTCTACAAGGATGCACATGCGCCTGGTATATATATGTTGAACTACACTAAGAGACTAGGAATTGGAAAAATTTGACTGTAAGAATGATCAAGACCTTACTTCTTTTCTTCCCAACCTCTAATAGAATAGGCGTTAAAATTTATTAAGAGGTTAACCATGGGAGATAGTGCAAAGGCAGAGGAAATCATATAGGTATTATTTGGTGAGAAATAAATAGGTGAAAATTTTGAAGAAGAAGGAGAAGACTTCATATTGCTTAAACGATCCTATCTTGAGAAAGAAAAAATAAATATGGTTTACATCGTGGATGATGAGGAAGTTGAGAACCTAGATATTGAACAATCATAAGGGGTACGCGAGGTCTTGGATAGCATAGACAAGGACACACACACCTATCATGAATCCATGAAGAAAAAGGAGGTCAATATAGGATTAGAGGCTGAGCCTAAGGAGGCCATAATTGGAGACTATTGGTCAGACTCGGAGGTGGCAAAGATTATGGAGTTACTACACGATTACTGGGAATTATTCCCTCGAGGGTATCATGAACTTAAAGGTGTGCATGGATCACTTGGGGAAATGAAGATAAAACTTAAGGAAGGTGCACATCTAGTGAGAAAGAGACTTTATAGAATGAATCCTAATTTGTGTGAAAAGGTAAAAGAAGAAATTGATAAAATGTTGAAGTCTAGAATCATTCGACCTTTGGATGAGTCAGAATGGGTTATTCCAATGGTGATTAGTATCAAGAAGGATGGTAGAATTCAAATATGTGTGGAATACAGGGAGCTAAATGCCACATGTGTAACAGACCCATTCCCTACGCCATTTACTGAGGAAATACTAGAGGGAGTTGCAGGGTGCAAAATCTATTCCTTTACAGATGGGTTTTCTGGGTATCATCAGGTTAGGATTTCTTAGGAGGATCAAGAAAAGACAAGTTTTACTACTGAATGGGGTATTTTTCCTATACTATGATGCCTTTTGGATTGAAAAACATACCTTTTGTATTCTCGCAGATAGTTGTTGAGGCATTCAAATATTTTATTCACAACTTCTTACAGGTCTACCTCGATGATTGGATAGTATATGGGCTTTTTTAGGATCATTGTGACAATCTGCACTTAATGTATGACCGGTGTAGACAATTGATTATCTATTTGAACATCAAGATGTGCATATTTTCTACAAATTTTGGAATACTTTTAGAACACATAATATACAAGGAGGGATTGCTTGTTGATCCAGCTAAGGTTATAGTCGTTTTAGGGGTGGAAGCACCTACTAGTCAGAGTGAAGCGCGTTGAGGTTTAGGTCACATAGGATACTATAGAAAATTCATCAAGGGATATGCCAAAATTGTCACACCTCTAGAGGAGTTACTGAAAGGAAGAGGTACATTCTATTGGGGAGAATTGTAGTAGCGCATGTTCAAAACACTGAAAGAGAAACTTCCTACTTCACCTATCCTACGTTTTCCTTCATGGAAGAAACCATTTCATGTACATGTGGACACCTCTGACATGGCCATTGGCGTTGTGTTATCTCAACCTAGAGAAGGTATTGTTGATCATCCTATCTGCTTTGCTAGTAGGAAGCTAACCCATGCTGAACATAATTATACAACTATAGAGTGCGAAGCTTTTTCCATGATCTATGCATTGCACAAGTTTCGATAGTATTTTCTAGCTACACCATTTGTATTCTATATGGATCACATGGCATTGAATTATTTAGTGAACAAACCTATCTTACTAGGGCACATCTATAGATGGGTACTCCTATTTCAAGATTTTGATTTCACAGTTGCGGTGAATCCAGGGAAGAGTAACTTAGGACCAGACCACTTATCTAGAATTAATTCAGGGGAGGAAGCATAGAAAATTGAAGAAACCATGCCAGATGCATAGCTATATAGGTTACAACACATGTCATCAGAATTATAAGACATTGTTGTCATTCTACGGACTGGTGTGGTAGCAGAAGGAATGCAGGTAGAAAAGAAACAACTTTCTATACGCGCTGCACTATTTATGAAGTATTACATTGTTGTGTATTAGAGCATGAGTGCAAGGATATTATGGAAGAATCCCATGGTGGTATTACAGGAGGCCATTATGCAGGTGATGAAAACTGCCAGAAGATCCTACTCATTAGATTATGGTGGGAGACATTGTATAAAGACTATAAAGAATATTGTAAGGTGTGTGACCATTATCAGCACCTAGGAAAACCAGGACAAAGAGATGAAATGCCACTGATACCTATTATCAGTGCCAAACCATTTGAGAAATGGGCTATCATCTTTGTAGGACCTATTTCACCAGCCGCACGTAGGAATGGATCATGCTATATCATTACTTACATAGATTATCTCACATGGTGGGCCGAAGCAAGCACCTACGAAGGACTGTACAACAACTACAACAACTAGGTTTCTATGGGAGAATGTTCTTACAAGATATGGATGTCCTTTAAGTTTGACAAGTGATAGGGGTACACACTTTTTAAATGAAACCATCAGGATCCTATTAGATGAGTTTATGGTTTCCCACCATAAGACTACACCTTACCACCCTCAGGAAAATGGAACTGCTGAGGATTTCAACAAGATTTTGAGCCAGACATTGAAAAAAATTTGTGATGTTGGAAGAAAGGATTGGGATGATAAAGTTTCAGTTGTTCTTTGGGCATATAGAACAACTTATAAGAGATTGAATAAAGCCACGCCATTTTAGTTGGTGTTTGGCACCGAAGCCATTCTCCCTATAGAATTTATGTTACCTTCTTTGTGCATTATGCATGCTGGAGGTCTAGATGATGAGTAGGATTTAGAAGAGCATATTGAGAAGATGATTCAACTGGATGAGCGATGAGCCATAGTACGATGGAGCCAGAAGTAGGAAAAGGCTAGGCAAAAAGTATAGCATGACAGAAACATAAGGGATAAGAAGTTTGAGATTGGACAAATGGTACTTCTCTATGACTCTAAGTTCTTGCACCATCTAGGAAAAATTAAAGTACATTAGTTGGGGCCGTATGTCATCACTTACATACTTGAATCAGGTGTTTGTCAGTTAGAAGCACTTGATGGAACATGACTACCCGGTTACTTTAACGGGAGTAGGCTGAAGCCCTACTATAAATAATTCTTCTTGGTGTTTGTAATAAGGCAGCATTGCCATTTAGATTAGGTTTCCATTATGTATTTCCTTCATTGTCGCTATGCTTTGTCAATTTAGTTGTTGTTATTGTGTTATAAGTGTGTTTGTGCACATGAAGCTGATTACTAGATGTGAAGAATGTTTATGCATAGAGGACTGCACATACTTTTAGTGTGGGGTGGCTATAGTTATCCAAGAACAAGACTGTGGGAATTGAAAGGTGAAAGGAATAAGCTGTTACGAGTGTGCTTTAAGTCAAAAGAAGATTTCTTCTCAAAAGTGACCAAGGATGGAGATGAATGAAACGATAGTATAATGTGAGGTAAGTAGAGGCCATGATAACTACCAAGAGAAGGTACAATGACAAGGTACTTAGGTGCAAGGGCGTGTGCTGAAGAGAAGTTTGTGACCAGAGGGTAGGAAGGTGTGCTAGAAGGTTATAGCTGGGGCGTGAAGATGTATCGTGTGGAAAAAACAAATTTTGTCAATGAATGAGAGGATATTTGGTAGGTGAAAGAGCAATAAATGCATCAAAATTTGAAAATTATATAGGGATGGGATGTGAATTCATTTTTACCATTGCGACTAGGAGTATTTGAGGAAAGAGCTAAGTGTGAAGAGCCAAGTGATCAGGTTAAAGTGTGAAGGGTGTGAAACCAAGCATGACAAACATATCTGTGCAAAAAAAATCTTACATCCCCGATGGTGAAGGGTTTGAGCGTAGCAAGACGATAGAGAGGAGTTAGGGCATGAATTTTCCACCTAGGGCATGAAGTTTCCACCTAGGGTATGATTAAATTGAGCTAGGGTTTGATTCATAAATTATAGAGTTAAAGAGGAGATGATTACAAGGTAAAAATGGCACCCAAGAAGGCAACTACAGCAGGAGAAAAAGGAAAGAAGAAGGTGGTCGTTGAGGAGGAAGAGATGGCACCCGAAAGAAATTTTACAAAAATACAATATCTAGAAGGATTCATCGTCGGTCAGGAATGGGATTCACACATCAAAAAGAGAAAAGTAAGTGAATACAATAACAAGACTTCAAAGAACAAGAAGGAGATCAATTCCTTGCTCACTATGAGGATGAAAAAATGTACGGAGGATGACATGTCAGTTTATGAAGATGCATGTGAGAATCTTCTAAATAAAATTAGGGTCTACCAATTATATGAGCTTCCATATTTTAGGAAGTATGATCCCTTGTACCAGTGCCTCATGAGAAAAATTCATGAGGACTTCTTTTACTTTGTAGGACACAGAGTTAGAATCTCATCCACACTCATCTCATCAGTGATAGATTTGAAGGCCACATGGGAGGATATAAAGAATGATCTCACAAATAAAGCCACAATATTAAAGACTAGACAAGAGTTGGGGCATTTGAAGGGTCTGCGTGGTATGGATATAGAAAAATTGAAGAACTGTCTGGTTGTGTAAGCAGTAGCACACCTTATTACAAATTTGAATGATAAAGAGTAGTGGTCATATGTAAATACTATGTGGTTACACATTGAATGCAAAATGTCAGAAGGAGTAGTCTACAATATTATAGGCTACATTACAGAGCAGATAGTCGAGGAAACATGCACAAGAGGGAAGATTAGGTTTGGTGATGTTCTATTATCACTAGTGTTCATGGGAATTGGAGTACTAGACAGATCAAAGGAAAAGGTATTAGAATACCCAATGGAGAATAAGTCACCAGCTGAAAGGTTCAACAAGTACTTATGTAAAGGGTTCATAACAGATGATGTCAAGCATAGGGAAGAGAAATTGTACACCAGGCTCTGCATGGAATTTGGAGAAGAGTAGTGCATCCTAAATGACCTACCATCGGTAGCGGGGAAACGAGTCCAGTTTGCTTTATATCAGCATTTCTGCATTGCACGATTCCCAATGAGAGATGGAGTCTGGATCCCTTGGTGTAAATTTCCTTACGCATTCACTACCCCAAGCATCTGTTTACAGATTCACAGACACACACTGAATAGTATTCAATTCAAATAAGGTATATTGTGACTACCACACATTAAGGAAGAAGTATGTGTATCTAGGAAGAAGTGCCTATGACAAGAATCTCTTTTTAGAGGTGTTGAATACTAAGCCAATAAGTCTGGATGTAGTAGATGTAGGGGCAACATTAGTATATCTTCAGCTAAAGCCCAAGATGGAGAACAATAAGTATGTGGAGAATGAATTCACACTCCCATGGCCACCAAAGGTTAAGCACATAATGGAAAACATACACATGTAAAGGCCAATAGAAACTATTGAGGTAGAGGATGAAGAAGAGGAGAGTAAAGATAATGGAGGCTTGGAGTGTAGAAGAAAGCAACCATATGATAGAGAAGAGTCACAACGTGTGACCACTCCACCTCAGGAACAAGACAAAAAGGAAGATATGAAGGTTGAGCAGGGGAGAATAGATTTAAGAGAGTATTTAGATGCACAAGGACTCAAGGTGGAACCCCACATATGGTAAGGAAATCACCTCATCTCTCTCCACACAAGGAGACCACTGAGCCAAAAAGAAGAAGAAATTTGAAGTTAGATGAAGAAGCAGAGGAATCAGGGGAGAGAGAGAGCATGCATCTCCTACCCCATTTGAGCAAGAAGATGAGCCACAGAATGAGGAAGAGTAGAAAGATGAAGAGATGAAGGATGGAGAAGAAAGAGAGAAGGAAACCTCTGGAACTGTGCATGCGACTACTCAAGGTGTAATGGGACAGACTCCTAACCTTGAAGCTAAGATTCCTAAGGGACCTATATCAAATAGGATGAGTGGGGAACACATTGCACCAATTATGGGATATGTAGAGGACATCAAATAAATCATCCCCACACAGTTCCAAAGCACTATAGAACAAAAGGATTTATTTGGTTGGGAACTAATGGATGGGGATATGGTGATTGTGTGCACTTGAAAGAAACTCTCGTGGTCAATGCATACCCACATGGATGAGCCTAACTTTGATGTATGTGAAGAGTCATGCATTTCAAGATGGCTGAAGAAGGCACCCCAAGCTAGACATATGATGGTAAAGCCTACTGTCATGTAAGATGAGTAGGTCAGCAACGCATTGGTGAAGGTTTCTACTAAAGTTGCAAGAAGAAATGTGGACAAGGCTGCAACAATCAGAGCATTGCGTGAGGAGTTAAAGACAAAGGATGCAGTGATAATGCACCTAACCCAAGAGAGGGACTTAGCATAGAATAAGAATGAAGTATTTATTAGCATCGCAGAGGAGATTGGAGACAATGTCATAAGATCTAGGCCACACTTGGAGCCCAAGGTACCATAGACGTTTCCCTCAACAATACATTATGTAGGAAATTTTGTGGACCTAGTGCTTAAAGATGAACCTCTGTGCATGCCAGTGCCAAGGAACCTGAAAAAGAGGTAGAAAGGGATAAGGCTATAGTATCTAGAAAGATTGCATCATATGAAGGCTTACTGCAAGCACTCTAAGAAGAATTGAATAAGGTGGATCATACCTTAAATATATGCACATCTCTAGAGGCATTGATCAAGGTAAAGACTATGGAAGAAGATGATGCCATCCATAAGGCTATGAAGGATGATACCTTGGCTCGAGCAGAGTGGTTAACACTCATAAAGCAAAAGTGCAAGGCCCTAGCAAAAGCACAAGAGCCACACAAGGAATGATTATATGAGCTTTGGAAACTCATCACAAAAAATATGGATGCACTGGAAGGACAACATACTACAATGTCCAACATTATGTTGGTATTGCAGAATGAAAAAGGTGAAGTTACCCAAGATGAACTAGAGTATATTATTGTGGACGTACTAGAGTAGGAAGAGAAAGAATTCACCAAGTGATGAGATTTGGAGGCCGTAATAAAGGAATAATATTCAGAGTTGATCCTTCAAACTGATACAATGGAGGCTGCCTCATAAAACATTCTTTATTCATCTACATTCTTTCTTATTTTTTCAATTCAATGTTCTTTACTTCATTTTTTGGAGATACCCATTGTTGAGATGACAATGAGATTAGTGTGGGGTAATGTTGATCAGAGAACATTTGACAAAAATCACACAAGAAGTTTGTGTGGGAAAATAGGCTAGGTTTAAGGGTGTGAATGGATAGGAAGAACCTGTGTGCAGAGGGCAAGTTCAACATTCAAGACTTATTCAATTTTGAGCATGAAGACCTTTTTTTAGAATATGGCGTGCAAAACACACCAAAAATGCAGAGACATGTGCACCATGCATTGTCTATCTTTGGAGAATTGGATCGAAGCATTTTTCATGGAGATGAGCTAAGATTAAGATTGTCACTTCAGTTAATTGTAAGAGGTCTATAGATAGCACACTTGCATGTGTGGCTATGCCTATAAATGACGCATGTCTATTAATAGCATATAACCTATTTTTGGAATAGATAAGTGGTGAAGGGAAAGTCCCCACCCTATATAAATGATGTGAAGCACTTAGTAAGATATATATAGATATATAGAGATAAAGGAGAGATATATAGGTATATGTAGAGCGTAAGAGGTAGGCATAGAGAGATATGTGTATATGACTGGATTATTGTATCAGATCCATGCATGCATTGGTATAGAATGCCATTATTGTAAGGAGATTCTGTGGTTATTAATAGATAGAAGTTATTGGCTAAATTGAAGTGTCATTATTGTATGTAATTGAGTAGTGCATGTTCTTGATTCAATCATGACTATTGTTTAAGCTTGTTCTTTCTTGGATCTGAATATTACATGCCTTGTAGAATGAGGGATTCGTTATGAATCTATATGTTTCTACCTTCATTATGCTAACATCCTTCTACAACAACGCTAAACAAGGACCTGGTACCTTTGCGTGCTTCAGGTGAGTGCTCAGTCTAGGCTCAGTGATGTGCCAGTGCATCTAGGGTGTTATCTGGTAAATTCTAGGCTGTATCATCCACCCTGTGTGGGTATATGTCCCTACACCATCTGGGCCTGTAGAGTGGCCACATGTTCCTACAAAATAACAACCAATGCCTCTGAGCCTATCAGCTACCCCTACACTATCCCCAACTATGTAATTAGGGTAGGCACCTGCCCCTGTAGGGTATCCATCTGCACTATGATGGAGGATAAATCTAGCTGACTCGACCTTAGTAGTATTACTTGTAAATGTGCAGCCCACCACTACCTGTATCTATCATTCACCCTGACATCATCAATCCACCTGTCTATCACCTATTCCTCCTGCCCTATTGGCACTATCGGCTATGGCAGTGGTAGAGGCCTCTCCATGTCATCCCTCCTATACTGTGAGAAGGGTGGCGATATCTCCTGTAGCAGCCCAAACTATTGTTTAACCCTCTCTATGGGTATCATCTCGTGCTCTCCTGCACATTGCCATTCTATGTATCGAAGCAGCTATAACTCCTATAGCTCCTCTTCCATCTTCCCATATGATGGAAAACCCACATAGGGCCTCTAAACGAAGTCCACGCTGGACAACCCCTCTAGAAATCACTTGTAATAGGCTACATCATGTGTAGCTCTAACAGCTCAACACTCCCCAATTACAGGCACCCATCACCCAAAGCCCACCTGAACAAAACCTGACTTGAATGCATCATCCTGGGGCATACCAACTGGATGCACACACACAATGTTCTCATATGCCCAACAATGAAGTAGGAAAATACAACACAAGCTAAATTTCCATAGTTGCCCATAATCCCATAGCTCTTTTTACAACTATCCCAGAAATGTGGACGCCCATGCAAAATAGGTCCTATTCTCCACCATGTCATCCAAAACCCCCATCAATGACCGTGGGAATCTCCCACACTCTGTATCTAGAAGTGCAAAGCAACAAACTGCCTCCATCAACAAAAATACCATCTTTATCTCCATTACATGGGCCTAGTACATATCCCTGTAGCTCATATTGGCACTATAGAACCTCAACTCTGCCAGTTCCTCACCAAACATGGTCATCATCAACTCCTTAGATGCCTCTAAGGAGATAGCATACACCTGCATCCCCACTATCAGTAGCTGTCAGATCCTATACACATCCTTCAGGGTGACTGTGATCTCACCCATTAGAAGATGGAAGGTATTGGTCACTGAGTCCCATCTGTTGATGAGAGTGACCATAAAACTTGGCTCCCAGACTATGTGCCAGTAGCATCTGACCCCAATTAGGATAACCTTTGCAACATGGCACCAATCATCGGCTGTCACACCCCCTCATACCTCCACGATCAAGGGAGGTACCTTATCTCTCATCTGTAGTTGGTCCCTTACCTGCATTCAAACAATCAAACACATTATTAAAACTTGATTTTACCCAACATTGACCTTCAACCCCTCCCTTCTTCCCTTTTGATCACTCACTATCTACTTTACCCACTTTATGTAACCTTTCTCCTTACCCTTTCTAGACCTCTAGCCTTTTCACCCTAACCGACACCAGTTACTCCTAACCATCACCGGTCCATTATAAGTGACATCAGTTTCCCTTATACCTGACCGATGTCAGTGTAAGAATACCGACATCAACCATACCTTGACCGTCATCGATCACTGTTACCATGCCCAAACCCAAAACCCCAATTTCCTTTACCTAATTTCATTCCCATTTTCCCTATAAACCTACCCACACCTCACCTAATTCTCTCCCTAACCCTCTTCCCCTACCTCTCACCTTTCCCACCCCCTCTTTCATTCATTTAACCACAAATTTCAATTATTTTAAGCTCCCTACCTCTACCTCTCTACATTTCCTTCTTCATATATCAAATAACAATGAAAGTATTAGATCTTACCTTGTCTTGACGTCACCTCCATGATGGCACATATGGCTGTTGTGTTGGTGGTTCACCTGAACCTTCTCCTACCTTTGCCATGTCTAATCTCAACCTCTAACCTCTCTACCAATCACATCCCTCCGCCTAATCTCATGGGCCCGTCTACCTGGCTCTCCTCTCTAGCTGGATCTCTCCACCTCAGCCTGGTACAACCCCACGTACTTTTCTCTCGATAATACACAAACGTCTCATGCTCTCGTCATTTTCACAAAATCCAAAACATACAAATGAATCTATATTATACATATTTTTCCTTTTTATATACTCACATCAACTTGACCAGTGTCGGTTATACCTAGAGCAACATCGATCTTGTACCCTAGCACACCATGATCAATTGTACCTAAACTGACATCGGTCATGTGCCCTAACAAACCGTGGTCAGTTTACCTAGACCTTCACTGGTTCAGTATAACCAGCATTGGTTACCTGTCATACTCCTGTCAATACCCTCTCCCCATTTCTGACCAAAATTTACCCTTCCCTACCACCATTTGACCTTACCCACCTTTCTCGCAACCTAACTCCAATCCTAAATTACCTATCCATGTCCTTAATTACATTGAGGGACTTGTTATTTTAACCATACTTCAGCCCTACCCATGATGTGACCTAGCTACCTAGACCTTGAACATTTTTAGTGACCTCAAAACTCATGTGCTCATTATACCTTGCAACACTGTTACCTGTGTTGTTTGACCTAATAACCTTACTTTGCCTATTGTCATGATATTTATGCTGATCTAGCCTTTGGTGTACTAGAACATACCTAAACATTCATACACTTGACCTATGTTGTGTTTTTGTACCATATCCTATGCCTTGGATATCATAATAACTTCAACCTTCTTTAGATAAACCTATCGACCTTGGACGATGTAGAGCTTGCATGCTCTTTAGCCTGGTATTGTACCACAATTTATACATGTGATTACATTCAACTGTCACTACCTTTGACCCTGGCCCATTTCCCTTTTTCCCTCTTTGATCTTTACCCCATTTCCCCATTTTTACCTCCACATACTTGACCCACACCTACCTACCTCAGTGTTGATTAAGTGGATATTCCCATGTCTTCACCAATTGCATCTTGCAATGATGGTAATTGTTTTTCTCAGCCTAATAGCCTTACCTTTCCTATGGTCGTGACCCTTTTCGAAACAACCCTTGAAATTTTGACCTTTTAGATGTACCGGAACCACACCTAAATGCTCTTACATCTTACCTCGTTGAGTACCCAGACCGTATCCTTTACCTTGGATACTAGAACTCAACAACCCTTGTTTGGATGAACTTTACAACCCTAGCTAACATACATTTGTTATGTTGACAAAACCCTAGTATCTCATGGAATTTCACAACATGTGCATACATCTAAATGCTCTACCTAATCCCCCACCATACCTCTTACAATCACCACACCATCGACCGTCACCTCCTTCACACCTCACACTATTCTCAAACTACCCGCCTCCTCATTTTTTCAAACCACTCACCGCTTCCTTCTCTCACCTCATCGATTCCTAGTTTGAGGGGGTTTACCTCCACCCATGCTTAGGGAAACATTACCTCCACCCACACTTAAGGAAACATTATATTCACCCACACATCTGGAAACCACATCTTATGTTTATCAACTTCACTTACCAATACAAGCTACATAACAAAAAGGGGCAAAATGTAGACACCAAAATTGGTTCATACTCCCCTTAGCTTCTGATCAGATAACCAAATTAAACATAGGGCACCTAACCATGGCTACTTTCACCCCACATTAATAATTAATTTAAATTATTTTAATTAAATTAAATATCCATCCTCACAATATCCATTATTTTATTACCTTAATAGACCTAATTTCCACCTCACCAGTTCCTAGTTTGAGTGGGATCACCTTCACCCACACATGGGGCACCCACTTCTTATTGTTTTTAGCATCACTTACCAATACAAGCTACATGACAAAAAGGGAAAAATGTAGACACCTAAATTTGGTTACATTCCCCTTAGCCTTTGATCGGATAACCAACTTAAACATGGGCAGCTAACCATGGCCCCCTTTCACCCCATATTAATAATTAATTTAATTACTTTAATTAAATAAAATATCCATCCTCACAATATCCATCATTTTACTACCTTAATTGACATAATTTCCACCTCACCTAGACACCTCATCCACCCACCTCACCCTAGACCTATTCTTGGCATGTTTCCATAACTAACAATAACTAAGTCTTACTGCCTTAATGAACTAAGATTTGGTCTAACCCTAAAATCAATGCCTAATATCTCTCTAACCACATTCCTACTCATTAGAAGGGAAGCTTCCATCCTAATCTGCAACAACAAACCAACTTGTCCCAAGAAATTAGAAATATCTTCCCATTTTAGTAAACCTATGGAATCCCGCCTTAATCGACGCTGGTCAGACCTAAACTGACATTGGTCAAGATGGAACCATCGTTGGTTAGCATTTATTCACCTTAGTAACCTTGTTTGAGGGGTTGACACATTTAGAGACCAAAGGAGAACAAGATCATAGTTGTATGAAAACAAAACCAACATCCTTTTGTGCATCTAGGCATCTAGAACCATCATCCAAATAGATCTAGGAGCATTGCACCCACAGTAGCATTCCAGGAAGCACTGCCATGACACCAAACACCATTCCTCTGAACAACCATCACCTCCATCTAGCTGTCAAACCTGCATCACAGTATCTTGTTAACCAGTATTCTTTTATTTTCATTCTAGTAGGCTTTGTTATTTTTGTTATTAGCTTCTACTTGAACTCTCACTTCCTCACATTTATCTCCATACAAGTTTGATCATTCCTTCACCCACACCATATAATCACCCATACCTGACTGTTGGACATCTCTGAGTATTTCTAACACCTCTCCATGCCTACACCCACTCCTCACCATCTCCAGGTCAGTCTCAGAAAAATCCCTAAAACATGAACTAGTGAGTTATTGAAAACCTGCAGTAACCGTCATCGGTCATACCAGACCGACACCAGTCTCTGTGCTCTGTACTCTGCCCAAGAACAGGGCCAAAAAGCCTCCTACCAATTGACCTTAAAAACCCATAATAAAACCCTGAACAGTCCCAGTAATTTGAATAACACCTACCAACCCTTCAGATTTGACTATAGCCTAGCCCGTTATATTATATTTGCTTATTGTGATTGAATAAGATACTTATGTAATATCAACTACAATAGGAATTTGTTTATTTCTCGCATTAATATGTTTTAAACAATGGATTGAAAACCATCTAGCGAGTATCACACTTACCAGATCTAGCATATGCTAGGTAGTCCACTATCATATATTATTTAAATATTCTTTTGTGGTCTTGTTTTCTATTTTAGGTAGTTCCTCCTAGCTAAAAGGAATCTCTCACAATCGACACTAGATCAAGAAGTTAGAATCCACGTAACAACCATCAATCAACCCATTTAATAGGTATTCCTCCTAGCTCATAACCCTATATGTTTCGTAATTCAACCAAAACATAAAGAAAATAGTGAAACACCAGCAATGTGAGAGGATTTGGATGGGAGGTGCAAAGGATTTACCTCCTTCCCTCTAGGTGTACAAGTTCTATTCCACACTACAAGGATCTGTATGTGCATGGTATGTCCATTTGGAATTACACCGTCAGACAGGAAACTTGTAGGAGTTAACAGATGATGTGATTCAAAAATTTGAATATCAAAGTGTTAAGCCACTAGTGAATGAGGCGTTATAGGTTGTTAAGCACCTAACTATGAGAGACAATGTCATGGCTGAGGATAGGATTTTTGAATTATTTGGAGAACCTGATTTGGAGGTGCGTTTTGATGCAGAGGAACTGGAGGAACTACAACTTGAGAACTCTTGAATGGAAAAAGAGAAGGGAAAGTTTGTCTCTGTGATAGATGGTGAGGAAGTGGTGAACTTGGATGTTAATCATACTATGGGTATGTGCAAGGTAACAGATAGTGCCGATGAAAAAATGTGTGCCTATCATGAACTTCTCAAAATAAAGAAGGTTAACATTGGCTCAGAAATAGAATCTAAGGAGGCTACTATTGGGGACTATTGGTCAGAAAAAGAGGTTTCAAAGATCATTGATCTATTGCATGAGTTTATGGATTTATTTCTGCATGGGTACCATGAGCTTAAGGGAGTTCACCACTCTTTAGGATAGATGCAGATCAAAGTAAAGGAGGGAGCATGCCCGATGTGGAAGAGATCTTATTGAATGAATCCAAATTTGCACATCCAGGTCAAGGAGGAGATAGAAAAAATGATCACATCAAGCATCATTGAAGCTATTGAGGAATCAAAATGGATAAGCCCAATAGTCATAAGCATTAAAAAGGATGGGAGGATAAGGATCTATGTTGATTACATGGATTTGAATGTGGTATGTGTCATTGATCCCTTTCCAACCCCTTTTACCAAGGATATCCTAGAGGGAGTAGCTGGGCGTGAGATCTATTCCTTCACGGATGGCTTCTCAGGATATCATCAAGTTAGAATTACAAAGGAGGACCAAGAAAAGAAAACGTTTGCCACTGAATGGGGAATATTTTTCTACACATTCATGCCTTTTGGACTGAAGAACGTGCCTATTGTGTTTTCACACATAGTAGTCTAGACATTTTAGGATTTAATCCTTAAGTTCCTTCAGGTCTACCTTGATGACAAGATAGTGTATGGACTAGTGAAAGACCATTTTAACAATTTTTGGTTAATGTTCAAGAGATGCTGACAATTGTGCATATCCATCAACATCAAGAAATGTCTCTTCGCTACTCCATTTGGAACCTTGTTGGGCCATATCATATGTAGGGAAGGTTTGCTAGTTGATCTTCCTAAAGTTGTCATTATTGTTTGATTGGGGGATCCTACCAACTAGAGCACAATGTGTGAATTCCTTGGGAATATGGGGTATTACTAAAATTTTATAAGGGGGTATGCCAAAATGACTGTGCTACTTGAAGTATTGTTAAAGCACAGATGTACATTCCATTGGGGAGAGGCGCAACAAACGACATTTGACTTATTGATGAATAAGCTTATAACTACACCCATATTACACTTTCCTTAGTGGGATAAGTCATTCCATGTACATGTTGATGCTTCAAGTATGGCGATTGGAGAAATATTAGCACAACCTAGAGAAGGAATTATTGACCACCCCTTATTTTTTATAGTAGGAAGTTGACACCAACAAAATATAATTATACTACTACTAAGCATGAAGCATTTTCAATGATCTACACACTACACAAATTTAGGAAATATCTACTGGCAACACCCTCTATATTCTACATGGACCACATGACATTGAAGTATTCGGTAAACAATCTCTTTTTACATGGGTGCATATGACAGTGGGTCTTGTTGTTTCAAGAATTTGATTTTACGGTTGTTGTGATACAAGGTAAGAGTAATTTGGGACCTGAGCATTTATTGAGGAGGATGCAGAGAGAATTGAGGATACAATGTCAGATGCGCAACTGTTTATATTGTGGTGCGCACCCTCTGACTTGGAATATATTGTTGTGTTTCTCAAAATGGGTGTGGCACTGGAGGGAATGAAGACTTTAGAAAATAAGTAGTTAGCCATACACACTACACCCTACATGTTAATTAATGGAGACTTATACAAACTAGGCTATGATGAGCTTTTGTGCCAGTGTGTGTTAGAAACGTGAGCACATTGCAATCATGGAGGAAACACATATTGGGATTAAAGGAGGACACTATGCAAGGAATTCCACCAAGCGGAAGATTTTATTGGCAAGGATTTGGTGGGAAAACATCTACTAGGAGTGTATTGAGGTTTGCAAATCCTGTGACCATTGTCACCGCCTTGGAAAATAAGGAAGAATAGATGAGATTCCATTGAGACCGATAGCTAGTGCAGAACCATTTGAGAATTGGGAAATTGATTTTGTAGGACTAATTTCACCTGCCACGTGAAGGACTAAGTCACGTTATATCATTGCCTATAATGATTACTTAACAAGGTGGGCAGAGACAATGCCTACGAAGGACTGAAAAGTGAACATAATGGAAAGATTCATGTGGGAAAACATAATCAATAAATTTGGGTGTCCTCTAAGTTTAACTAGTGATAGAGGCACACACTTTTTAAATGAGATAGTCAAGATTTTGTTAGCTTAATTCAGGGTGGCCTAGCACAAGACCACCCCTTATCACCCCCAAGCTATTAAAACCACTGAGGCATTTAAAAAAATACTGAGCCACATGTTGACTAAAATTTTTGATGTGGGAAGACATGATTGGGATGACAAAGTATCATCCGTACTATGGGCATATATGAAAACCTACAATAGATTGAAAAATGCCTCACCATTTCAATTAGTGTTTGGCATGGAAGCTATTTTACAAGTAGATTTTATGCTACCATATTTGCGTATTGTGTGCACAAGAGGATTATCTGATGAGCAAGCACTACAGGAGTGCATGGAAAATTTAATGTAGTTAGACAAAAGGAGATCACTTGTTAGGTAGAATCAGAAGACTAAGAAGGCACAAAAAAAAACCATGGCATGATCATCATATTAAAAAAAAAACAAATTGAGGTTAGGAATGGTCTTGCTTTATGACTCTAAATTTATGTTCCATCCTGGGAAACTGAAATTCCATTGGTTAGGACCATACATCATCACGTACATCCTCAATTCAGGAATGTGCCAGTTACAATCACTAGATGGGACGAAGTTACTAGGTTACTAGGATGAAGACCTACTATAAATAAGGCTTATTTATAGTTAAAAATAAGGTAGTTTTACCAATGAGTTTATATTTCTTTAGTCCTTTTGGTTATTTCCTTTTTCCTCGTTTATGGATTTGTGTTGCGCATTGGTGCACTATTGGCTAATTGCATTGTAAAAGGTTCTATGTACAAGGGACCGAACATACATTTTTTTGTGGGTGAAGTAGTAGATATATTGAACATGGTTGAAAATAAGTTCAACAGTGGACCATTGGAAAAATTAATGTGAAGATAGAAGAATGAACAGTGTAATTGGTAAGGTGCGTAAATTTTCTATAGTTATGAAGGTGGGTTGAAAGAGTCTGAAGACCACAAGAAGGGAAGGATTGCATGGTATGACATAAGGTAGGAAAAACCATGGGGAACTACTTAGTAGATGACACATATGTTATTTACCTCAACATGACAACATGTGCAAAGGAGGTTTGTGGCGCTTTAGTGGTATTGGAGCACCTAAAGACTATAGCTACAAATCACAAGGGGAAGTCATGTAAGTGGAATTAAGTGAAATAAAGTGTTTTATTACAAATCAACTCTAGGACACATGGTTGGAGGAACTCTAAGGCATTGATAAAGTATAAATAAGAGATAATTATAGTCATTTCGACTACTTTTCCTTAGCGAATTTATTTGGTTCTCACGAGCTTGAAGTGAGATGAGGATTTTTTGAAGAAGAGAGATGTGAAGTACTATCACAAACCAGTGAACTGGAGAAAAGGTGTAGTAAAATCTTATGACATAGCACACATGGAAGAAGGCAATAGAGCAGGAAGGAGGTGACATGAAAGAGAAGAGGGGAATTTGTCAAGTTATGGAAGTTGAAAGAAAGGGACATAAAACCTAGGGCATGAATGAAAAAGGAGAGAAGGATGGCACAAAAGAAGGCTCAAACAAAGAAACCAACAGTGGAAAAGGAGGATCCCATGGAGATCTAGTCAGAGATGCAATACCCTCCTAGAATTATTAAGGCTGAAAATTAGGACTCGAAGCTATAAAAATGAAAGATCAGAAAATACAACCATAGAACATCCAAAAATGAAAAGTTGATGTGGGCGGACCTAGTGTTGAATACTCCGATGATGGATGATCTTGGAAACCCTAAGGTTGATGACTTAGTGCAGCAAGCACTGCAAAAGACTGGAGTTTTGTAGCTATGGGAACTACCTTTCTTCGTCAAACCCACCCCACTTTTTAGGTGGTTAATGTCACGGGAGCAAGAAGATTTCTTATACTTTGCATGAATAAGAATGAGGATCATAGGCCATTTGATTCAGATAGATATGGGCTTGTGAAACACTAGAGAGGATATGGCACTTGATTTATGTGCCACTGCCAAGATTGAGGAGCTAGAGAAAAAATTGAACTACAAGAAGGGTGATAGGGCTTAGGTAATTACAGATCTCCCAGAACCAACATTGAGAGTCTCCTCCTAAGTCATTAGCTATAAATTGGGAACATCAAAAAGTTGGATAGACATTGATTGAAGGTTCATGTACATGGCCTATAGGGTATCCAAGAGGGAACACTAAATATTTTCCCAATTCTTTTTGAATGGCATTATCAAAGAGGCACGGGTACAGAACGAGGTAGTAGCGAAGATCACTTGGGGATTCATCACATTATTGAGTGTTTTCTAGGAGTTTGGTGTCCTAGATAGACCATATGAGAACATTTGGGTCCACCTACCCATGCACGTATCCCCTATAGTCCAATTCACAAAATTCACCTACGATGGGACCATCTCAAGCGCTTACAAGTCTTGGATGAATAAATGGTTTGAGCATTTTCACAGAGCATTTGAGAATGAGTGACGCATTCCCCATGAGTTACCAAAATTTGTTAGAGACACGGTAAAATTTTTCGTTACCCAACATTTCTATCTAGCAAATTTTATGATGGCCAAGGGAGAAATGGGTCCATGGTGCAAACTCCCCTTTGCATTCACAACCAAATATATGAAGTGCACCATCAACCAGATCAAGGATACATAAAAGTTTATTTTTGATGTGGACAAGGTGAATGCTAATGTCCACATATTGTGTGCTACATACAAGTATGACACTCAACCTACCTACGTCAAATTTTAGGAACCATATTTTTATGGACTTACACCCACAGGTTATCATTACAATAAAGGGGTATTTCTATCGGGTGTTCGTGTATTTGCGCCCCAAAAGACAAGGAGGGATTGAGGTGGAGGTTACAAAATATCCATTTCCAAAGCCTTAGGAGACACCCATCCCACCCATGAAGGTAGTGTAGGAGGAAGAGGAAGAGGAAGAAGAACAAGATGAAGGAAAGTTGGATACCTCCAGAAAGAGGAATTACTACATGCAATAGAATGGTATCAAGGGTATCAAAACTTCAGTACAGGGTGGCACTAAGGCTTCATTGCTAGGGCTCGAGGTGGAGGAGGAAGGAAAGGAAGATCTTGAAGAAAAATGAAAAAATACTCCCAACACATCAAGACCCATAGTAGGCTCAGACCCCACCACTTTCAAAGAAAAATTAAAATAAAAACTATAGGGTGAGGAGGATGAGGTGGAAACCACAGATGCAGGTGAGGCACGGGGTGAAAGAGAATAAAAATATGTAGGGGCTGAGAAGACTAGTGTGCAGGGCACCACTTTCAAAGCAAAATTGAAACCCAACCCATAGGGTGAGGAGATGAGGTGGAAACCACAGATGCAGGTGAAGAAAGGAATAAAAATATGAGGGGCTGAGAAAATGCAGGGCTGCTACACAACATAAACCCAACCCATCATTTACTATAAAGGAGGAGAAGGGATTCACCCCTTATGGCGAAGAAGCAAAGAACCAAGCACAAAACAACAAGAAAGAAGTGGAAACCCAATGTACCCACACATGGACTTCATGGATGACCCCAGGAAGGTATTTTTGGGCCCCTAAAATATTAGCTAAGTGTAAGAAGGTGTGTGGGCATGCAAGGCCTAGTTAAGGAAGGGAACGCAAGAAGAAAGCATGCAGGACAAGGATTTGGGAGGGTTGGTAGAGCAAGTGGTGCACGTGCAAGACATAACAAAGGATTCAAGACTTAGCCATCTTTGACACTAGGAAAGAACATGAGAAAAGCATGACCCAATTGTGCATGCAGAATGGATAAGGTGTCAAACCTGGTGACAGGTTGATCTAAGAAGGAATATACCCTATAATGGAAGTTTCTAGAAGACCATCATTGTAAAGAGTGGAGGAGATCGGGCCTGAAGGAATCATGCTCCCATGAAGGACCACGTTGGACACTTGGCAATGGATCTACAACTCCCATGAAGGCTTGATGATATTGAGAAGAGATATAAATACAAGCACCAACCAAAGGAAAAGGGGAGAGAGGGAAGAGAGAAGTAGAAGAAGGTGAAGCCATGCAGGAGTACTGTGAGAGCTCCATAAGTTGGGTAAGGATCTATAGGAAAAGGATGTAATAAGGGGTTGGGATTGTAAATTTCCTCTTGAGAACTGATGGGTATAAATCCAGCTATGATGTATGAATTCGGTCTACATAGCTGTGGTAGCTTATAATGAATCCAATGAATATAATGAGGTTACCAGACTTGATGAATATGGTTATTAATGTTTTTTATCCATGTTTATAGCTTACAGTTCTTATTCATGAATATTTATGGAATGAATATAAATCCTTATGCATTTTCTTTATGTTTTGGTTCCTCTCTATAATTTGTTGAGTACCATTCAATCTTGGATGACTACATTTGTCTAGAATTCGTTTCTGAGTTCTATGATAAATGCATGTCTTATCCCCACTCACTCTTTTTAAAACTCCTATCATGGATGATGTTTCCCACTTAACTCACATAAAATAGAGACTCGGTGCCCATGTGTGCCTTAGGTGAGCCTCCAGTGCCCGCTAGGTGATAGGTTGACGCGAATGGGATTCCCTTGTCCTTTGGTGGGTGTAAAAATGACTACATCTTGGTTCCGTTACTGGGACCTCTTTTCAAAGTTGTAGTGGGAAATAACATACATCATGATTTGTGTAATGAGTGATGACAGAACACCTAACTTTGGAAAGTATTGAATCATGGTTCAAGAGCATAGAGGAATAATTTTCTTATAGATTCAACATTGGGCCTGAGTTTGGTGCATGCAGATGGGTAGAAGAGAACCCCTACCATGAGTTATATTAATTTTTTTTTGTTGCTTTCTAGTAGAGTTGTATGAATGGCTCTCAGCATATGTGTCCAGATCAAGCTAGTGTTATAAATTGTGCACGTGGACGTAAGAAGATTACTAGAGGCTACAAGATGTAGATCTGATGTGGACTCATGTTGTGGATCATTGGTGGAAAGGATTTTTGGCTAGCTACATTCTGGAATATGCTATTTCTACAAAACAAATTATGGAAGTTGCTGAGTTTAATTTTCTAAGGGAGCCTAGGGGATCATTTTTACGTGTTATTCCTCTAGTTATGAAGATCTTGATCATTACGTTGAGTTTAGAGACACTTCTGATGGCCAGATAAAATTCTTTGAGTGCTGGGTGAGGAAGATATGGTGGAGGAAGATGGAAGATATTATAACTGAGAAAGAAAGGGAGGAGAGATGACTCAAGTATAGTGAAGCACGTGAAAGGGAGATTGGTAGGCAACGTGAAGTTGTAAACGTGATGGATCTATGGAGGTAGACATTATGGGAAGGAGTTGAGGTTCACATAAAGGATGTGTAACCTGAGTATTTTGTGCTACCCCATCTTAGCAAGCACAAGAGAGAGAGCCATTCAGCTTCTAATGAAAGTTTGTCGCATGGAGAAATAAGAGTCATTGGCACACATCTGAACCCACCTAACAACCAAACCTTGGCGCTTGGTTTTTTGGATCATGGGAGAAGTATTGTTAACCTAGTTGGTATCGATGTAAGTGACCGATCAGCACTCATGAGATACAATTTCTCATTTGTAACTTTTATGGCTGCACACTCTATTCTAGTGTTTGGAGGAATTTTTGGACAAGGTGCAAATACACAAGTCTTAGGAAATGCATATGGAAGTGGCGTGGGGCATACATCTGGTAGTGCAACGATCTCACAGACCATTGGTGCATAGTTTAGTGGGACATTGGGGATGCTAGGCACAATTGCTTCAAGCCCATTATCGGCCCCAGGATGGTATGGAGGTGGAACTGCTGGATTGAGAGGCACAGGACCTGGTGGATCCAGTGGATCTGATAGAGGAAACACCAAAGGAAACCAAGGATCTGGAATAGGATTACAAGGGCCTCACCCACCTCCTCAAGTAGTCTTTACACTTGTCAGACTACCACGACATAGAGGATGCTACGGAACATGTTCAGAAGTGTGAGTTTTATGCCGTGTGAAGGGGATCATGACCCTAGAATATAAGGCTAGTCAATTTGTAATGATGTTGCAAGGGTGCGCACATAGCTAGTATAGGAAGTATGACCCCCATCAGACGGTGATAGATTACACCGTGTTAAAAAATACCTTCCTAGCAGAATTCCACATCCCTGAGTTTGAACAAAAGAGCATCAGTTCCCTCAAGGAGATTCAACATAGAATGGTAGAGAGTGTGCGGGAGTATGACATGCAATTTAATACTCTCCTATCAAAATTATCATATGACATTCACCATTCACAACATGTTCAATGTTTTTGTTGGAGGGTTGATAACACCATTTAGAAGAGCATTATCTCATAATACTTTCACAGACCCACATGAGGCACTAGAATCTGCTCTACGTGCCAAATTTGTTGGAAGTATTGATACTGGTGCTAGCCCATTTCTGGAAGCTCAAATCACTGCTATGCCTAAGAAGCTAGAAAATTTATCTATGAACTCAACTCATGATATACATGCAGTGGAATGTGGTGTATAGATTGTGAAGTAGAGGAGTATGCCAAGGATAGTTGGCCGTAGAAGATAGTACGCGCCGTAGCGGTAGATTATGAGATTTTTCATGAGGACCATGATGTGAATAGATGTCCCTTGTTGTAGCACACAATTTGGAAAAATGTATCTTGCTACTGTAAGATCTACACCTCCATAACCCATGATACTAAGAAATGTAGGCTTATTAACTAGATCCATGAGGCCATTGATCATGATGTGTGCCAGACCAGCCTTGCTAGTAATTATAAGGGTGATGGACATCGTTATGATGAGCGCATAGATGGAAACGCATGTGGAAAAAAAATTTCATGGGGGATTCTAGGGTCATGGTAACTGCAGAGGAGGAATGAATGAGTTCTTTCATGGAACATGTTATAATTTTGGATCCAAAGAACATTATAAATGAGAGTGTCATGATCTAATGCAATTCTCATGGTGTGAGAAGAAGCACATGTATGAAGAGTGTTCAGAAATCTATGATTTTATGAACCAGTAACACTGGAAGGATAAGGGCATTGCTATGGTGAGTGTAAAAAGGGCTAATTCACAATGGATGTCAACATTGGAACATGAATCAAAGCTAGAATTTGTACTAGTGACAACACGTGCAGAGGCTACACGCGCCAAGGAGATGCCCAGAATAAGGACATTAGGTTCCAAAGAGGAGGTACCACATGGAAAGTACTTGGATCCTACCCATTAGAAATAAGTATACCATGATACTATGGATGTAATTCATAGTTTACAAGGGGAGATACAGTTTCTCAAGGAGCAATCAAGGTAGGTGGGGTAGTAGCAGGATAACGAGGTTCTAAGAAGTGACCTGGATGAGATCAAAGAAGTATGTAAAATGTTAAGGCAAGAGAATATTATTCCCTTGCTCAAAGAATGGCTAAGGGAGAAGGTATTATGCACCAGAGCAGAGCATGAGAGATAGGTTTTACATGTAAACCTTTCTCCACACATCCTTGAATATGATAAATAGATTACTCTAAATGCAGTTGTTGATGGGTGGATTTTAAGAAATATCCTCATCGACATAAGAGCATAAGTGAATATTCTTACCTTAGATGCTTGGCATCACATGGGAAGACCCGCATTGCATCCATATTCAAATTTATTGTATATGGTAAAAAAAACTAAGGAAATGCCCATTGGAATATTAAAGGATGCAGTGTGATAACCATTCAGGGGGCTAAGTTTATTGGAGACTTCGAAGTCTTAGCACTCACCGAGGCACACAATTTTCCAACATTTCTTGGGTACCCATGGTGTTTACAAGAATAATTCTGACATAAGGTTTAACAAAGGATATATCAGTTTTGAAAACAAGGGAAGAATGGATAATCGGGTAAGCGCAGCAAGTTGGGGGACAAAAAGGGGTCATAAGTGGACGTCATATTGCAAATAACAACATAATATCAACTTGTAGGGATTATTAGCAATACATACACTCAAAATTAGAAAAAATTATATTAATATGAATCATAGCATCCAGAATCTAGTTTCTAAAATACTATTTTTTTAAAAAAATGGACAAGATTAGCTTATATTAAACACTCAAAATTCAATGACTTGGTTTTTTTTTTTTTTAAAAACGCCTATAAGATTATAGTCCGTTTGCCCACAATTTAGATGACCAAAAATTGATATATATTTTTCTCCTTTGGTGAAAAGTTAGATGCCACTATCTATCTTGGGATGAATTTTATTTTGTACTTTTATGAGCAATATTTTATTTTTTATGATTTTTTCCGTGAAAGTGGTACGAAAACATAAAGAAAACATAGCACTTTCCGTTTGCCCACCATAACTTCATCAAAAAATATTGAAATCAATTTTTTTTTTTTGAACATGTATATAATTTTGCCATAGTTGGGATGGTATAAGTTTTATCACATTCTGATAAGTGAAACAAAATTTGTAGTCTTAAACGTAGACATAAACATTCATGGGAAAAAGTGTCTTACATACCTACTATTAGTAAAAAATTATAAAATGATATTTATCCTATTCTATTCACTTTAAAATCAGTATTTCTATAAAGCTAACAGTCTCCCCTATGCAAACCATTTTTATGACATATTTTTTACTTTTCGGCATGGTTCAAGTCCGCGGAAGACTAAATTTTATGTTTTGTTGTTTTTAATGTAAAATTCAGGATTTGATGTCCACTTAATTGTCCCCCAACTTGGTGCACTTACCCAATCATCCCTTTGACAGATGGGAAGTTGGCACCCTACACAGAGCCTTTGGGAGAAGAAGTCCTTGATAGAATATATGTGTGCTCAATCAAGGATCCTGAGATACTTCACCCTACAGAAGGAGTTATCCAATTTGAGGATGCCCAATCTGTGAGTGATACCATAAGCATTTCGTGTGACAATTGGGCACATGGGACCTATGAGTTAATCAGATGACATTTAAGAGGATTGGTAACCAGGGTGACAAAGGCATGTATAGTCTAGTGCCTAGGAGGAAGAAAACTACCAAGTTACTCAGGAGGGGCTAATATGGAATATTTCTTGCGATAAATGGAGGCCCATTAGATAAGTGAGAAGGAAAGGAGGAAAATTTTTAACTACAACATACTTGGAACTACTATGCACTGGTGGGTGACACATCAGGAGAACCTATTGGAATGGTGTAAGGTGCCTTCTACATAAGCTTTTACAAGAGCAATGCTCCCACGGCTATAAAATACTACCATGGTAAAGATTCTACTTCCTTCCATATCCAAGCATGTGAAACAACCTGGATGGGAAGCGTAGAAGAATTACCACCTTTATTATGGGTTCACAAGTTATACTCTAGCCTACAAGGTTGTGCATGCACATGGTATATCCACTCAATGATGCATCGTCAAATTGGTAATTGGAAAGAATTGACAACTGATATCATTCAAACATTCAAGTATCAGAGTACAAAGCCATCAGTACATAAGGTGTTGTAGGTTGTCAAGCACCTTACAATAGGGGATAGTGCTATGGTGGAGGATATAGTACAAGAGTTTCTAGATGAACTTGGCATGGAGGCACACTTTGAGGAAGAAGAAACAGAAGATATGCAACTTGATTGCGCCTGTATAGAAAAATAAAAAGGGAAGATGATGTATGTTATTGATGGGGAAGAAGTGGAAACCTTAGATGTAAACCATTCTGTAAGGACATGTGAGGTCATAGATAGTGCTGATGAACAAGCACACACCTATCATGAACCTTTAAATATGGAAAAGGTTAACATCGGATCAGAAGAAAAAACCTAAGGAGGCTATCATTGGAGACTATTGGTTGGAGAAAGAAGTATTTAAAATCATTGATTTGTTATGAAAATTCAAAGATTTGTTCCCACATGGGTACCATGAGCTTAAAGGAATCCACCATTCCTTCAGGGAGATGAGGATAAAGTTAAAGGAAGGTGTGCGTCCAATCAAGAAGAGGTCATACCAGATGAATCCTAATTTATGCGTAAAGGTCAAGGAGGAGATAGACAAAATGATAACATCAGGTATCATTGAGGTTGTGGAAGAGTTGAAATGGATAATTCCAATGGTAATTAGTATCGAGAAGGATGGGAGGATAAGGATTTGTGTTGATTATAGGGTCCTGAATGCAGTATGTGTAATTGATCCTTTTCTAACCCCATTTATTGAAGAAATCTTAGAGGGAGTGGTAGGATGCGAGGTTTACTCTTTCACAGATGGATTCTCAGGATATCACCAGCAAAGGATCACAAAGGAGGACCAGAGAAAGATTAATTTCACCAATGAGTGGGAAATTTTTACCTACATGGTCATGCCTTTTGGGTTGAACAATGCGCTTGTTGTGTTCTCGCGTATTGTGGTGCAAGATTTCCAGGACTTCATAAATTTCTTCAAGTTTACCTAGATGATTGGATAGTATATGGGTTAGTGAAGGACCATTGTGACAACTTAAGGTTAATGTTTGAAAGGTTTCGGTAGTTGAGGATATCCCTCAATATTAAGAAGTGTGTCTTTGCTACCCCATTTGGAACCTTGTTGGGAGATATCATATGTAAAGAAAGCTTATTAGTAGACCCTGCCAAGGTTGCAGTAATTGTGGGATTGGGGGATCCTACTAGTCAAAGTGCAGTGTCCGGATTCCTTGGACACATGGGTTATTACAAGAAGTTCATTAAGGGATACGCCAAAATAACCACGCCTTTAAAAGAGTTACTTAGACACAAAAGTGCCTTCCTTTGGGGAGAGGCGCAACAGAAGGTATTTGACACTTTAAAGGATAGGCTTATCACTAGGCCCATACTATGATTCCCCTCTTAGGATAATCCCTTCCATGTTCATGTTGATGCCTTAGGAAATGCTATTGGAGCAGTACTTGCACAACCTAGTTAAGGGATTTTTTATTATCCTTTATGTTTTACAAGAAATAAGTTGACACCAACAGAGTAGAATTATACTAAAACTGAGCGCGAGGCATTGTCAATGATCTATGCAATTCTAAGTTCATAAAGTATCTGCTAGTAACCTATTTTATATTTTACAATGACCATGTGACATTAAAGTTAACAAGCCCCTTCTACAATGGTGCATATGTCAGTGGGTATTGTTGTTCCAAGAATTTGAGTTCACGGTGGTTGTCAAACTAGGAAAACATAATTCTGGACCTAATTATTTGTCTAGAATTGATTCAGGGGAGGATGTGCAAAGCATTGAGGATACCATGCCATATGCACAACTATTTAGGTTACAACGATTGCCCTTAGAATTAGAAGATATTGCAGTATTTATCAAGACAGGTGTAGTACTGAAAGGAATGAAGGCATTAGATAAAAATTAGTTAGCTATATGCTTCGTGCCCTACATGTTCATTAGTGGGGATTTATACAAATTAGGATGTGATGAGATTTTACATTGGTGTGTGCTGGAACATGAGCACTTAGCCATAATAGAAGAGGCACATGGAGGTAGTGCAGGTGGACACTATATAGGAAACACCACTGCACGTAAGATATTGATGGCTGGATTATGGTGGGAGACCCTATATCAAGACTGTAAGGAATATTGCAAGGTGTGTGACCATTTTTCAGTGCATTAGAAAACTAGGGTGAAGAGATGAAATGCCTTTGCACCCTATTCGTAGCGCCGAGCCATTCAAAAAGTGGGCTATAGACTTCATAGGCCCTATTGCACCAGCTGCATGTAGGACTGGGTCATGTTATATAATCACTTGCACATATTACTTGACAAGGTGGGTAGAAGCATCACCTACAAAGGATTGTATAGTAGCTACTGCAGTAAGGTTTCTGTGGGAAAACATTATTACAAGGTATGGGTGCCCTTTGAGTTTGACTAGTGATAGGGGTATGCATTTCTTAAATGATACAGTAAGGATTATGTTAGTAGAGTTCATGGTGGCTCATCACAAGACTACCCCTTACCATCCATAAGTAAATGGAACCACAGAGGCATTTAAAAAAATACTAAGATGTTGGTAGACAAGATTGGGATGACAAGGTATCAGTCCTTCTTTGGGCATATAGGACAACCTATAAGTGGTTAAATAAGGTTACACTATTTCAATTAGTGTTTTGGTGCAGAGGATTTCCTACCAGTTGAATTCATATTACCTTCTTTGTGTATAGCATGCACAGGAGGATGGATCCATGAACAAGTGCTGGAAGAAAGAATTGACAAGTTAATGTGATTGGAAGAAAAATGATCATTCGCAAAGTGGAGCTAAAAGATTAAAAAATTAAAACAAAAGGCATGACATGATCGTCACATTAAGAATAAAAAGTTTGAGGTTGGGTAGATGGTGCTACTATATGATTCCAAGTTTCTGTGCCATCCTGGGAAGTTAAAATTCCATTGGTTGGGTCCCTACATCATCTCATACATCCTTGATTCAGGTGCATGCTAGTTACAAGCACTGGATGGGATGAGATTACCAGGACACTTTAATGGGATTAGGATAAAGCCCTACTATAAATAAGTCTTAGTAGTATTTCCATATAGGTTAGGAATTCCTTTAATGCATTTTTCTTTTCTTGTGCTTCCCTTTCTCGTTGTTGTTTTGTGTTGCACCTTGGGTACTGGTAACCTCAATACTTTTTAAAGTTTGTGGATATGCAGAGGACAATGCATCATTTTCATGTGGGATGGAATGATGTGAAAGAAATTGCAAGGTGCAAAGTACCAGGAAGGATTGCATTGGAAATCCTGGATTGAATGGCCCTGTGAAAGGAAGCGCATGGATGACCCCTTGAAAAAATAAAAAAGGGTGAATGAGGAAGGTTTGTGTTAGGATAAGACTACATCTTGGTTCCATGTACAAGGGAGGAAGAAGTACCTTCAGTGCTTGTAACGTGCATGTAAGAGTCTTCTGTCAGATAGATTGTTTGTGTGCTAGAAGGTTGTAGGATTGTCTGCGCAAGGTTGGGCACTAGAGTGTGGCTTAGTGGAAAAATCTACAATAAGTGTTGAATTACAATGGTAGGTGAAGTAGCATTTAATGCTAAAAATAATGAAAATTTATAAATAGAAGGTTGGGCATTTCATTATGGACATTGCGAATACGAAAAAAGAAAGCTCTTGTGGACTAGGGTTTCTAGAGTTGATCTATGTGAAGAAAAATTTGAGGAATTAAGGTGTGAGTGACTAGATTTGATTTAAAAACTAGAAGGAAATGATTTCACGAGCGTAAATTTTTATGGAGAGTCATCATCTTGTGAACAAGGTTATTCCAGTTAGGGTTTGGCAGCTAGAGCACGGGCTGAAAAGGGTTTTTTCACAAGTTTGAGGTTTGAGCTTGGAGAAGGTAGAAAAGTAGAGAAAGAAAGAGAATTTTAATTGCAAAGATAACCTAAACCATGGAACCTAAGAAAGTCAAAGGGCAAGGGCAAGGGAAAACAACTAGTAACCCCCGTGAGCATGAATGAAGAATGGTACACAAAAATGTAATACCTGAATGGGGTTTTGCTTGGAAAAGAATGGGAGTACCACTTAAGAAACATGACGGTGAGTGATTACAACCATCACACAAATGCAATCGAAAAGGAATTGGCGCCTAGAGTTAGTGTGCCCAAAAAACAAGATGACACCAGAGGGTTTACCTATCTATAGCGACAAGGTAAAAGTAAATTTGGAGAAGGCAAGATTATTAAAACTATATGAGTTTCCTTATTTTGGAAAAATTTAGTTCCTCTATCAATGATTAATGTCGCGTGTGCATGAGGACCAATTTTACTTCATAGGGTGTAAGATGCATATAAATCCTCAGCTGATTTCAAAATTTATAGGCCTCATCTGTTAAGGAGAAAGTATAGATGATGACTTGAGCAACAAGGAAGTTGTTAGTACCCAAATTTGTTATCCTTTTCAATTTGAGCAGCATCAAAGATATGACATGAATCTTGAATACAAATGGATCATGGTGTGTGTCATTTTATAGATGGGGATATGATCTAACTGGCACTAAGATTTGTGGAGAGATGGATAGCACTCAAATAGGACTTTATCTTGTCCTAACTGTTTTAGGTTGTGCCTTTCAACCAAGGTAAGAGGACCTATTTTGTAACCCTCAAATGGTGAAGGAGATGAAGATATCCCTCAATTTATACAAATAGTATGAAGGGGCCTTGGGAAAATATGATCAACACTCCAAATCTAACTTTCACAAGTTGTCACTTCTAGATTGTGGAGTTACTTTCAATGCAAGGAAAGGGTTACAAAAGACATTTTGAAATCCTGATCTATTATGCATACTTTAGCAAATATATTTTGATCTTCTATGGGTATACAGGTCAAAACATAGGGTAGGATTAGTTGTTTTAAATGATTTTTGGGTGGGATTTAAGACAAGACAAACCAAGATCTGTCAAAATCTTTGAGGATTTCAGCAAAATATGGAGAAACTTAACAACATAAAGTATCAAAATGGTTAATAATCCCTTCAACCAAGATATGTGCATCAAATGGAGGCCCAGATCTGCACTTTTGCACACAATCTTTGATCATCTATCACAAAATATTGAGTTATAATGAACAATTGAAGCATTTAGTAGTCACTATTTAATCATGACCTAAGGTACACCCAAAGGTTTACAAAAAATCTCTAAAGTCAAGGAAGGTAAAGTATTTTAAAATTTGTTTAACTCTTTATCAGATGAAATCTCTTCTGAATGTGAGATTGCAAATGCCACTAAACTATCACAAGAAATGAGACCATGTATGATCAAGAGAGATTTTAAACACAAGACTACAACAGGAAACAAGAAACACAAATTTGAAATGCATTCTGAAATGTAAGCATTCACAGATTTTTCTCAAAGATAACATAAAATAACTCAAAAATGATCAGATTTATCAATAGGGGAATGTTTTTGAAAAACAATCTTCAGATCTTGTTAATGGCTATACATGTGTAACTAACTTAACATGATTTAAAATCTGATTCAGAGAGGGTTACATGAGTTTCTCAAGTGGTCACTCAGAGAATGGGCTTCTTCCTAGATTTTCCTGTGAAATTTTTAGTTTTCCAAGATTTTTTAAACTCTTCCAACCCTTTGCATGATAAATTCATGCAATACATAGCTTTCAATCTCCTTTGATCCTTCTTTCCCAAGAAAATAATATACCAAAGGATCAAATTTGTTACAAAAATTTCTCATGATTCACAGACAGAGACGTTTAATAGAACATGTCCAAAATTTTTCCAGTTGTCTGAAAAAGAGATGAATAATTGCAAAATTAGCATCATTATCCATTGTGGAGGCACGTTTTTCATCTTCAAAGCATGCAGACCCCCTTCCTTTCAAATCCTTATTCCAAATTTTGACTCTACAAACTTTTGGATCTGATATTTCACATTTTTGGATAGGTAGGGAAAAAATTCATTTCAAAAACATCTTTGATCTTGGATTGAAAAACCAATTGCATTGGCCCTTACAGACACAAATGACATGAATTTGTCAGAAAATTGATGGAAATTCATGCAAAGACCGCATCTCCAAAATTCCAGGAGAATTCTAGGGAAAAAATGGTGGCAGAGCAAAAAAAAATGCACAACTACCGTTGATTTGACATTCAACTTTTAATCTACGCCCTCCATGTGGAGAAAAACCATTGGAGACTTGGATTTGGAGGCACCTTTTTCGATTTTGCATTTTTAAAAAGAAACAACCACGTTGCGAGATTTGATTCAGCACGGGCACAGTTTTCACATTTTTATCCTTTTGACCCTTTTATTCTGAGTGGCCACGTGGCACCATTCCATTGGATGCGGACCTAGGAGCTTCATTTTACCTTTTAAAATTTTTGGGAAAAATTGGAAAATTTTGATATTTTTCCCTGCACCTCCACCTCATGAAAATGGGCCTAACATGTGTCCCAAAGTGGGCCCCATTGGAATCAAAGACTGATTCTACACATTTCCACCTTTTTTGGAAAAAGGAATTTTTTTCCAAATTATCCCCGTGGACCCACACCTCTGATTATGTCCCTGACACATGGCAATTGTTGATTCGTTGTGGGCCCTAGGCATTTTCTTTGCACTTTAACTCTTTTTCCAAATTTCCTTGAGGCACAAAAAGACCTGCTACTTCTCATCCAATCAAAACAGAACACATCATCATTTTTGGGAAAAATTTGGAAATTTTCTCCACCGCTTGAATTCAGGAAGATTAGTAGTTGGCAGGGCCATGGGGAAATTTGAAACTTTTAGCCAAAGTAGCTAAAAAAGGATAAATTCTCAAAATGACCCGTCACTCCTCCTCTAATCAAAACATGCCACATAAGCAACATTAAAACCAATCATAGTAAAGCGAAGCCATGGGACCAAATTCACCCTTTTGCCAAAAAAAGCAAAAAGTGATAAGTTAAAACAATTTTCCATCGTCCCTCAACCAATTAGAACAAGCCATGTTGCTAATGAATTATGAAGAAGAAATTGATGAGCAAATGATCCCCGTTTGACTGTCAAAACATAGAAAATGCCAGGGATGCCTTAGAATTCAATTTTTTCAGTAAGGATGACAAATTTCTCAAAATTGAACCAAGTGAAACATGTTTTTCAAAGCATTTTTTAATCATGGAATTGGATTTTCAATGGCATACAAATGCAAATTGATCAATTTTAAACTTCCATGATCGAGTAAAAAGGAAAGAAAATGATAGAAGTCCGCAGATTTTGGAAAAAATTAGGGCACAAAACAGGGCACACATGCAAATTTCTTTCAAATTGGGGAAAAACAAAAAGTTTGTGAGAATTTCAAGGCATTCAAATAGAGGGAAAATTTGCAGACCAATAATTTGAGAGAAAAACATTTTAGAGCATGCAGAATGAAGGAAAAAATTAGGGAAAAATGGTATAAGCTCAAAAATGGCACCAATAGAAGCCATCAAAGAAACTATCACTGCATATGATTATAAGAAGGGGTCATGGTAATTTGATATCATGGAGATCAAAGACCCTGTCATGAGAATGGTTGTGCACATGGTGACAAATATAAATGACCAAGAAATGTGGACACAGATAAATAAGGCCTGGTTAAATGTGTGCAGGAAAATATCATAAGGCACCATCTATAATTTGTTTGCCTTCATTGTAGATGAAATTATCAGTAGCACACAAGAAGGAGACAAGATAAACTTAGGTAATCTCCTCTTAACAATTGTGTTTTCAGATATCAGAGTGCTAAATGCAACAGATAAGTTTTTTTGGGAATATCCAGAGCAAGACCCCTCACCCGCGAAAATATTCGCAAAGTATACTTACGATAGCATGATGGATTCTCACAAGAAACACTTGGAAAAATGGTATAAGCACTTAAGGGATGTGTTCAAGGCAGAGTGGAGGATCCTATAGTAGCTATGAGAACTTGTTCATAGAGAATCCAAATTTGTGGTGTACCATCATTTCTGCATTGGTATATTTAAATTTTTGGTCTACCACTCAATATTTCCAAGCGGGGGTAAATAGGTTTAAATAAACCAAAAGACTAAGGTTTGAACTTCGTGAGGTAGATCAATACCACAAGGAGTTGCTCAAAAATCTTGGTTACCCAAAGAAGTGTGTATACGTGGAGAGGTATGTCTCCCTTGAAGTTTAGATGACAAAGCCCCTGACTTTTCTTATAGCAGGAGAGACCGCGGCAAGGGTATATCTGCGCATAAGACCAAATTTTGAGAAGGGTGCATACCTGGAATATGATGTCTATATCCCTAAAGACCCCATGTGGAGAAATAAGCCTATGCCATTAAAGAAAGGAAAAGAAGGCCCCAAGTGTCCAAAGTGCACCACAAGTGGAAACCCCAGGGACAATTGCTATTTTTAGTACTTACATGTGCAGGAAGAGGTCTCTAGTCAAAGAGGAGGCACCAAAAAAAGAAAAGCCTATCACAAAGGAGAATTCACCAGAGGGGGAAGAAGAAAGATCCAAATCTCCTATATTGGAATTCTCCTATATTGGAATCCCCAGTTAGGAAGAAACATAAGGTGATGGAGGAGGTTCATTCAGAAGACACGAAGATCTTGGAGGCCTATAGAGATGAGAGGGATGATAATGAAGAAGATGAATCTGAAGGAGCCTAAGAACCACCAATGTTTGATGTGCATGATTTATAGGAAGAGGGTGAAGAAGAGGAAAATTAGTTTCTCTTCATGCGGAGGAAGGGTAGTCAGGAGAAGGAAGGTGCCCAAGATATGGGAGGAAGCGAAGAAGTGAGTATGAAAAATCACACTCCAAGCCTCACTCAAGAGAAGATAAACAAGGAAGTAGAAAAAGAAGAGGAAAAAATCATTGAAGCCTTGGTAGAGCAAGAGTTGGAGCGCAATGCGGAATTGTTAATGAATTAAGATAAGGAAGAAAGAATGGGAAAAGATCATGGCAACACAGGAGGAGGCCCCAGTTTAACGATATTTATTCCTAAGGGCACATGCACAGGAGGAAGGCGAAAAAAGATTTAAAGACCAAGAATAGACTACGTTGATGATCCAAACAAGGTATTGGGTGTGTATTTCCAAAGTACCATTCCAAAAGAGAAAATCCTAGCCATGACATCATTTGATGTGGAAGGTGTATACCCGTGGATAAGGAAAATGATTTCATATGAATTTGAGTCCCACATTGATGAGCCAAAGTTTGAAGTGAGCCAAGGGGCTTTGATGGAAATGCTGGAGTCTAAAGGGACCAACCCCCTAGTGAACACTCAGTAGCTATCTAATGAGAAATTCTACAACACGCTGAACAAAATCTTAGTCAAAATTGAAGCTAGAATATTTGGGAGGAACAAAAAAGTAAAGGTTCTAGAGGTAGAGCTGGAGAAGAAGGATGAAGAGATCCTAGAAATAAATAAGGAGTTAAAACTTGAAGAATTAGTTAGTGCTCATCTAAGGTGGGAGTTAAAGGAAGAAAAGGTAAGGATACATGAGTTATCTAAGAAGGTGGAGATGATTACAAGTGCTATTATCTTGAAGAATCCTGACTTGACTTCACCCAACTAGAAATATGAATCAAACCTATAGTGATTAGAAGATATAACTTGTATCCTCACCATGGAGAGGAAAAATATGGCACTGGATCATGCAGAAGAGACATTAGCATGCTAGAAAAAGAAGGATAAAATGAAGGTGGTGGAAATTGTTTCTCAATACAAAAAAATCCTCGCCAATGTAAAGGTCACCGCGTTGGTAGCAGAGGTTGCCTATGAAAAATGTGTAGATAGAGATAGGGTGGCAAGTATCCTGGTTGTCACTTATGAGGTAGAGCTAAAATAATTTCAAGAAAGGAACAAGGGGAATAGGGCTAAGAGGGATAAAATTTTGGCCGAAGTGGAGAAGAAATCAGAGGCTATTGAGACCTTGCGATGCTCAATTAAAAATTGTATTAAATAATTATATCCACACATCACTCATTGGATGGATGCACTTGACGATATGGGAAGATAGTTAGATGAGGTTGTCAAAACTATGAATACCAAGGGAGAGGAGCTAGGTTTTGATGAAGTGATTTCCCTGGTTGGCAACTTTTATCAATAAGCATAGAATGAAGTGGATACTTGGGATAAATTGGAAGCAGACTTAGGGAAGAACTTCCCTCTCCTCTTGCAGTGGTAGCTAGAGTTTCCCCTATTCTTTCATTCTTCCCATATTCTTCAATTCTGTCATTATTTTCTCTCTTTCTTTATTCTTTGAGGGAATTTTTGTGCGGACAGAGAACATGCGTAGTGTGGGGTGATGTTGGGCCCCTAAAATATTTTCTAAGTGCAAGAAGGTGTGTGGGTACGCAAGGCCTAGTTAAGGAAGGGCGCGCAAGAAGAAAGCGCGCATGAAATGGATCTGGGAGGGTTAGCAGAGAAAGTGGCATGTGCACAAGACATAACAAAGGCTTCAAGACTTAAACATATTTGACATGAGGAATAACACGAGAAAAGCATGAACCGATTACACATGCAGAATGGATAAGGTAATAGCCTGGAGACAGGTTGGCCTAAGAAGTAATATACCTTGTGACGTAAGTTTCTAGAAGACCATCATTGTAAAGAGTGGAGAGCTCGGGCCTAAAGAATCATGCTCCCATGAAGGACCAACTTGGACACTTGGAAATGGATCTAAAACTCCCATGAAGGCTTGATAATATTGAGAAGCGTTATAAATACAAGCACCCACTAAAGGAAAAGGGGAGAGAGAGGGAAGAGAGAAGTAGAAGAAGCTGAAGCCATGCATGAGTACTATGAGAGCTCCATAAGTTGGTAGGTATCTATAGGAAAAGGATGTAATAAGGGGTTGGGATTGAAAATTTCCTCTTGAGAACTGATGGGTATAAATCCAGCTATGATGTATGACTTTAGTCTGCATAGTTGTGGTAGCTTGTAAAGAATCCAATGAATATGGTTATTAATGTTTATGATCCATGTTTATAACTTATAGTTATGATTCATGAATGTTTATGGAATGAATATAAATCCTTAAATATTTTTTTCTGTTTTGGTTCCTCTCTATAATTTGTTGAGTACCATTCAGTCTAGGATGATTGCATTTTTCTAGAGTTCATTTTGATTTCTATGATAAATGCATGTCTCGTCCCGACTCACTCTTTCTAAAGCTCCTATCATAGATGATGTTTCCCACTTAATTCACCTAAAAGAGAGACTCAACACCCGTTTGTTCCTCGAGTGAGTGCCTAGCACCTGATGGGTGATAGGTTGGCATCATGGGATTCCCTTTTCCTTGGGTGGGTGTAAAAATGACTACAGGTATTGCATGCAAGATTCTAGTCCACCCTCCCACCAAAAATGTTACATGATTGGGATTTGATGGATCAAGACAGGGGTGTGCCCAAGACCAAGAAAATTATTAGTTGGTGCATGCACTGCCATGCCGAGGAACCTAAGTTTGAGGTCAATGATAATGCAATCAAGACCATTCACTTGAAGAATAAGGGAGGAGATATATACACAGTGGTGGATGCTAACCACCTAACAGATGAGAAGGCATGTAATACATTACAAAAGATGTCTTCAAAGGTAATATTACATAGTCTAGATATAGGGGCCACTATTCAGACCTTGATCACAGAGAGGAAGATAAAGGAGAAGGAAATAGATAGGTTGCATCAGGGGTTAAGGGGAGAGTAGGCACAAATGAAGTAGATGTATGACCAAGATAATGCCCTCATGAGAAACATTCTGGGACAATGTTTAGCATTGGTGAACTAGACAAGGACTGATTATAAGGATGAGATGGAGTATCTTGAGAACCTTGTGGGGATGTTACTTGTTAACATAAAGTATGGTGTGGGACTCATAGCTACAGATCTTGCAAAGAAGAAAGAATAAAAAAAGGTCACAATTGAAGCCTAGATCACAAAGTTGGAAGATTTACTCTCCCAACTCAAGGAGGTGAAAATACTGGTGGATAGAGGCTTCAATAGCTATAGAAAATGTGATCCAATTATCGACATGCAGGTGACAGAAGAAGAGGTATCCCTCAAAGTATTAGAGGAGATCATCCCCACCAACAAGGCATAATGCACACAGCTCATCATTAACACCATGATCCAGAAGGAGAAAATCAAGACAAAGTGTGAAAATATGGATTTAAGAATCGATGAGCTTAAGGACTCCGTCACTGAATGGATGGATGAGTTTGAGGGTGTCTGTGTGGAATTGGTGATGACTATCAACATGTTGAAGGGGAGGGTGGAAGATATTACCATAGAATAGGTGTCAAGTATCATAAGTGAAGCACCAAGAAAGGCCTTATCAGAGTTGAAGGCTTGGGAAAAATTGAAGGAAGAGATAGATGTGGAGTTCCCCGAACTCCTCCAATTGAACGCAAAGCATCCCCCCATTTCTTAATTCTTTATTTATATTCTCTACCAACCTCTATTATTTATTCTTTTCAGTAGTATTATGGTTGAATTTTTTTTGTTCGGGAAGTGTGGAGGTTTGTCGGGATGACAACTAGTTTAGTGTGGGGTGATCTTAGAACCCTAAAAAGAGCTATTATTTGGCATATCTGTGACCCAAAGGGAATCATCAACTGGTTTCAGCAATACAAAAACAGGCCTAAAAGCTATGATAAGAATCACAAGGTCAGCTGGAGAAGATGAAGTGCTGTTGCGGTACCTGCAACTGTCTCCAAGAAGAAGGAACGCGAGACGGATTCCAAAGTTCCCATCTCCACGAAACATACTCTCCAAACTCCTCCACCATGAGCGCTTTTCTTTCGTATACAAGGGTTTTTTAAGACCAATCAAATGGCGCAACCAGTAAACCCCTATGTCAACTTCACAGGCAGCAAGGGCCCACTTGCTCTCAAGGCACAAAATCCAATCCCAGTAGCAATCAATTGAAGACATCATATTTTACTGGAGAAACTTCATCACCACTCCGGTGATAATTGTCAAGGACATTGCTAACATTTGTGCAATCCTGAATTGATGAGATGGCAATTAGCTTTCAAATGGTTGGCGTCTTCATTCAAGGGAAAGCATTTGCAATGGTTTAGGATCCTTGAAGCTGGTTTAAAATCAACGAATTGGAATCAGTGAGGCAATAGTTCTCCATTAGCAGTTTGGAGAAAATGGGAGACAACTTTCTCTTTCTGGAACATTGACCAACCATCAAGAGAGCCCCACGACAGCTGACTGACTCGAATTTCAGATTTCAAAGAATTCTTTGTATAGAATCCGGTGGCAGTCCGGCCACAGCAGAATGTGCTTTGTTCTTGTACTACCTAAAGCTTTAAATTCTTATATTTTTCTTATGTTAGTTTAATCATGGGAGGCCCACTATCCCTGTTGCTTATAGTATTGCCATTATGAGCGAAAATTGTCTGATTCCAGCGCTTAAAGCAGCTCCTAGGCTCCAATGCCATTATATTCAATTTAGAAAGCCCAAGTACTAGTCAAAAGCACTCTGTCTTTTAGCTCCTATCCCACCTCCTAGGATCAGGTTCAAATGAAGCTTCCACTTCATCTCCAAGTGCCGCCCCCAAATGCGCTTCAAGAATCTGAAGCAGCTGCAAAATTTAGTTACTAAGGATCTGGTCACTCTCAAAAAGACAGCCGCTCAAGGTTTTAGCCCTTCGTATCAGCCTCAAGCTCAAACCTAATAAGTCACCATATCACAGCCTCAAAGCCACCTAATCCAGCCTGCAAATATGAAATCAAACAAGGCTCCTGCCAATAAGAGCCATTCCATCCTATAACCAAATGCCTATCTACTCTAAGCATTGTACCAGCACAAAACAACATTGCCCAGGAGTATGATGGTGTTTTCTCCAGAATGAACTCCCGATATCAATCCATGTCTTCCATGGTGCTTTGACCCAAGCCTTTAATGGTAACAACTAACTTGTGTGGAGGTGAAAGCAATCAGAAAACAGCCACAACAAGAACAGTCCAACAATCATCTGCCCCAAATTTGGAACACCCACAATGGTAAATGGCCCAAGGATTTGCTGTGGCCTAAATCAGGCAGTTTCTCAAGGTGTTTGCGCGCCACACAGAGTCCAAAAAGGAGAAATTGGGTGAAGAACAATCCATTAGCCCCAGCCAATACCACACCTTCCTAGCTCCACAAATGATTGGCAAGCAACCTCAGTTTCAAATCACAAGGGCCTCCAAGAAGCATTCCCTAGCCAACTACTCAAATGCCTAGCTGTTGATGCGCCATTCAAGATCAAATGTGTAAACAGGGACAACAGAGAGATCCTTCATCACCATTCAGTATCATATATCATATTAAAAAACAAACGTAAATATATCTATGTGGGAATCCTATCCCGATCCCAGGCCAAAGAGATTTGTCGCAAGCTCTATGAAAGACTGGCCAACTTCGAATCAGCAGGTTCAGAGGCAAGACAAGTGCTACAAAGTTTTGCCCAAATACGAAGTACTCATGGAGCACAATAAGGTAACATCGAAGCCCCCCTCCATTTATGTTTTCATTGATCATAGGAGACAAGTTGGTACATAAATTGCAATGATTGACTCTAGTCCAAGTAGCTCCAGTTATGCCTAAACAGATAGCGGATCAGTTAGGCTCCCGTATGAATAAATTAAGGAGTAGTGGCAGCTGTGATGGACAGCAATACAACATTGGAGTGATTAGAATTTGAAGTCTTACTTGCATGGCCTGTCCCAATGTTGTTGTCTTACGGATATATCAGTCATAGACCTCCACCCACTCTTGTTGCCCTTTGCTTGTCAAGAGATTTCATACAACTTCCCCCAAGATTGGGGGATATTTGGTCTGCTGATTGGTATACATCTATTTATTCCAGAACGAGATATTGGACTAAGGCCACAATTAGGTCAGAACCTATGCAGACTTTCACATTGAGCCCTATCTCCAAGTCCAAATAAAAAGAATAAATACCAAGTCTCATCAATTTGATCAAGAAGATCACCTCCGGCACTGAGATCCGACACTACGGTTTGGAAGTATCCTCCCCATATTTGCGCCTTGATAATGGGCAAGCAAGGTGTCATGCTTTGATCCTTATCAAATAGAAGAATCCTGAGCTGGGGGTCTATTTATACCGCAAAAGTCCACCTATTCCTAGGCAATCACCAAGCCAAGCCACAAGGAGACAAACGATTTATGGCAACTATTTTTGATGGATCAATAGTAAATACATAGGCGCAGGAGGTGGAGCCGTCTTATTTCACCTCAAGAGTAAAGTATTATTCAGCTTTAGATTCAATTTGCATGCTCCAATAAACACTGTATTGAAGCTTGTTGCAAGGGATCATGGGCAATAAAGAGAAAAATAATAAACTGCAAGTTTTTGGGACAGTGAGCTGATTGTAAATCAGGTCCAATAGGGACAACCTGCGCAAAAATGATCTTACTCATATTCTACAAAGAATAGGGTGTTGGTTTTGACTCATGGAAGATTTTGAGGGTTTTCGGCCTCCAAGATGCCATTCCCCAGGAAAGAGAATCAACAAGCTGCTGGAACCAAAAGCGTGCAGCGCGTAGGGGCGCCCCCCCCTTTGACATTGTAGAAAAATTCAAAAGACAGGTACCGCCAACATCCAACACGTGATTGTGAGGCTTCATTGCCGGATAACGATGTCGGATTGGCAATTATTTGAGAATGACTCAGCAATCATCCACTTCGTCTGGAAAAGCTGAAGTTCTCACTAAGAATCAAGGAGGTTGGGAACCAGTCAATATGGTGGGGGGGGGGGGGGACCAGGTGATACATCTGAGAACTGCCAAGCTGCCCAAGGACTTCATTTGGAGCCATTTTTTTAACCCCAATGCTCATTTAAAAGGAGAAAGCAAATATTCAGGTCAAGAGGGGGATTCGGCATCCTCTTGGGTAGAAGAGAACAATCCACTGCAATTGGAAAGAGGACATACTGAACAGGAAGGTATGAGTTCATACGCTAATGTCAAGATTCCCTGAATGTGTTTCTTGAGCTATGAAACTGACAGGGGTTCACTCCCACTTACTCATGCATACAATCGCGTTGGATCCAATACTAAGCCTGTCAGCAGAACAGAGACCAGTCAACTCCACACAATGGAGCCTCTCACGAGGAAGGAGCTGGCAGCCCTGATTTAGTCAGCAATTATATTCCCTATCAAGCACTCAAGTGGGTTGCAAACTTGGTTCCGGTCAGAAAGAAAAGTGGAGAAAATCATGGCTATGTGTTGCTTCAGAATTTGAATATATCCTCTCTCAAGGACCATTATCCCTCCCTCCATGGAGCAAATATGGCAGGTATTAGCTGGTTAGAAAGGTTTTCACTACTGATGGATACTCAATCTTCAATCAAATTATGGTACAGGAAGAATACAGATTCAGACACCGCGTTGCCTTTCACAACTAAATGGGCACATTCTTACAAGAAGATGCCATTGGACTGTGAACGCAGGCGCAACTTCCAGCGAGCTATGGATATGGCATTCAAGGCTTGATCAATAATATAGTCTGATATACCTAGATGAATATCACTTTCTTCCAAGAATCGGCAGACCATCTCTTCAACACCTCAGGCAAGTTTTTCAGAGGGTAGAAATTTGGAGTGTCTTGGAATCTAAGAAAGTGCATCTGTCTTGCCATGAAGTTAAACTCCTTTGCCATATTGTTTCAAGGAGGGATTCAATTGATCTAGAGAGGGTGCAGCCATAGGAGCTCTACCATTGCTCAGCACAAGAAAGCCCTTCAGATTTCCTGGGAAGGATAAAATTTGTTCGACAGATTTGTCCCAAAATTGCAAGCCCTTGTAAGCCATCACCAAAAGGTTAAGGAAAGCATGGCTTTCAAATGGACGGAGAAGGCAAGGAAGAGTTTTTGAAGCAATCAAAGAGCCTCTCCCAGGCACCCCTCTCATCAACCCGGACTTTTCCAAGATTCACTCCTCTATGCAATTTGGAGGTGATGACATATTTCTTCTGCCCTTTGGTACATACAGAAAAAATATAATGATGATCAGCCGATTACTTTCCTTCAGCCATAGCCTAAATGACTGCGCGGTGAGGTAATCTTTTATAAAAGCATGTGCTTGCAGTAATCAGAATCTTGAGAAATTCAAGCATTTTAGTACTCAACACAGGTCCCAGTTATTGGTCTCGACATGCTGGGGTAAAGGACTTCCTCCTCACAAAGGATTGAGTGGAGAAAGGGCGGGATGGCATCCCCTTTCTGGATATGACATTGAGATCTCAAGATCACCAAGCTGGTAGAGCAAAGGTTTGTGTGAGCAGCACTCGCTTCAAACAACCAGACAGCCCAGAAGCGAAGAAACGATTCCCTGCTGTTACAAGATATTCAAAAAAAACAAGAAAAATGTGATGTGTCTACTGTGTCTACTCCCTGTTGGACTCAGAATATGATACATTTCTACATAACAGCATGTGCCCCTCCAGAAATGAGCAAGCGAAAGAAGTCCTTCGATTCAAGCATTCCTTATTGTGCTTGTTGATAATTTTTGTTTAAAAGGGACATCAACGGTGTTTCGATTGAGATTCAATCGGGACAGTCAGATCGAGAGGATCTTACAAGATTTACATGAGGGAGGGCGGAGGTCATTTCACACCCCACGATTAACAGCGCTCAAATCATGAAAGCTTGTTTACTAATTGGACTACGGATTCAATGAGTGCAAAAAAAAAAAAAAAAAATACTCATGTGTTTAAGAAAAATGCAAGAAATGTGCATTCTTCACAGGGACAGGAATGTTAGCAGAGCACACTTCCCGCTTCGTCTGAATTTCAATAAAGATCATCCATTCATTGCATGGGGATTGGACTTCATTGGAGTCATCAATCCAATTCGAGTCAGGCCACAAGTGGAATTCTTACAGGCAATAGACTATTTCACCAAGTGGGACCGAAGCAGTAGCGCTCCAAAGACGGCAAGCGAGAGTCTACATACTCGACTGTTATGAGGGATAGTAACTAAGTTTCGTGTGCCGGCCACCATCATATCAGATAATGTTGCAATTAGCCATTCATAGGTTCAAAATTATAGAAGTCCTGTCAGAATGGGAATCTATTTGAAGCACCTCTCAAATTATTACCCGCAGGGTAATCGGACGAGGCAAGTCCACAAACAAGAATTTGCTAAAACTCAATCAGAAGGACTCCTACGATGAAAACAGAACATGGCATACAAGTGCTAAAAACAGCATTATGGGCTGACAGAATAACACCAAATGTCTACAGGTAAGTCTCCCTACAAGTTAGTCTATGGAAAGAGGCGGTTGTTTGCTATATCATTGGAATTGCCCAGCCTTGGGAGGCTCATACACTTGAGGTTATCTTAGTTCAAGCCAATGGAGTCAGGTATGCAGAATTGATGGAATTAGACTAATCAAGAACATGCATTCAGACGATTGAAAAGGATCATGCAGGCCGTAGTAAAAAGATGGTTTGATAAGAGAGCAGAAGCAAGAAACCTCCAGGAAGGGGACCTGGTTTTCTGAATGGATGCATATCGGGCAACAACCGGGGAGACATTCCAAGGTTGATGCCATCCTGGAGTGTCCCTACATGGTCACGGGAGGTCAAAAATAGTAATTGCTTTCCAATTTTCTTCATTGGATGGAGAGAACTCAGATCCCTGTTAAAACGGAATTATCTTAAACATTGCTACTAAGAGAACGTGTTGCCCCTTGTAATATTGTTTAGAGTTTTCTTACTTCCTCTAATGCGTTGTCACATTGTCCTGTTGTAGTTAGGTTGTCTATTTCCCTAAGTGGCTTTGGCACGGTTTTGCTGCTCTTAGGTTGTTTTCTTTCTTTCCTACAGTTCGGGTGTTATCTGGAGAGGAAGTTGAGTATCAGCTTTTGTTTCAGGTTATTGCTTAACTCCAGCCCATGGACCGCTAAAAGGCCACTGATCTACTACTACCTAGTCAGGCAGTGACCCCTCCTGAGTCGTCAAAACTGTATCAAATTTTCCCCCCCAAGGGTAAATTGGATAACATGCTCAAGTGGCAGAAAGCAAATGGTTGATTCAGAAAAAAGTTAAAAAATTGGCTAAGTCCTGCTAAAGCGGTGGAGCACTGGGACATTTGGTACGTCAAAGGCGCGATCGGCCCGAAAAATCCTCCAAGCGGCCCAAATTGGCAATTTGGGACAATCGCGGCCAGAATTACGCGAAAGGCGCGCAAAAGCCGATCCGGCCGAAGGGGAGGAGAAATTGGCTAAGTGTTGCTCAGGACGTTTGTATAAAAGGCCCGAACCTGCCGACCAGGTCGCAATAGCACAAAGTGTGCCCACAACAAAAGTGGGACAGTGTTACAAGCAGTAAGTTCCTTATGTGCTTGTTGATAATGTTTTGTTTAAAAGGGACATCAACGGTGTTCTATTGAGATGCATCGGGACAGGTCAGATCGAGAGGATCTTACAAGAGTTACATGACGGGGAGGCAGGAGGCCATTTCACCCCACGAGTAACAGCTCTAAAAATCATGAAAGCTGGTTACTATTGGCCTACTGTATTCAATGATTGCTACTCATGGGTTAAGAAATGCAAGAAATGTGCATTCTTCACAGGGAAAGGAAGGTTAGCAGCACTTCCCCTTCGTCTAATTTCAGTAGATCATCCATTCATGCAATGGGGATTGGACTTCATTGGAGTCATCAATCCCAATTCGAGTCAAGGCCACAAGTGGATTCTTACAGCAATAGACTATTTCACCAAGTGGACCGAAGCAGTAGCGCTCAAAGAGGCAAGCGAGTCTAGCATACTAGACTTTTATGAAGGGATAGTAACTAGGTTCGGTGTGCCGGCCACCATCATATCAGATAATGCATTAGCATTCATAGGTTCAAAAATTATAGAATGCGCTGTCAAGAATGGAATCTATTTGAGCACCTCTTCAAATTATTACCCGCAGGGTAATGGACAGGCAGAGTCCACAAACAAGAATTTGCTAAAAATCATCAGAAGGACTCTAGATGAAAATCAAAGAACATGGCATACAAGGCTAAAATCAGCATTATGGGCTGACAGAATAACACCAAAGAGGTCTACAGGTAATTCTCCCTACAAGTTAGTCTATGGGAAAGAGGCGGTGTTGCATATATCATTGGAATTGCCAGCCTT